>QNGE01000991.1:0-21272 GCA_008508345.1 Paragonimus westermani
TCTTCTCCTTATTACTTGCGTGAGAGGTCTAAATTCAAGTACGATTCCTAAGGCTATTCGAAGCCCCTGATTTTGAGTATCACATATATCCTCCAGGCTCAGCACGGAAAGCACATGTATCCACTGTGAATCTGCGGTACACTCACACATTAATCTAACTCGGTTGGCAAACGTATATCGTGAGGCGCGACGATTCATTACGGATATATATATATTGCAGTACTGTCGTTGAGTCCTTTCACAGAACTACGCAGTCGATACACATTCCCAGTTCATCCACAAGCAGCCTCATCTGTCTTGATGCGAGGGCGGCTGCCTAAGTTTAAACCTTGGAGTGACAACTATTTTACGCAGGCCACCTTTGTCTTGCCCGGCACAAAACAACACTTTACCGGACCGATTGACGCTGTCAGCTCAATGCAAACAACTGTGCCCTTTCCTACCTCAGATGCGACATAGAACCAGTTAGATTCCATTTTCACGTTTGTAGATATGCTTATAAAAAGCGCAACGAGGAACCCTTATCGATTTACCAGATTGGACATTCTTCTGCCAATTCTCTCACGTTAGACGATCGGACTCCTCCACTAAACTATTTCAACCAAGACCCCAATCAAAAAAGGTCTGGAAATAGCTTACGAGCTGGAAGCAGCATTGAAACAGCTACTCCTCCGAAGGGTCATATAAGGAAACGACGTATTTCAATATTCCCCTACACACATAAAACGCACAAGTAAAGTACACCTGGAACCAGAAGCAATCGCTCGTGGAAGAAGATTCTCCGCTTTGTAACAACGGAGTTGGTTCCTCCAGCGAGCCAAATGAACGTTGCCACGGTTAGCCCACGATAACCACGACCGCGTGCCAGCAGAACGCGAAACGCGCGAGAACGAAGTGTGTAATGATTCAAGCAACAGACAATCAGTTTATATGTAAAATGAACATAACAGGTATGCAGAATAGTGCGTAAGAGAGGCAAAATGAAACAGACTCTGCACAGGATTCTAGCCTTGCACGGTGAGATTACAATGCCCTGATTCGTCATCTCAGTGACATCGAGCAGCGGCCATGCATACGTGGTGACATGCAGCCAATCACGTCTTTTTCCGTTTATTTTTCCGCCGATTGTGTTCATGGGGTAGGACAATTGGGCGAAACTTTTGTAAACTTTCAATTGGGACTTGCTCCTCGATGTCGTTCGTTCATTAGGTCAACTTGTCCAAATTTCAGCTTACGTCTTGCCCCCATGAAATGTTTGCCACCGTCGTAGCAGCGAAGGGCTATAACATGCTTATAAGCATGCCGAATACAACTGGAAAATATCGTTGATTCGCCTTTTTGCGCATTTTCCAACACCGTAATATCTACACTGGTTTATTTTACACTTGCAGGTCTATAAAAATGTTTAGTCCTCCTGATTTAACCAGGGTTCGACCCTATGAACACAATCGGCGGAAAAACAAGCGGAAATAGCGTGAAATCAGAGTCAGCACGCCAGTGATTTGTGATTGGTTGCATGTCACCACCTGCGCACGGCTGCTCCTCGATGTCACCGAGATGACGAATCAAAGTGTTGTAATCTTACCGTGCGAAGCTCGAAGTCGCAGGGTGGTGGGGACTGATCTTTATGTGTGGGCTTGTCGATTGGATGCATCCGTTGGACCATAGGCGTAGTTGTGGCCGGAGCCGAATGACGCATTCAAACGTGGGTGGGTAAGTGTGTCGACGCAGACTGCTTCTAATCAATACATACAGCGGTTGTTTGCATCCCTCGAGGCTTTTTTACGGAGGCGAGTTGTGGTTTGTGTTCACCATTTTTGGGACGTGAATTCTCAAGCACTACTGTATTACCACTACACAAAGTTGTGTGAAGGCAAAGATGGGAGTACTAATACGTAGAAATGATTGTGTATGCTGTGTTTTTGAAAATGTTCCCTATATAGCTGGTTTATATCTTAGAGGGCCAGTTTGGTGTGCACTGGCTGCGTTCGGTACAGCATTGTGACCCTTAAACTACTTGATCAGGCCTTCTTATACTGATGGTGTTGTACGACACTGTGGTCAACTGTAGTTCACATGTACCTTCCTATTGTTCATTACAGCAAGTCGAGAATGTGCCAAAGTCAACGAACTACAAGAGTTCAATACAACGGCCATCGAAGAAGACTGTCGAGCGTTGGAAGCAGCGATGCATGTTAATAGTGGGCTCCACTGATTAGTCTGAAGATGGTATCCATAGGGCAATACAAAGGAAAAGCGGGTGTTTTTCCACGTGCCAATTTCTCTCTTTAGGTGACGTTGTTCTCAATGACGCAGGTACTGGCAGTTGGTCAACTGCAAGGGAATGTGGAGCAGTCTCCAAAGTGATAGAATGTTTGAAAGGGTGGGTCTCGGAATATAAGATTCCCAGAAGAGCGGTTACAGAACTCTTACGAATAGTCGATCCTTCGGCGAGATCTATGCCAACTGATGTTCGTTCTTTGATGAGTACACCCCGTGATTGCCCTTCAAAATCAATATGCGGTGGACAGTATGTTCACTTTGGTTTACAAACTGCGCTGTTATGCATGCCGTATGACACATCACTGACGAACGCTGATGAAGTTGCCATCCAGTTTCACAACGATGGTGTTAGACCGTTTAAGTCGTCGAAGTTTAGTTATGGCCTGTACTTTGCAGATTGTTTATGTCGGTGACAACTAACCCATTCATGGTTGGCGTGTTTGCTGGTCGCAGCAAGCCTTGGAATGTGTACGAACATCTGTCTGACTTGGAACCTGAACTTTCTAATCTGATATCAGATGGCGTTACGGTCGGTAACCTTGGGCCCGAGAAAAAGATGATTGTTAGCAGCCTTATTTGTGACTCACCAGCTAGAGCCTTCGTGAAACGAGAACCATAGCACACCGGATATGCCAGTCGTGACCGCTGTACGCAGAAAGGTGTCTACATTGACCACGAGTTCACTTATCCTTTAACAGACTGCCCCAATCATACAGACGAATCTTTCCGGTGTGCCAGGAAGCACAGAGAATTTCCATTTGAAGCTCTGCCGTTGAATATGATACACCATTTTCCATGCGACTATGTGCACTCTGTTTGTCTAAGTGTAGTGCGCAAGCTGGTGTCACTGTGGCTGGAATCCCCGTGTAACAAAGGCGTGTGTTCGGAGATGGACACGACTGAGAACATGGATTCACGCACAATCGCATGCTGCCGTCTACTCAGAGATGACTTTCCAAGGGTGTGCCGAGGATGGTTGGAGTTCAGAAATTGGAAAGCCTGTGAGTTTAGGCAGTTTCTTCTGTATATCGGCCCATGGGTGTTGAAGGGTGCCATACCTCATAAGAACTACTTCAACTTTCTGTACATATCCATTGGTATTTATGTGCTTGCCCATCCTGTTTTCTGCGGACCTTTACTTGGATATGAAAATTCGTGCCTGCGCAAATTCGTCTACGAGTTCCTTCATATATGTGGAACAGGGTAAATGACATACAATGTGCTTTCATTCATACATCTGACGGATGACGTCGGACATCACGGTCAACTTGACAGATTTTCAGCCTTCCCCTTCGAGTCGTACATTTACCACATCAAACGTATGCTGCACTCCCCATGCAATCCTGTAGCCCAATTATACCGCAGGTAGAAAGAAGAGTGTACTATGGCCAAAGTGATTAAAACCGATCGGTCACTGCATGTCGAAGACCATAACAACGGATGCAAAATACGGAAGTTACCCCTTAGAGGTTCATTTCCTTCAAACGTTGGTCCGAATAATGTAATCATTACTCACAAACTGCCCCCACCTTATTATGGACATTAACACTATTGATGCGAACCAACCAATTCTGTATTGTAAACGTTTTGAGGTTAATGCTGACTTTTGGGTGCATGGCATCCCATCATATTTCAGGCAAACGAAGTCAACGATCATGTGTACCGTCTATTTCTTTCCGACGTATTCTGTAAATGTGTCCTTTTAACTTCGTCATCAATTTCACCTGCTGCTCCGCTTTTGCACACGTTTGGCAAACCGCCAATAAAAATAAACCAATGAAACGTTCTTGTGAACTTTTACTTTGCTGACGTGAACAGTGTTACCTGAAAACAGCAAAAGCCTTTCTACTTTCAGATATGGATAGGCCAAAGTGTTAGTGCGTGGTTAAAATTGAGGCCGGCGACAACGGAGATGTTGCCGTTACCAGCAGCAGCTGGCTGGATGCTGCTGGAAAAAAAGCGGTTTTCCCACAGATGCTTGTAACTGCGTATTACAGATGTGCACAGAAGCACTTGCAGCCGAGTACAGACAATCCGAAACTACCTGTTACCATACTGGTTACCACAAGTAAGTGAAGCTATTATATAACAAACAGCTATATTTCATTGCAGTCGATGTTGAACATGCCAGGGAAATGGAAGTGCAGTACACATCCGGTAACCTGCCTTCCAGCGACGACACAGTTAACATGAGATCACCCCCTTAACGTCCAGTGTAAGTCGATTGTTGCTATCTGTTAACCAATTACCAGTAAACGGCCGAGGTTTACGGACGATGACAGTGAAGTGGACGGCAGTGCAAAGAGGAGGAAGTGTGAGCCTACTCCGATGAGTTATTCAGTTCCATCATGCAACACCCCTATAGAACATCGAAGACCTGTCGGTGCATCACTTACGGTGCGCAAACCATCATCAGCAACGACATTGGTTAGGAAACCTTACTTTGGAATCAATTACTCGCAGGAAATGGTTTAGAGGAAAAATCACTAAGAATGATTTACAAGAGATCCGTCCATCTTTTCTGAATGCCGTAAATGATAACCGCGTCTTTTGCACCTAATACAATTCCTCAGAGGTAGCTCACGGTATCGATGTGCAAATTAACTCATTACGGACAACCATCGAACGGATGACTGCCGAACTAGCGCAACTGGCGAATAAAAAGACGCCGTGTTTGCCTTTGCCAACAACCGCAGCAACACAGTTGGGAGAAGTTGATAGAAAAATGTTGCAGTGCAAGTTCCAATCCGTTATAGTGAGTGATGAGATCAGTGACCAGTTGAGTTTCTTTTGGGCTGACTATTTCCAGGGTATCAGTGCCCCCAGTGCTGCACCTCTTCTTCGTATTATGGTGGAAAGACTGATGATAAGGACAGTTTCTGCACGAATTACCTATTCCGGTGCACACAACACGTTTGCATTCAAACGCGCACAGCTAAAGGCATTTTTATTAGGTATGGTCTGCCATATCCCTTCATTTCTTCCCGTAACCAAGACAAGTACACGACAGGACGGAATACGCAACCACCCCTGACAGTGTGCTCAGTGAATACTGTAAGGCGTGGCTATATTGCACACGGGACAAACGGTCCATTCTACAATCGTCCACACAAGATAGTGAGGACATCAACCTGGTAAGCTTGCGGTAACATGGTGCCATTCTTACTTATGCAGGAGAAGAAATTGATCGTAGACCTAGACGAACCGAACGCTTTCAACCTGAATGCCCATTAGCATTTCGCATTTTGTACACGTATAAATAGTTAATTTCTATGGAACCTGCGAGACGGTTGGTTAGGTTCTGTGGCTGCAGGGGTGGAGGGGGATATAGGTCTGATCAGGGTACGCACTGGGCTAATAATCAGCGGAAATACTAGTGAGAATAGCGGATTCCAGCGTGCATCGTGCTGCGTTGCTATTGGTCCGCACAACCTCCATGCTTGATTGGTCGAAAAAAAACGTAATGGAAAACGCGTTTTCTGTGGACACAACGCCGTCTCAACTACGGTCAAACCTGATTGGCCGTTTGACGAAAAGAGCGGAAATCGTATTGGAAAAAGGGTTTGTGCTCATAGGGGATTGTTGAAACTGTGGTCACGTTTTGCTGCTTAGTTGCCTTTAAAATTCAGGAAAAGCATGTCCTATTGTGGTAGATTGTCAGGTCGGAGGTGCGAGTTTTCGAACGCTCGGCCGAATACCTCAACGCGGGGAGGTACGTTCAAAAACCTGCCGCGATCGGATCAAGGACAACGTGCGCGACCGGATGAGTCATCGCTCGACTGGATCGGACCAACGGGCGAGGCAGGGCAGGCGAAATACGACAGACGGCCAGATCGGAAGCGTGGTTTTTCCAACATTTAGAGGAACATCCCGACACGATCTTGGAATACGGTCAAGGCCAACATTGGGTGGATGGCGGACAGCACGAGCAGCCGGACGAGCCATCGCGCAACGAAATCGGACAAACAGACGAGGAATGGCAGGCAGAAAACCCCCCGGTAGAAGGCGCCGATCACACACGTGAACCGGTTAGAAGTGCACACGACGTGTGAACGGAAACCTGGGGGTGTTGTGGGTTAGACTTGTGACTCACAAGCAAGAGAACGCGCGTTGCATGTGACTTGCGATTTGGACAATAAAGATTGTGCACTATTGGACGCCTTCTAGCTATACTATTACGTCGACGATACCAGTCTTCATAATGTTCGACCATTAGTCCTCCAAAATGACATGAAATTCAACTTTTCGTTATTTTTTCGTTGATCGCTGTGTCATTGGTCTACCGCACATCCTCTGCTTACGCCTTTGGAAGACCAAAACAAAAAACATCCCCACCAACAGAATTCAACGATTTCACGAAATGAAACACGTTACAGAATTGTAATAACTTCAGTAACTCGCAGACATTTTTGCCCCGCAGATTACAGATAAATTTACGGTCTACACGCAACCTCGGTTTACATCACCACCGCCTGGTTCACTAGTTGGCGGGTCGAGAATAGGGTGCAACCGTCGGGGGACCTATGAGACTGTGAAGGTATGCGCTGACAGCTAGTCCGAAGTACGTTAGGAGATTCACGCCCTAGGTGGCATCTGGCAATTCCACAACGATGGACACCCAGCAGAAAACACGAGGCAGGCCTGTATCCAGCGTGAGCCGAGAATGCTCACTAGAATTCAATTGACGGCCTAAGGCCCGAGAGATTTCAAAGCACGCGTATCCTCCTTTCTAGGGGGCATGACATTGACTTCAGCGCCAGTGTCCACTGGAAAGCGCGACCTGGGGTTTCTACCGAGCATAAAAATATAAGCTACCATGGGTAGAGCAACCGATGATAGCTGTCTCTAGTACCTGCTGCATAACCCCCAGGCAGTTGGGTAGTTGCAAGGTTGCAATGAGTTTCTGTGCCCCAGTCCCTATATTATGGTGATATCGGCACTATCTTGCTCTTGAAGGCGACCTAGAAGGGCTACATCCTGTGGAAGCCTGGCGAGATCTAGAATCTAGAGTTTGAAATTTCAGATGAAGTTCTCATTTGGTCACTAAGTCCGCGGTTGTCTCCTGCATGCGCCCCCACCCGGCGCACTTTGTTGTAGAGGCGCTCGAACACTCGACTGACCTATTTTGCCAGCCCATCCAGGGAACTCGTCGATATGGATAGAAAATTAATTACCTGCATGAAATCCGGCAATCTCAATATCCAGAGGTGGCGCATGAGTTCTCCACCGTTGTCTTGGTTTTCTCCAACTTGTATCAAGTTCTGAACTAACTGAAATTAGGTGAGATCCTGTGGTGATTGGGAATACGCAACAGTGGTCGGAAATTTACTTAGTTAAGACACAGAGCTACCTTACACGCAGTAGTAATAAACACGTTAGTCAGGGAAATCGTGGTGCAACCAATATTTGTATAACGTAATTATTTATGCAATGAAACAACAGTGGAACGCAATTTGGTTATGAATTGCAATCACTACAACCGTCGTGGTTCAAGAGGAAGTCAAGGTTGTCGTAGTGATGACGTTGCTTCTTCTCTATACGCTCAGGGTATTTTGCCCGTGCCGGTTCTATCTCAGATACTTCTCTAGTAATTGCACTCAAACCTTATCACAGGCTCAGAAACGGAATTTTCGTTCTCAGAAGATTCAAATGACAGTGCAAATGAGAACCTCAAAACCTTCACACACTCAAGACCAGCAGCAGATGGGCCAGAGATCTTAACAAAAAATGGACACATTAGTGATGGTTTGCGTGTCTGCGAGCGAAATTTCACATTCGCCAAGTAGAGGTGAAGTATGCTGAGTAATACCCCTAACAGAAACATGTGCAGACTCAAAGACAACAGTCAGTTACAGCCACTTCATGCGGTAAACAAAAATAAAAGATCAGACACTACCCGTGTTGACAATAAAGAAGTGTTTGGGACCATCATTAGCAGCAGATGCTTCCGTTGTGGCAGGGGGAACTAGAAAAATTAGTAGGGATTAGTGGTGGATTGAAAGTCAGCCGACAGACTTTGCTCTTCTAAAGAACTCTGGAACAAACATGTCTTTGAACTACAACTTACGGCTTGAGTGTGACCTATCTTACCGCATTCATGGCATTTGGGAGTGCGAAATGAGTGTGTCATCCGAGAAGGTTTATGACCCCATGACTTATAGTTGTCCTAACCTCTAACAGGGTACCTTTTTGAACTGCCCTTGCTGCTAGTGTGCATGTTTCCCAGCATTGTTTGCGCTACATAGCACAACTGGTTCTCCATTCATCGTAATATTTTCATCCCCGAATTGTTCACGGACCGACCCGAGAGATTAGAAAAATGCCTTCCTCAGTAGTAACAGATTTTCTTGAAGAATAGAGGCACTGATTCCTGAAAGTAATTGATTTCGTACTTGAATCCGTGGATGGTTAGTGAAATTACACACTTCTGCTCGAGTTTAAGGCTTGAAGAAAGGCACACGGAATCCTAGATTGTCTTTCTGATTAAGGTAAGTAAGTTAGCTCCTTCTACAGCTTCAGATTTGCCGGAGTGAACATGCCCGAACGATAGATGCCTCAAAAAGTTGTACGAATGTGAAAGTGTTCAGTCGGGAGGCGCCAGATTTTTATTCCAAGCACACGGATGTTTGTCAATGGTCGTGAGGAAATGCGGCGTTTTCTTTTCGTCCTTCATATCTTTTTGGGTTGAAAACCTAGCTGAATATCGCTTTTCCTCCGATATGACGATACGCTGTAAAAATACGTTCTTCAGCATGACATAAGGGTCGTTCTGCAGTGGTTTGACCATTAACACTTTCAAATAGGGCGTAAGAGTCATAGGCGGCGCAATAGCCAATTATATCAACTGACAGTGTGGCTAGAGATGCGTTCCAACTGGAATTGCAATTCAAGCCGCGCGAACCAGTCCTCTGCGTCGTCCGGGACGTAATCCGGGATATGACAACTGACAATATTCGTTCTCGTTGAGCTCTGATTTGGGGTCTGAGATATCCGGTTGCAGGATCAACATGTTTAAAACGAATTTTCAACAAATTTGGGTAATTAGAAGACAGTGGCACCGGGACACCAAAGTTACTGCTGTGTAAAACTAAGTATGAATCTACGAACACACTAAACTGAATCTGGCGTGTAAAGCGCGTTGCGGCAGATTCCAGAAGGCAGCAAAAATAATTAACGGAACGGGCACACCGATATCGCGTAGCTAGTTCCTTGCTCTTTGGTTCGCACGCCCGAAGCCTACTCAGTCCTATTCTAACGCGATTCGGAAGTCGTGACAAGAGGATGGTGAGTCTGCATTCAACCTTCACTCATCGCATTACTCACCGTACAACAAGCAGGCTTCAATGCGATAGGTGTTGTGAACCCAGAAGGCGGATGGCACAAGGGTTATTTATTTGGGAAACCAACACACGAATTGAGCGTCTCAACGGGACTACGAAGAGAAACACTTATTTGCACACCGCACTCGTCTGAGAATGCGCCAGTCGCTTTAGACACCATGTCTCAGTTCCGTCAAGTGGCAAAGGCCATTCTATGTCATTCTGCCTTCCACTGATCCTTCCCGTATCTCTCTCGTAATCATCCCGTGATCCTTTCGATCCATGCTGCTACTGGATAGTGGTGTGAGTAGTATGGTGCGACCGTCTATCCTATCTACATAGGTAAAGACGCTAAGGAGGTAAGTGTTAGAGAAACCCTAACACGGCCGCACGCCAGCCATCATAAAAAGCCACTGGCAACAGAAACCCCAGTCAACCTTCAAAATTCGAACAAGCATCGGATTGGGCGGCGTTCCCAACGCAATGGTTGGAACATTGTTGTTCTATGGTATATAGTCTATGGTGCTGAAGATGACGCGGATACATCGTACAGCCACGAGTAAGGTTGCGTTACCCACGCCCGCACACTAACATTGATGATAGCGGTTCGTAGTTAGCTTGTATTCACAAGGTGACGTGAACAGGTGCCACAGCAATAATTTCAGCCGTTAATGCAAATCTCACATCTCAGAGTGTTTGATATTTTTGAAGCGTCGAACTTGATCTCACTACTCACTCTGCTTTCGAGGAAAAATGCAGAATACTGAAACAGTATCTGGCTTCATTATAAGTTAGCTTGAAATATTTAATCTACAGAATTTAGTATGCTGGAATGAGTCCGAGCCCTGTCGCTATTTGTTTTAATGCGTGCTGCTGCTTGTCCGTCCGCCATGTCGTCGCCAGCTCCTTCTAGAGGTTAGTCCGTGCTTTTCTTCATATTAATCTTTAAGAGAGAGGCAGAAAGTTATATATCGGCGGTTTGCTAGAAGATGTCGTGAAAGATGACCTCATGCATGAGTTGACGAAATACGGCGAGGTTGTCGACGTCTGGATAGCTCGCAACCCTCCTGGATTTGCTTTTGTGGAGTACGTCAAAGTTGCCGATGCAGAAAAAGCCGTGAGGGCATTGGACGGCATCACTTTATGTGGAGCTCGTGTGCGCGTGGAGTTTGCTCGTGGTGGCAGGATCAAAAAGTGTAAGTACTAATCTCCTCAGCAGCGTAAACGCATGGTTTGTTAATCACTAGCATATTTGTATGGGATCGATTGCCACAGATGGAGCGTCACTTGCACCTGGCCGTAGTTTATTGACATCAGTACGGTCGGTTGTAAGTGGTGTTCGACTTGACTACTATCGTCTCATCGGAAGTACCTTTGTTAGCTAGTAGCGTCAATTGTCCAACTATTTTTCATATAACGGAGCGATTTGATTTAATAACTGAAAATCATAATTGGGACTTCCGTGAACACGCTCGATTATTGACCCTTTCAGTGGTCACGGTAAATCCCCGCATTTGGTAATTCTCACTCAGGACACAGTGAATCAGGTTGCGTTCGCCCTCCGGTTTGTGGGCGTCGTGCTCCAGCCTCTGATGAAAGGTGAGAAGGTAGCTATGTGATTACACTGTCGCGTGAGTGACCTTCCGTGGAGTTTTCTATGAGGTTAGGATGTGTTAAACATGGTGGTGGTGCCCTGCTTCGCAGACGACAAGCACATATCGGATTCCACGCCCTACATTGATTTTCGTCGTCCTCATCCGATGCACGGAAACATCTGGTGTTTTACGGGCACATCTGTTGAAATCACTTCGATTTTTCATGTGAAAACTTCGGTAGCCTGGTTAAGTACGTTAATGATTGATATGTTTACCATGCAAATGATATTAACTTCTGGTTCATTATCTCAGCATCCGGAACTAGTTTTCGTGGAACTCGTTCAGCTGGACGTGGTACATCGCGACGCTTCGGTTCGCCTCGACGAAGTGGTAGATATTCTCCGCCGTTTGAAAGTTCGCGTTACCCCTACGATCAGTTGGCTCCGTTTTACCACCCTGAAGTGGCAAATGCAGCAGCTGCTGCTGCGGCTGCCGGGTTTCCCTACGGAATGCCGGGATATCCGCCTATGTTGCCCTTCCTACCTCCTGAAGACATTCTCCGCAGTCTCCAACAGCAGTCTAGACGTCGATCACCTCTCGGTCGTGGGCCTCCGGCGTTTCCAAGAAGTCGTTCTCCAGGTTTTCGTCGAAGGTAATAGTTGTCCCGATTTAAGAAAACGGTATTCGACGTCGCATCTGTAGATCTTCGAACGTTACTTTTAAAACATCTTGAATCTTCATCGAAATGCAAGGGACTTGGATCAGGTTGGGTTCCATTCACTTGGGAACCGACCTCCCTGTTTACGACGACAGTTCCGTCAACTAATCGCCAATTCCTCATAATTTTTCTGTTTCCCGTCATGTGGTGGAATGGAACGTCGAGCGCGGGATCGTCGGTCGTCATTTCTTCCATCTGTTTTAGCTCATCTGTTAAGCATAGGCAGAAATCTTAGCCTTCGCAACCTGTTCCCCGTCTACTACGTGCGACGTTCGATTCAGACCAGGTTTTTGTAATGTGCCCCAGTTTAATGAGTTATCGGTGACAAGTGGAAAAACCTGGTGACGCTGATGGTTTGGTGGTGTTTTCACTTGCTTCAGAATACTCCCTTAGTCGATCCCTAAAGCAGTGCATCGGTCTGCGGTTTTAGTTGTATGATGATCCAAGTTTGTGATTGAATCAAACTGTTGCCGTGACTTAGGCTGTTTTTCACGAACTCTCGTTTTGGCAGCTCATGTACAACTTTTTTCTCGGTTGCTTTTTGTTAATTGGGATGGCTGCCTAGTCGCTTTATGTGTTCAACGACAAGCCGTCGGTAGCAATTGCTGCTTCGCTGCACCATACCTAGATGTACGGTGGTGCGTTTCGACTGCATCTTTTGTTTCAAATTCGCTGCGCATTTTGAAGAGATCAGCGTACTTTGAGTGCCGGTAGCTGATCGTTTTTGCACTCATCTACAGCGATTCATCGTATCTAATGTTGCAACGTCAAGGCGGTTGTGGGAAAGCATACGTGTCATCGTTCCTGTCATAAAGTTATTCAATCATTCTGTCACCTAGCTTCATTTGTCGTCGACAATCTTGCTGCAAGGGATTCTAAACGCCAGGCAAACACCTTACAGGTTAAACAATTTTGGATGGCATCTGTTTGTTCTTTTCGATCGCTATGGGACCGTTCTGTGCATTGCTGATGATCTCACTGCGTTTGATCTGTTCACCCTACAGTTGGAGGTGGTGGTGTTCACGCTTCTGGAGTCCTCTGGTCATGTTATATCCACTTTCTGAGTTAATTTCACATGCAGTCTCGCTCCCTTTTATAAGCCAAACAGTTCCTAAGCATTGCCATGGTTTCGTGAAAATGACAGTAGAAAGTGACCTTTCAATTTGGTGAATTCGAATGGTGAAATGTGAATTTTTCCGTTCAAATGCGAGCCGTTTTACAGAAGTGATGAGATTATTCCGAAATGGTCGATCTCATTTGACAACAACGTTATTTTGACAGTCCTGCTTTTGCTTCCGTTCGCGTTATTGTCGGTAGTTCCTGTTTTTTCGTACAACCTACATTAACTAGTTCTTGTTTGACGGTATAATTATGCATATTGTCTGATCTTCCGTTTAAGAAGTCGGAGCCCTCTCGGGCCAGGTGGACGTCCCCGTGGCCGTAGCCCTCCGATAACTTACGATGGTAGAGACCCTGGTCGACGCTCAGATATCCAGGGTCGTGGATCGTTCGGAGACATGGCACGTTCTCGTGGTCCCAGGGACATGCGGAATGGGTACTCCCCACCACCACTGGGCATGGATGGACGGCGTGATGATTCACGAATTCGTGGAGGTCATGATGATCGTCGAAGGCGTTAGACTCGGCCTAATGACAACCCTCAACTACCGAATGCATTTTGCTTGTTGTACCTACCGTGGTTCTGTTTTATATCCAATATGTTCCATCGTACGCGATCTATTCGACTTGTTTTCTTCTGCAATCTATACCGCACTGGTGAATTTTGCACTTTGAAGCATACTCCGGGTTGCATGTGGTTGTTGGCTGTAAACGTTTCCGCTTCGTAGTTCTGGTGTTTCAACTGTAATTTCCTTAGACTGAACTGTTACCGAACTACTGTCATTCCCAGCATGTATAGGTAGCTATTTGTAGTTGGTCAGGACTTCGAGTGAATTATGCTTGAGATCAGCTTGGTCTAAGTGATAACCGTGCTGCCAAATCGGCCGGCTGTCCCACATGCCCCTTACGTCATGCTCGTCGCCGTTGTCATCTTGCCGAACGAAGCTCAAGGTGGAATGCACTCTGGGGTCTTGAACTACAGCGATCGACAGACTTTAAACTAGGTAATCCCGGTCGATGCGGTATGTAGCTCAGTTGCCTATCTAGGATGCTTAGGATTCTACTTGGGTTTGCTGACTCATTTTGGGCGTCCTGCTAGCGAACCTGGACCCCGCGCCTGCATGGCTACCGGTTTTCGCCTCCGTTGTGGGTATTGTTGCAATTTCCCCCACTGGATTTGTCTTTTCTGCTAGTGCTTAGTCGGTCTCCGGGTCGCCTGATACTCGTTCGTGTTGCGTGGTACAGTCGGGAAAGTAGAACGTCTCAGTTGTGACTCGTCTGGTATGTGTTCGCTTGAGGACCATTTAAAACCTTCGGGCGGCATGGCGCACGTTCTTCAGGAAGCGGCTTATTTTGGTTACCATTTGAGATGCGTTCAATTATCTGTGGTCCGGCGTTTTTCGGAATGCCCCTTCTGGGTAGTGGTCCGTACTTATTGAAGTGTCTAGTGACTACACACTCGTGCTTCCCCTTAGGCTACCGGAGTTTAGCTGGAGGATTCTGTGAGGGTGACTCCAGATCCCAATTCCATGATTGGTAGTAGATAGTGGCGGTGCGGCCGCCTAGCCTGATGTCTCACCACCAACTTGCGTTCGTCAAACAGTCATGGTGGATTAGTCAGTGTCCCACTCTGGGGAACCTGGCAAATCGATGTCGAGAGGGTTAAAAATCAGTTAGGTTTGTTCTCGACTTTCTGTTGCTGTCAGTATCGACGTTTCCTAGACCTTGTCAGTCGTCGACTAACATTTTCGTTTTGATCGCGCAAATCTTCATGTCAATGCCTCCCACTCTTGCTCCGGAGCGTGTAGCTCAGACGAACTTGTCAAATCCCGCCAGGCGCGGACATTCAGTTGTGGAACGTTTCGGAATTTAGCCGAGAGCTCAGTTGCTGTTGAGCATTCCAAATTTCAGCTGCAGGTGGGTTACCGCGTGTCTTCCCAGCGATGAAGCATCTCGTCTGCAGAGGTTTTCTTTAGAGAATCGGTTGGGGACGGTTTAGTGCTGCCGGCTTCTCTGCGCCATGTTAATCAGTTTGAAGCCGGACTAGGAATCTGTGACTGGTCTCGTTGATACTGGTGGCCGTCAGAAGCAATAATCGAAATGAAACGCGGTAATAGTGGTCGCCGTCTTGCCGATTGAGACCGCGCCATTTTCCCGACACGGAATGTTTTCTATCAGCTTGCTGATCGGAACTAATGATCGATATCCTAGACTCTAAGGTGGCTGAGGCCCAGCTCTCTGCGTGTTCTCTCAGATACTTACAACTGCTCGCTACAGTGTGTCGCTAGTAATGTCGCAACACGGTCTACTGCAGTATGCGTCTCTCCAAGCTCGTTGCCATGAAGTCCGAGGTGGTTAACCGATGCGGGCTCCTGCCACTGAATCAGGAACCGCTGTCCAGATCATTTCCCGAGTCAGGAACGTCGCTACCCACTTTGCCTGCACTTGGAAACGTCACGAGGATAGTTAGCGGTCGAGCTGGGTATTGTGTTACCACAAACAGGCTTGCTACGTCCCACCTTCATTGTCTCTGCCAGTTAAAGGACCCCAAATGGGCTGGCCGCGTAGACAGCGCGGCAGTTGTGCACATGTTTCGGAAATCTTTGGGACGCCACTAGCTGGTCAGTCTGTGGTGGTTACATCGCGTAGTCTGTGCGCTATCTGAACGTTTACCGCACTGGGTATTATTTAGGGACCATCAGCAACCGAGTGAGGGTGCGTGGTGGTCAAACAATAATAATAACGAAATGTGAAGACCCTCTCTGCTCTTCTGAGTAAAGTGAGTAGGTGTCGCCCACACTCCTGGTCACCCATATCGGTTATCAAAACCGCTGTCGGACGGTGCAGTTCTCTGCGGCCATTGAAATGTTTGCATCCGCGACGTTTCCGATCCTTTTCAGTTCCCTTTTGTCCGTTTTTCATCTCTTGGCTCTTCCATCGTACCTCACTCCAGGTCAACGGCGACTCAAGCTACAGTACCGCCTGACCAGGTTCACTTCTGGGTAGATAACTGGATAGCTTTTTCGTTTTCTCGCGTTTAGTGTAAAGACAATTAATCGAGGCAGTGGGCTCTGTGGGGAATTCATCTGCGCAACACACTGACGGTCGTAGGCTGTCCTCTTTTTGCACAGTTCGTTTCAAGACAACTGTGGCTTCAGTGAGGATCCTCATCCACCCGACACACTTTTGAATTAATATGCTCGACTTTTGACTAGAGGTTTATCGGCTTGAGGGGTTTTGGCTACATAGCTGCTTAGGCTGACGTCGGTACCGTTGACGTGTTGTTCACATTTGCGCCGTATTAAACTCTTTTACGCGTTCTTCAGTCAGCTAACTCGTACTGTTTCTCGGCAATGTATTCTTCAAAGCATTGTCGACTAAGCTCGTTACAGGTCCCTACGGTGTATTCATATATATATATATATATATATATATATATATATATAAACACGGAAATATCCAGTGTTAATGAGTTATGCCCATCTATGGGAATTCCGTTTAATGCATTAGCTGGTACCTTGGTCGCCCAGCTCTGGTGGTAGTTATCAGCGTCGCTGTACCGAACCTTCGCATATCTTATGGCTTCTCATATCATTCCTCGTAAAACTACGACTGACAACCTTGTTATTTTTGAATGGATGGTTTGGATATGGCATTGCTATTTCATGCTGCAATCTCCCCGTATATTGTTATACACCCCAGGACATCGATAGACAAGTTAATTTGCAGTGCTCAGTCGGTAAATATCTGACAAGTGTATTTTGTGTAAACCGCATTGTTCTCCTTCATACTTGTTATACTTTTATAGATATGCACTAGCTGGGTAATCATTTACTTAAAGTTAAAGTGATTTTCTGTTTCTGCTGGTACGTTTGATTCAAACGTCTCTTGATAAATACCCGTCATTTATCCGGTCGCCGTTTCCCACTCACCTGTAACTTTCATTCGTCTGTTCCGGCTTACTTGGTATGCCGACCGACAAACCGTGGTGATTTGCTCTTACTTAGATCGTGGTAGGCGGACTGATGAATCACGATTCCACTTTGAGAATTTGGATGGGTCACGCGAGCACTTGCGATACGAATTGATATTGGTTCGAATAGTGTGTAAGCCACTGTTTGGGAAAGTGGATTTATCTTACTTTACCATGTCGTCAATTACTATGAGAGTAAAGTTGACTTACTGCAGAAACATTCGCTTCAGCTGTGGGACCGCTGGTGCTTCCAAAGTCGAATGAAAATCAGAGCTAGATCGGATGGCACATCTCCCCTGTTTGCTCTTTTTATCCTTTTTTACTTCCTTTAGGTGAAATTCTTTTAGGATGTTCCTCATCCGCGTTTAGGTGAACGACAGTCCGAGTTGCAGCGCCATTCGATCAGACTTATTACCTCTCATGGATGAGCAAACGAACGGAGAGGTTGATCTGTGTAGACTATCATTATATCACCCAAGAGCCTGACCAGAAGGTACTGTGGCTCGGGCCGCTGCTTATCTTAACAGTGACGTGGAATGTCGTGGAATAAAACGTTATTAAGAGGGTTGAAAATTAATGGACTGATCGGAAAGGCTAGAAATGGTATGGATGCAGATACGCCATTGACTGCAACACCGCCCATCTGGGATAGCGTTTCTAATCAGCGACTTGCATGATCACGAGGACCCCAGCCAGGCAGGCGACACCTACCCACTTTGATCAGTAGAGTGATCAGGGTCTAAATATTTCATGACCACACTGTCGCTTGAGCACACGGGTCCACCGAACTGTTGATGGTCTCAGTGTACACCCGGTACGACAAATGCTCAGTTGACATACGTAGTATGTGACCCAACAATCACAGGCTGTGCAACGTGATAGTTGACCAATTGATCGCGCGCCCCGAGCGTTCCGGAATACGCGCCGGCGAACGGCTGTGTTGCTTACTCGATCGATCCACTTAATGTAGGCTAATTGGTGGATGTCAACGATAGTCAACCACAGCAAGTCGATTGACAACGTCATGAACGAGCCACGTTTCCTGTCCGTAAAGCAAAACAGCGACAATCTTCGACGCCACAGATGACACAGGATGGCAAAGACAATGCGTGCTTCTCGCTGATATCTTATCATCAATATTAAAAGCTGAGGATACTGCCACCCCAGTATGTGAATGTGTCCACAGCCTCGAGCGGATTACCTGCAATGAAGAAGGTGGGAGGAGGAATGCCTCAGTCTTGAAACTGCACTTTGAAGGTGCAAAGTGCATTCCACACACACCGGCCCGGTCACCCACCCTGTTCAGCGTGGTCAGCAGAGGAGATAATATGACCCACATACTCCATGTTGGCCAACCTAGCACCAGGAAGCTCACTGGATTCCTCAAGCGCACCTTCCAAAATGTCATCCGTGACAAAAGTGAACAGGAACATGAAGGTCGGACATCCTTGACGAACACCTTTAGCAGCGATGAACGCCCGAGGTAGTTGTGCATAAAATCCCGCCATGCTAGCAGAGTGAGCATACAGCGATCTCAACACATTCATGTGTTTCCCCGGCACCCTCTTGCAAAGAATGCTACCAGCAGCTGAATCGAAAGCAGCCTGAGGTCTAAAAACACTACGACCGTCGGCCACCTATATGAGTGCCGATGTTCCGGGATCCATCGCAAGGTAAAAGTATGATCAGCACACTCTTTATCGGATCGGAATCCTGCCTGTTCCTCATGTGGCTTTCTCTAGGCTTAGTGAGCCGACCTAAAATGAAGCCAGTGAGTAACTTGGACGCAACAGACACTAGACGAATGCTTCTGTAGTTATGACAAACTTCGGACTCCTTTTCTGGAGACGGGAAACACTGCTGTTAGACACCAACCACCATGTCTCTTTTCTGTTTTCCAAATCTTTTGAAGGAGTTTCGCCAGTTCTGATATCCACTCCTCCTGGCTATACTTGAAAAAAGGGGGGAAGAGGCCTGGATCAGGAACCTTGGTACGCTTCAATACTTTGAGCTCCAGGATCACTTCTGCCATTTCCGACGGATGGCCGTCTGAAGCACGGTAGCTGACCATTCGGGTCCCACCGTCCACATAGTCTGGTTGAAGCCAGCCGAACTGTTCTTCAAAATGTTCAACCCACCTGCCAGGTCGGCGCGATTGGCTGGTGACAAGTGAACCATCTTTTTCTCATATGGTCTGACTTACACCGACTCGGGGAAAACAAGCCTACTGCTACCCCCAGATAAAAAGGCTCTTCCCATCTCTTGCCTGTTTGGCCAAGTGGTGCTCGCGGTCTTCGCGCAAACTTTTAGTCAAATTGCGTTTAAATTTTTGACAATCAGTATAGTCAAAGCCAGATAGAATCGAGTGACGCTTGTTTATGCGGTTTGTCAATATGACAGAAATCCAGTTCTCTAACAACATGCGGAACATACCTCTTCACAGCATGCTTCCATAGCTGTTGTGATCTGTTCCCAGTGTTCGTTAGGATCTCTGGGCTCACTCGAACTGGATAATTTGTTCACAAGTGCTTCTTGGCAAGCGTTCTTCATACCACCTCGCTCGAATGCTAGTTAAGTATCTTGGATTTACGGGTGCATGTCTTCTGGGCAAGTGACAGAACAAAACGGGCACGCACAACAACATGGTTCGAGTCTCAGTGGTTGCTCCAGAATGCACTACAGTCTTTAACAGAGTTGCGCCACCTGTAACTGACTGCTGTGTGATCGAACTGTGTCCACGGCTGAGAAGCACACGGAGTTCTCTATGTGACACAATGCTTCCTGTTTTTGAATGCGGTGTTCGAAATATAGAGACCGTGGGATGCGCACAGCTGCGGCAGCCTTTCCCAATTGTCACCAGATCGTGCCCGGACAGTAAATAAACCTCCAGGCCGCTTCTCCTCTGGAGAAGGACGACCAATCTGAGCAATCAAATCGCCCACTAGTATGATGGTGTCTGAATGTTCAGTCTGCCTCAAAAGGTCAACGAGGGCGTCAGAATTCATCTTTGGTAGTATCCATTGCAGCGTACGCCGATATAACGAACAAACAACGCCTTTCTGATTTGCTTTGATAGACTGACAGTCTGACAGTGAACAAGCGACCGTACACTGAAATCCAACCAAGTGAACATTGTTCTGTTCTGGAACTCAGCGCGATTCCCACTCCAGCTTGACCACGAGATTCAGCGTTGTCATCATCAGAGACCCTGGGAGAAGAGTGCTTGGACCAACATTGATCTTGAGGTAAGCTCAAGTGAATGATAGTGTTAGAATTGTAGACTTGCGTCTCCCACACACAGCGCAGATCAAGTTCCAAACTTGAGAAAGTACCTACCAAGGCAGCATGTTGATCCACTTGTCGCAGAGTGCGGGCATTGAGAGCGCCAGTTTTCTGGACCTCAGAAAACAATTAGCACCAGAAGGTTCATAGAAGGCAGAAAACGTGGGGGCAAAACAGAAGGAAAAAGCCGTGTTGGTTGAGTAATGTCACTATCGGGAGAACGATTACTTCTGTTACTTCTCGGTCGTTTATGCCGCGTAAGGGGATTGACTCGGGGGATCCAACCCCGAGTCCCTGACTCAAAAGTCTGACCTGCGAGACAACAGGATACACGATTTTCTTGGGGGATTCTACTCGGAGCCAGTGACTCAAGAGTTTGACTCACTTGGCGACAAGGAGCTTCTTAGCAATGAGTAAGATAATGCTTGAGTCTGAGCACTGCTGCGCGCAGCGGATGTTTTCTGAGATACATCAGTGTTTTGTGTGTTACCAAATGTTTTTCGACCGTATTGGATAATACGCTGGTGGTCACGGTGAACCGCTGTGCGATCAGAGCGCTCTTTGTTTGAGAGTACCTTTTCTAACCCTCTTCTTCCTGATACGGAAAACGGTAGTGGTGCAACTATAAAAGTAGTTCTGCTGTCTGTCATAGAATCGTCTCTCTACCTAAGCACTCCTACGCGGTCAGTAGTGCGACATACAATCCTGAGTGCAACCGCTTTTCGTCTTACTGCTCCCCTTCGACCTGCTTAGCTAGGTTACACCCGGAGGGACCGAAGTCCTAGTCAGCATAGCCCACCTGGTCAAAACAGCACGCAAGCCCGACCACCACTTCCACGTAGCAGTATCGGCCAAACTACAGTCTCCTGGTCCTCCAGGTTGGGGGTTGGAAGATGGTTGGCATCTCTTCCTGAAAAACGTACCACTTCTGGTACACCGCCACCCACCCGCTGCCTTGCGGTACAGGCTTTTGAGCCAAAGGC
>QNGE01000991.1:24780-39560 GCA_008508345.1 Paragonimus westermani
CAGTAGTTAGGTCCCTTCCCGTCCCCTTCTTTTTCCTTCTCTCTTTCTATATAGGGTTTGCTGTTTCTTCATGGTTGTGTGGCAGTTAAGCATTAGTGTTAACCACTGATGTATTGCTGTCTATGATGATGATGATGATGATGTATCGGCCAGGAAGATATCTTGAACTCGAAAGAGCTATGAATCAAGAAGGCTATTCCAGTCGTAGACCACTATGAGTAAAAATGTGTGCAAGGATTCCTTTTACCGACTTCATCTTACTTTCCCAAAATTGGTTACGGGGCTTGGCCTGTCTCCGGATTTTACTTGTCTGTATCCACTTCCGTAAAGCCTTTGATGAGGCTGGAGACCCCGATCAGGTTACTTCGCCCCCTCCGAGATCAATAAGTCTCTTCACCTTTTTATATACATCTTTTTATTGGCTGACCTTCTCGGTCTCACCGTTCTTTCTGCCCCTTCGTATTTCATTCTTTTTCGGTTGTCCACAGTGTAAACCTATGGTCAACAGAATGAGGTCCGTCTCCTCTGTGGTCGCGGCTGCATTGATTATGTGCTTGCTCTGACAGCTTCTTACATCTTTATGAAGATTGGGAAGATCGCGCACGACCTTATCTACACAGTTCTCAGTGGAAGTTCTGTTGTGGCCTCTGCAGGCGCCAATAAGTCTGGACAATAACTCGCATCTCTCCAGCACAAGTCTTGCTTGTATGTGTGCTATAGTACTTCCGGTGCGCCTAGGCTTTGATTGAAGAGTGGTTGTGGCTCTCAACTCAAGCTTTCAATTCAAAAGTCTATGACAAGGCGGTGGGTTGGTAGCAGTAACCTAACACTGGCGTCGATTTTGCGAATTAAAAAGCGGCCTTACTTCAATCCTCAATCCGGAGAGTCAGAACACTGTTATACCCGTCGACTTTTTTGACGCTGATGGCTGTCAGCGTGACCATCACTCCATCTAATAGGTAACTAAAGTGAGCAAGCCATCATACTACTTTTGTCTCATTCCCGTCTCTATTGACCCAACTGGAGCGTTTCTTCTCTCTGTTTCATGATTTTGATAGTTGAGCGTCGTTACAACTGCTGATGACAATCATGCTCCTGAAACCATCGGAGGGTATTAGGATTTTTCTTCAGACTAGCTCTTGACCGGTGTTGGAAAACGGCGCCGATTGGGCTACTGTTCATCCTGCAACCGTTGAACTGTATGAACCGTTCATATGCTTGAAACGTTACCTGGAAACGTTCATGTGCAGCGAAACCTAAGATCATGGTAATGAGTAGGATTAATTGGCAAATTGCAGGTGTCTGGTGTGTACAACGATTTAGCGTGAAGCGAGGGACTGAGAAATCGTATGGAACTTCTCGCTCCAGACGTACATAGAATCTTGCCGAACTTAACAGTCGCAAATGAGATGCTTGATTAGACCACGTAATCTTCACACCTTGCCGTACATATGGTGCAGATGTTCGATGGTTCTGGGTCTCTTTGTTTCGCCGTGTGGTCACGGGCTGTACTCGGTTTAGGGCTTTAAGTGCATATTATTTTTTTTCGTAGATATCGTCAAACATTTCGGAAGCGGAAGTGATCGGCATTGCATCGAGCGATGGGGTTACTGAGTCTGCTCTGCCGATCACCACGAATCGGCCTTGCACGACACCTGAGGGACATATTTGGCCAGCAAACGTGTGCATCGAATCGGACAGCTACTTTTGTGCAAAGGTGAGCTCCACTACTATTTTTATTACTAACTATCGGCCTAGACAAGTTACGTTTGGTACCCTTAGTTACGGATGATTCAGTGTTGCTGGTACAGATTTTTCTAACGGAATGTTTCGGGTTTGTACATGTTTATCTACGGTTGTCCAAACTTAGAACACCGGACTCTAGTTACATGACGCACTATAGCGATGTGTTGACTGGATTTTGTTCTTAGGTATACTCTGTTTTGTTTGTCGACACATGAGATTTCCCTGTTGTTGACGTTCGGTATATGAATAGCTCGCTAACAATTTGTTTACCAACCAATCTGGCTTCTTATAATTGTCTTTCTAACCTACTAGAAGAAAGTCTAGTTTCATACTTTTTACTCACAACTGTCTCAGAAGCTTGAATGTATATCGACAGTAATACATTAGTGATCCATGTTAATGCTGTCATACCGCCATAAAAGAGCATTGGTTAAATGTAAAAATGGAATGAGATGGAACTCGACACATAGGTTGTGGACTCAAGTCACTTCAGCATTAACTTGGTTGTGCCATACAAATGACCGACTAAGTTGCAGTTTGGTAGCGTACACCAAGACCGCCCATTTTCACCGCTTTGGCTCGATTTTATTGTAGACTATCTGTAACGCCCATAGGCGGCATGTGTGGGCCTCTTGTTTGTTGGAGGACGGGCTAACCTTGATTTTAGCGAAAACATGATGTTGGCGGTCTTTGACCGGCACTGATAACGTTGGACAGTGCTTTGCGTTCCCCAACTTTAAAATACGAGTTTAGTGCGGACGTACGCTAACTTAACTTTTCCCCAGGTATACGCAATAAATCCCAGACGCAGAACAAAAATACGGATAATTGGGAAAGACTCATCGTATATCATATGATAGCTACAATGGGTCTCGACCAGCGCTAAGTGACACCGATAAGCGGAAAGAGCTAGGGAGATTAAGGATCCGATCGTCGGGCGCGCCAACAAACCGGAAGTGCTTGTGGTACCATTGACGCCCATAGGTCGACGAGTGTGCAAAAAAAAACAAACGCGACCGCATTTAGCAAACAGACGACAGGTATAGATCCTTACGATCCTATGTACAGTGTGAACTAGGATTTCGGGGAGAGTTGTACGCGTACAGCAGGCAGACCGGGGATATCTCTAGGTCGCTACACGAGGCACTTCTGCAAGACTACAATGGTTACGTAGACTCACTGTTAGAGGATAAAGCTGTGAAGGTTGTCGGCTGATTTCTGTTCTGCATAAGAAACATCAAAGCTATAAGCAATGAAGTGGCTGCTCGCATCTTCAAGGTCTGGAAAGTCTTCCCCAACTTAGACCGTCTCTTGTGGCAGAGTGGCTTTTCTGTGATGCTTCGCATAGGTAGGTATTCCATCAGTCTACAAGATGGGGTTTTATGTAATCGAGTTTAGAAAAGCTTGACAGCCACAGTAATAACGACTCAGATCACGGGTCACAGAGTTGCGGGTTCGAACTTCGGATACATCGATTGTTCCTGTCTAGGTTTAGGCAGTCTGACGGTCCTTAACCAAGCATGCCATGGCAACGAGCTCCTTTAGGCAAAAAAGCTGTAGAAAGTGGATTAAACCTAAACAAATGGGAACAGTTTTCAACCTTTTCTTTGCACTTCCGGATGGAAAATCCCTTCAGTGGAATGTCCCGCTTTTCCTCAGTACTGCATCTCTATGTATGGTTGAACCATAATCCGTCAGTCGAGACGCTTTTGATGTTCAAATCAGTCATACTACCTTTTAAGAAACGATGAGTTAACTACTACCATCTACGAAAGAGACGTAGGAACGGTCGTGACTGTACATTTCAGCCTGCTTCTTAACTGTTTTTCGATACCGACGGAAGCCAGCAACGATACTTAGGATGTTAACCCAGTTGTTTATGGGTGTTTCATTTAGAGAGATTTCTGTTGGTGTCCACCTCACTGGTATCCTGCCGTTTTGGTTTGAACAGTCAGCCTCGTCCGCCATGTTCTATGAAGTGTATCCAGCTGAGTGAAAAAGCACAGCCTAAGACTAGAGAGCATGCTTCAGCGCTGTTTTACTCCGACGTGTCGCTTGAACTGAATCATTTCCCCATGTACTATCGAAATTCCTCATTTTGGCTTGAAGACAGTTACGTCAGCTGTCACATTCTCTGAAACCCATTTCCATGTCTAGTCAAAATCCCCGTTACTAAGGCTTGCGCGCCGAATGAGTCGGGTGAACTATATACAGTAGCCTGTTAATGTTGAGGTATGGTCAGTCTGGCTTACTGTTTGAATGGATCAAGACAGCACTATCTATATATGACTTTATGTGAAGACTTGTTGTGTATGTTCGTACTGCTATTGAGTCTGTGTTGTACCGCCGGTGATGCTAATGTCAACAAGGCACTATCTACTAACGTGCCTTCGTTTCATGTTTGCATATCTATTTCTGTTCTGTGTCAGCTTGTTGAAGTTGACCTGGAAATTGTCAGTTCGCCTAAGCCTAGTTGAAGGTTGGGGTTGAGGCCGTAGGACTACGGTATTGGTCAGCTTGCTACTACAAAGTTAACCATAACGGAGTGACACTTTTGAGATCAGTATTGGATCCGATGTTAATTTGTGCTAGCCATTCAGATCAGATTTGCTAGTTGGGTTAACCTGTTTTGCGGTCTCTGAGAATATGTTTTTGACGTGCTGAGCCAACCACTGCGAGTATGACAGTCGTTAATTGAAATTTCACCTTCCTACACTGTGGACGGTTTCCGATTCCATATATGCACTCCTGTACGAGTGGCTCAGAGCGTTTTTATGGATCATCTGTTAGCACACTAACTCACACTCCAACACGGTATCCAAGTAGGTTGGTCCCTGCCACAGTGATTTTCTATTCATACTGGTTCGAACGTGACATTAACCTACGCGTTTTCGACTTTGTTCCCTCTCAAGGTCATTTTGTATCCCCATTTCGCTTAACGGTTTTCAAATGGTGCCTCGAAAGAGTGAACTTAAACCTCTCGCTGAGGGGTTCGGGTCAACTCCAACGGTTTGTCGGGGATTGACCCAATTCACATATAGGTGATACCGCCCAGCTGCGACATTCTTCTTTGATTTTAAAGCTTACTCAGGTGATACTTGGAGGTCATACATCGAAAATATATGACTGTTTGAGTCGGCTTGATTAGTTTGGACAAAGCCACGAACGCGCGATTGTAGTAACGAATGCCTTCGACCACATGGATTAGACGCTTTTATGCAGTTGATCCATGCTCGTGACTAAATTCTTCGAGGAACCCTGAGCTTGATTCTATGTCCTGAAACTCGAGTGTCAACCCCGTTAACATTGTTCATTCTGGTTTGAATACAAAAACGTTGTTTCCAACTTTTTACGTCACAGGTTGTATGCTGTCATGTGACGTACACATTATGCCAAACCCCCCTTCTCGAATCCATAACCAAAACAGGAAACAGGTTAGGGGTGCGAATGATCGGTCGGTGACATTTTGTTTAATGTTCGGTCAAACTAACCTGGTGAGGCTCCATGCAACTGTGACGTGATTCACCATTTACGACTAGGGTGGAATTGCGATCGCATTCTGGGATGGGTGTGTATGTATGTGTGCGAACTGCATCACAGTTGTTGGGCACTTGTTCTTCACACAGAGTTTTTCATCGCGATGACGTGAAGTGACTCTCGATTCGTCCGTTTGTATGTTTCGACTCATTTGAACATCGCACGCTTGCTGCTCCTTGCCGTCCAGTCTGATCCTGATCTCTTCTCTCCACCAGATTATAAGAGGGCTATGTGTACGAAGCACCCGGACAAATTTGTGATGCCACTTAGGTGTCGTCCCATTGTGCTTACAGTCTTTAAGCCGATCATGAGTACATTTAAGACTAAAGAACTTCCATTTCATTGTTCTCAAAAGGCACTTGTCTTCACTGGTGGTGGTGGTTATTTTAGATGGACCATTTTCAAGGAAACGTTCGAAGTGGCCATATTTCTCCGGACCTGCTATTCGCGAACGTACCTCTTTCTTGTTAGTATTTGTTACAGTTTGGTCTTGCCAAGTATGGATTGGTTGCATAGGCCATGTGGAGTGCTGCCACTTATGGTATAAGTCATGTTATGTGCACATGATGGACAGGCCATGTCAATCTGACTGAACGTTGAGGTTCGTCTCAGCGACCAACCGGTAACGTTCTTCACCAGTTTTTCTTGTGTGGCCCATAATTTAAGAGCATTCTCTTTGGTTTTGTGTGTGTTAGGTCACATGTGGTTGTCTGGATGTCAGCAGGCTGCCCGACCTAAGCAGAATCAGTCAAGTTAACCACAGCCCCAGCCCACCTCCGTATAACTGGCAATCGTCTCAGTCATCGTCGAGCTATCTCGCGTAACTAGGTATGGATGTTTGTTTGTAAGTCGAATTTCTGCCATCAGGACGTCCTTACTCGGGTGAGTGGAACTGGCTATTAGCCCCCCTTGAAGTTGCCACTTGTAGTTGGGATGCACAAGATAAGAATCGATATCATGTCAGAAATCTCGTGGTTACCATCTCACCTGCATTGCTAATCAGCGGACCGGGTTACCTCAACAGTATTCTATTCAACTGCAATAATCACCGGTTCGAGTTCCAGCTATTATGAGTACCCCTGTTGATTGGGCATACTTGTTAGCAGACCACAACCTTCATATGTGTTATCACAAACACCTTATGGTGTAGACTCTGAAGGCCATTCATTTTGGTCGTTATGACAGCCAGATAGGCTACATTGTCGGCTTCTCGCTCCACAGTAGAAAACGGAAAAAGGCTCTTGATAACCACACACCTTCCGGTCGTTTCACCTTACAAATCGTTTTATGAGTTAAAGTATTAAAGCTTAATATGGCGACGGTAATATTTCGGTCGATAGAACAGCCTACAGATTAGATTAAGTTCGTAGGCTTGTTATATGTTGTAAGTGGTTTAGGCTGCAATCCGATTGGTCGTACAACTGTATACTGGTGTTCTTCTCGACCCCGGATTTGCTCGCTAATCAACTACTGTTACCTGAAGTTCAGTCTCTTTAACAGTGGCTTTGGTACAGTTCTTGTTTATCTGTTTAACGTTTTGGCGTACCCCTTGTGCCACTGGTTTTGAATCTTATTGTCCAGTCTTTCCACTTCACCTGTGCCTAGTCGGTCTGGCAGAGGCGTGAATACTCAATCGTTTACCGTGTTGTCATTGGTTTGTATATATTTTCTCAGTTGTGTTTTGTCAACTCCAATCCTCTGATTGGATGGAATCTAACTCCTGGACTGCCATTTTTTAGCAAGTCTGATGGCTCACGCCGCCCAGTGCGCTTGTTGTCATTTCTCGACTTGTATCACTGGTGAGCAATTTCGGTCATTTACTGGCCTCATGTCCATTGCTTGCCACTTTTGGGCATGCTGTTTCTGCCGCTGGTTTGAGTCTAGTCGAGACCCAGATTTTTCTCAACTGGGTTTCGTTTAACTTCGTCCGCTCTTGATTGAGTGATTACAATTCAGGCACACGTATCCAATCTTGAAATCTCCCAAGCATCTCTTTATCTGTGACTGCCACTTATATGCACGCGAGTCCGATTGACGCGAGTACCTATACCAGGTACCATGGTGATTGGAGGCAACAGCCGCATATTGAAAACTAACAAGCTACATACACTGGTTTGTTTGTTCCCACCAGCACGTGCTCTATCAGATGCGCATGATTCTTGACAGCATTGTTATCCGTCCTCATTGTATACTCTTCTGTTCATCTTCAGTTCACAAAAGAACGAATAAAATCGATTTTGCAAGAGAAATGCTTGGAAGCGGCAGATGGAAAAATTGTGGATGTTTGGGTTCTTACGCGGTAAGTAGTAATTCAGTCGCCGCTGATGCGGTTGCTATCCGTATTAGATGCAGTGGGCTATTTGCCTTTGGGAAATTCATTTTCTCAAACGTTTTTCTGTCCGTGTACGACACATTCTGTTCTGTGGTCTGGAAGCGGGATTTCAGTCTTATTGCCCTAGTTCTATCCAAACGTTCAAATAAAACTAACATTTCTTAAATTGGAGATCCGAAACTCTTTCTAAGTGAATTTTAGATTGATGTTGATGAAGAACGAGTATTTTGCGAGATGAACCCATTCTCTCACTCAGTCGCATATCGTGTGACATAAACTGCAAAAAAAGTCGTGCAAAAAATGCAAACGATTGAGAAACGAAAAGCACATGTAGTTGTCGTGTTGTATATCATAACCACTGCCAACTACGTGTTACAGCTAATTGCTTTTCTATGTATTCACATTATATTTGTGGAATCGTATTCGCCTGCCCACAGTGTATGATCTTCTGTAGTGTTATACGGACGAATCAAATACTCCTTTACAAACATCAAACGTTCCCTTCAATTACTTTTCAATCCCAAATAGTGCTCATCCTCTCTCTGCACTTGCCTGAACCTAAACGCACTCATTCTACGTTGCAACAAATCCTATAAGTAGTTCAGCAAATTTTCTATTTTTGCGCGCATGCTTCTGCTGTCATTCTTCGTTTGCATGTTTCCTGGTTAATTGGTTAACCTTTTCCGACCGCCAGCGTACGATTTAGCCCAAGAATTGTTCTTCGCCTTTCCAGGTGTTAAATTTTACGCTTTCTACACCTCTTGATGCACTGACATGGATTGGCTACCGATTACATAAGTTTTTAATTTTGCTATGCTGACGAACACGTCGCCAGTATATCTTTCCTCTAAGTATCTTGGTAGACCACGACATACTTAAACAGCAGTTCGCATAATCTTTCAAACACTGGTTGCTTTGAGGAAGTTTTTACACGTTAAACATGAATACAAACGCGCACCTAATTACAATGCATGATCATTTAGTTTATTAACCGTAATTCATTTATGGAAATTCGTGTAATTGCCTTCAGAATCTTAACGTATCTACGCAATCTGATTACGAACATTTAGGAACCAAACCACCAATGCCTGTGGAACAAAAAAGTTGTAACTTAAATCTTAGTATTAGTTTATTTTCTTGTGTAGTTACCTCTAGACAACGCACAGAGACGATCTTCTCCATCTCGTGGTAAATTACCATAATAGTCACGCTGTTTCTGACGTAATTACTAATTTCTAAATTTCCCAAAGGTAGTTATAACGTACCATTTGTGCTGGTCGATATTATGTAACGTACCTAGCGGTCGCTCTTCTGATTTTAGTGTTCGAGTAACATTAGATGGAACGAGCGATGATGATGTGACTAAGCTGAAGGAAGTTTGGGAACCGCTGGTTTGTATCGTGCCACGTTTGCAGAGCCCTCTAAGACAGAGCTGGTCTATTCCCAAAGAAGACTGCACGTCACACGCGACAATCATACCAGATAACTGGATCTGCTAAGTTGTTTGGACAAAATTCATTTGATGACATGACTGTTTCAAATACGCTGTGGTCTCTCAAACAGTTGTTTCCGCTCAACGCTAGCGAAGTGGTCTACAGCTATTTCGATCAAATCGGATCTAATCGGCATCGCACATCACATCATAAATTATGAACGAGCGTCAAAATGTCAGTCCATGCACATCTGCTGTAACACAAGGTCGCAGTCACTTGGGCTACAGAATGTCGTGTTATTTTCCTCAGTTGTTACACTTTCTTCTTCTCACAGGCCGCAATCGAGCAGCCATTTGTGGTTGATCTGAAAACTGGCAAGTGTTCATTACGGACTAACAACTTAGAGTCCCTGGTGTGTCGTGTTGATGAGGCCAAACTAGGTAGCTGTTCACCACTGCGCTAGTAGCCATTTGGACCAATTGCCTGTAAACTGCTCCCTTGACCTTTTCTTGGGTCATAATGGAGGCTTACTAACTTTCAAGTTGACCATCACTCACATTTGATCGCAGCCTTCGCATTCAAATAGACTTTGCAGCCAGCCTCTTTCGAAAAGAAGCACTAGACTCGAGTTTCGCTCTTATTAGAGCTCGTCAGTAGTGCATATCCTTGCCACGGCCGGGATTTGAACTCCGGCCATTCCAATCATGAGGCAACCGTGGTGACCACTGCGCCATTGACCCCACATTAGGCACGGCCGAATCATCAAATCTGAACGCTCAACCACTCTCGCTTGTGAGCAATGATCAGCACAAGCGACTGACTGATTTTAGTAGATGAGGAACGGAAGCGCAAGAGCCAAATAAATAACAACTAATAACAAACGAGCTCCACCCACCTCGAGACTAGCAACCTTGGTGTCTTCTGGGGTGACAAGACAAGTCGGTCTAAATGTGACCACAGTTTGGCAGTTTTCAAATTTCAATTATTCAGCGTACGTGTGTGTGAAAAGGAAACTCAGTCAGACTAATCCACGGTTGATTTGTTTTCACGATTCGAGCAGTTGCAGAACGAACAGAGGGAATCAGTGTACTTGTCAACAGTCTTGATGCGCTATGCTCCGTTGAAATTTGTTTGAAGCGAACGTCTCTGAGAAATGTTGCACTTTCATTCGATTCGCTCGCGTCTCACCGGCTGCTTCTGCAGCAAATTGACTGGGTACAAGGCTGCAAAGGTGACGAGATCAGATCATGTCCGAGTCGGCGGGTTATCCTAGCAGTCAGAATAGTAAATTACAGTGGATAGTGGGGATAGTGGGAGTGGCGAAGAAGGCTGAACCACGAAAACTGAGTAGTGAGTTGTAAACAATTTACATTTCCGAGAACAAAATGATAAGGTTTGTGTGTGTGAGAGAGAGAGAGGTGAACAATGTGAACAGATCGATGCAGCTTAGAGACTTGGAATCGAAGTGTTTGGAAAAAATTGAAACAGGAAACTTAAGATAGCCCGTATACCAGCCACATTCTCAATGTGCTTGTTGCCATGTGTCCACTACGATGCTTAGGTGTTCGGTCTGGCTTTTCAAAACAACAAGAACATTTGAATAGAGCAGACGAAGAACTGATATGACATAATTTATGCTCGACCAGATTTTGTTGTCTCTACCAGTGTGTTTACTGAAGATGACCACAAAACGATCACAAAAGGTCTAGGTTTAAAACGAGTTCGTATGCCAAGGCCATTGCAGTCCGACACCGCCATCTCATTTTGAGTACAAAAAAATAACTGTTACGTTGATGATGTCTTGGTAGCAACCGAACTGGTTTTAAAATTTAATCTTTCGTGACTGTTTCATGGTTTGGTATTTTGTAAATTTCGATCATCTACAGTAAACACCAGTAGAGATGCAACGAAATCTGCTCGATTATAAATCGTGTCATATCAGTCTTTTTTGCCCTATTCAACTACAAAAACATTCAGGATTTAAGCCTGTCACACCGAATTATCCCTAGTCACGTCACGGAGGATGTATAAACTTCCTTTTTCACTTTACCTCACTGATTTTGCTTTATAGAATTGACCATTGGGATCACGATCAGGAGTGCACTGTTTGTCTAACAGACCAGTCGCTGTTATTGGTCAGCTTAAATTTTATCACTGAGAAAGTTCGGGCTACACAACGAATTGCTCTGAATGCCATTCACACAGTCCGAGTTGGTAATCTGGTCTCTCCGGATTGGTCCATTTTGCCGTAAGTCTCACCACTCTCTTCTCTTGATAATCGGTGATACATTGTTCGCATTTCTGGCTACGCTCTAACCAGTCTGTTTGACAGTTGGTTTGTTTAGCTTCAATCTAGTGCAAAATCGATATACCCGTCTAAAATGTGTGTGCGCACGCTTGCGGTTTGTGTCCATACGGTGCTCACGATACCGTCGTTAATATGCCATTGATCATCGTTTGGTATCGTTTGTTTAGTAGAAACTGCTAAACTGAATGTTCATCAACAATGAAAACAGACATTGGTATTGCAGAATTGACATACGGATTGTCTTAGAGTAAGGAAAGGATGCAACTGGAGACCTTTACACACAACTTTTCTGAATGTTACTCAAATTTGACCATCACGTTAAATGTGAAAGCTGTTTATTTGTTTCGTAACACCCATCGATGGTATATATTCATTTCGCTTCGAAGGAGCCCGCAAACCTTGAATAACAGATATGGAAAACAAGTATGTCAGCCATCGTCTATCGCACGTATAAATACGCCTGTTTATCAGTTATCAGTCAGTTTCAGTCTAATTCTCGTATGATTTGTTCTGCTACCCTAGCGTGGCGGTCAGGCTTGTTCACTGCATCGATCTGGAGGGCTATGCTGACTAGGACTTCGGTTCTGCCAGATGCAGCCTTGTCAGTCAGATTAAAGGAAGCAGTCAGACGAAAAACATGCATTCAAGTCTCACTACTGACCACGTGACAGTTCTTAGGCAGAGGCACGGCTCTGTGTACGTACAGCAAAAATGTTTTTTAGTTGCAGATCCGCTGTCTTTTGAATAAGTGAAGGGGACTAGAAAAGGTAATCCCAAACATAGAGCACTCCGATCGCTCAACAGTTGACCGTGACCGCTGGTGTATTATCCAGTACGATTGAAAAACTTTCAATATCATTCAAAAGTCCGATGTAGCTTCGAATACATCCACCGGGCTCAGTATTGCTCAGAATCAGACAGTATTGCTTTATTCATTGCGCCTTTGGGTTAGGCAGGCTTCTCACTGCTGAGTCACTGACCGTGGGTAGGACCCCCTAAAAATCCCTGTCTTTTATTGTCTCCCGGACCCAATTTTCGAGCCACAGACTTGGAGTGCGGTCCCTCAAGTCGTCCTTTTCCGCGGTAAAAGCGATCAAAAAATGTCGGGAATGATTTTTCTCCTGACACTGACAATATTCGCTCACTATCACTTTCCCCTGTTTTGACCCTCAATTTTCATACTTCTTCCGCACCTTTGGGTGACACTTGTTTTCTAAGTCCAAAACAACTGGTAAACATTGGCGCTTCCAATGTCCGCACTCTGCGACAAGTGGATCAACATGCTGCCTTGGTAGGTACTTTCTCAAGTTTGGAACTTGATCTGCGCTGTGTGTGGGAGACGCAAGTCTACAATTCTAACACTATCATTCACTTGAGCTTACCTCAAGATCAATGTTGGTCCAAGCACTCTTCTCCCAGGGTCTCTGATGATGACAACGCTGAATCTCGTGGTCAAGCTGGAGTGGGAATCGCGCTGAGTTCCAGAACAGAACAATGTTCACTTGGTTGGATTTCAGTGTACGGTCGCTTGTTCACTGTCAGACTGTCAGTCTATCAAAGCAAATCAGAAAGGCGTTGTTTGTTCGTTATATCGGCGTACGCTGCAATGGATACTACCAAAGATGAATTCTGACGCCCTCGTTGATCTTTTGAGGCAGACTAAACACTCAGACATCATCATGCTAGCCGGCTATTTCAACGCCCAACTTGGTCGTCATTCTCCAACCGAGAAGTGGGAGGGTGGTGTTACGACCTTTCCATCGACTGGACGTAACGATGTCGCAGTGTTACGAAAACCAGAGCGCAAGCATCAGAACCCAACTCTTGCAACGTAGAGCTCCCTAGCAAGTAAAGAAAAAGACACCCTTCCAAGGAGCATTTTTTGTTGCTCGGCCCGAAAGTGAAATAGTGATGCACAGCAGTCTTGGGGCTAGGCCACGAACCAATCAGAGACGAGTGCCAAACTAGAATTTCGAAAGAAAAAAAGACGAACATTCAACTTCCCGAAATTGGGCAATTCAATTTTCCCAGCATTTAGGGCGTTTTTGGGAAATAGCTTTTTCATTAACAGGTGATATGTTTTGTATCCGGGCGCAACCCTAACAATGGGAAAAGATTTCTGCAGCTGTACGCACTTCACGGGCCCCATATTTCGGGTAACACGTCTCAATATACGAATAGGCACTATGTCGCTTGCAGATCGAGGTGTGTGCTCCTCACTCATGGGCACAACTCGATCATATAGCAGTCAATTACAGGTGGCACCAGTCTATCAAAGACTACCGTGCATTTTGAAACAAACGTCTGAGCTCGTATCATGTCGTTGTGCGTGTCCGTTTTGTTTTGTCATGTGCCCAGAGATCGTACGTTCGTAAATGGAAGACAATTATGCGAGAGAGGGGAGCGTAAGGAACGTTTTTCATTGGTAAACAAATTACCCATCCCGCCTGAGTTAAGAAGGCCCAACGAACACTGGGAGCTAATCGTGGTAACCATGGGAAACTGCTATGAATAGGTATGTTCCGAAAGCGCTGTGAAGTTGCGACAACATTGGGTTTCTGTCATGTCGATAAACCTCATGGACAAGCATCACTCGATTCCACCCGGCCTCGAATGTGATGACGACCATTGAGACGCAAGCTGTCTAAAAGCTTGAGCAGAGACCGTGAGCACTACTTGATCGACCAACCGAAAAGGGTGGAACTGATCAATTTTATCTAGAAATAACAAACATTTTTTCCATGACTCTTAGTTGTGCTGGCCGTCGAGTTTGTAAATGGAACTGTATATGACAAAGTTGGTTCACTTATCACCAGCTAATCATACAAACTTGAGCATGAGGAAAATTTTGAGGAACACTTCAGCTGGCCTCAACCGGACTACATAGACAACATTATCATCACCACAGCAGCCGCGAATCTGACCAAAATGTGCTATTTCCCGGGCGGCCGCCCACCTCAAATATCCTAGAAGGGGAAAACAGCGGGTGAACAACAGTTAGTTAGTTATTACGTTCCAGATGACCTTCTGTTGGAAGTAGAAGTGACCCTGGGGCTTAAATTATTGAAGCGCGACCTGGATCAGCTCTTTTCTCTTCTCTTTTCAGGAATGGTGGGAACGGGTTGTTACCAGAATTGGCCAAACTTCGTACGTTGCGACTGGACCTTGACGTGGTGTGACAGCCTGCGCATCTCGATGACCTTTTGGGCTAAACTGGACAGAGTTACTCATACCAGGCAGGACAACAGGTAGAGGTGTGACAAACCGCAGTCTCCAGGTTGGGAGTTGGAAGATGGTTGGCATCTCTTCCCGAAAAACGTACCATTTCTGGTACACCGCCACCCATCCGCTGCCTTGCGGTACAGGCTTTTGAGCCAAAGGCTTTGGTTGAGAACCCTAATCGTTCTCCTGTCTAGGTCTGGGC
>QNGE01000991.1:41715-61595 GCA_008508345.1 Paragonimus westermani
TCAAACGCAGAGGTGTGCCGACTAAGTACGTGAACATGCTGTCGGCACTTTACTCCCATACTTCAGCTCAGATTGGGGTTTATGGTGAACTGTCTGACAGTCTCAGCATCATGAGCGGCGTACGTCAAGGCTGTCCTCTATCACCATTTTTCATCATAAACGAAATAATGGAGAATTGTCTCCGGCACTCACGAGATGTCGGCGTGGACCTCCTACCTGGTGAAAGACTGACGGATCTTGATTATGCTGACGACAAGGTGTTGCTGTTTAACAACTTTCAAGCAATGCCAGACGCTATTTCGCGTTCTGCTATATACTTCGGAATGCGCTTTGCAGTCTCAAAATGCAAAGTGCCTCTGCAGGATTGCTGTGATCACGTAGATGTGATGTCAGATAATGTAGTCACAGAGGTTGTTGACCGGTTTCTGTACCTGGGAAGCTGCACCAGCGGCGGTGGCGGAGGTGTGGAGAATGAAATAGAAGCGCGTTTCTCTTAGGCAAGGACGGTATTCGCTAATATGGGGCATCTCTGCCGACAGAGAAGTATTTTTCTGGGTCTTAAGGGTCGCGCATATTAGACAACGGTGAGGGTCGTATTACTTTACAGCAGCGAAACTTGGCCGCTCAGAGTAGACTTGAACCGATGTCTGCGTTCAATCGCTCGTATCGGGTGGCACCAGCGTGTAAGTAACGAAGAGGTTAGAAAGCGGGTGTTTGAAAGTGATTGCCAAAATAGTTCTTCTATCAAGTCTGTACGTTTGCACAGGCTTAGATGGTTCGGTCACGTATTAAGGATGCCAGCTAGTCGTCTTCCACGCCGAACACTGTTCGACGACACTGTGACCGACTAGTGTAAGGCGCGAGGTGGACAGATAATCACCTGGAGTAAGGAAATGAAGTCATTCACCAAGGGGTTGGCCACTGTAGATCGAGTTCGTCTCCCGGGCTGGGGCCCCCGCGACTCACAGAGTCGGTGGTTGGAGACTCTCAGTAAGATGGCGGCTAATCGAGCTCAGTGGCGTGAATGTTATCGTTGTTTGGCCGAGATGTCTGTGAAGTGAGTGCATTTAATGACGCTGGGCAGTGAAAGCCGTAAGGAAGCTGTCTTGCTGATGACGCCTTACTCTCACTTGCAGCTCGGTTGTTTGTTTGCAAGGTTTAGGCACCTTAATGTTGCGTGTTTGAAAATAGATGTAGTTATTTTCAGTAGTTCGGTCCCTTCCCGTCCCCTTCTTTTTCCTTCTCTCTTTCTATATAGGGTTTGCTTTCATCTTCATGGTTGTGTGGCAGTTAAGCAATAGTGTGAACCACTGATGTATTGCTGTCTATGATGATGATGATGATGATGATGATGATGATGATGATGATGATGATGATGATGATGATGATGATGATGATGATGATGATGAAACCTCGCATTGTTTGGGAAACTGCAGAAATCCCTGGTGATTGGGACTTAACAGCGGCGACTCTCATTCGTAAAAATGGGGCTCAATATTTCTGTGACAATCACAGAGGCATCAATCTAGTATCTGTTGCGTCCAAGTTACTCATTGGTTCACTGAGCCCAGAGAAGGTTAGATACGTGAAGCACAAGCAGGATTCCGATCTGGTCGAGGGTTCGTAAACCACGTTTTTGCGACAGATGTCGAAGCATCGGTATTCCTACAGCCATGATCTTTTCAGATCTAAAGGCTGCCTTTGTTTCGGTTGCTCGTAGCGTCTTCTGGATCTGTCTTCTTCGCAGTGAAGTTCCAGGGGAATACGCGAATCCTTGGGAGACCATTGTACAACCACTACATGCATTGTGAGCGTTTGTGGACAATTTTTTCAAGCGTTCATCACTTTTAATAGTCTTTGTCAAGAGTGTTCGATCTCCTCCTTCCTGTTCAATTTTGTCAAGGACACATTATAGAAGATGCGTTTGGAGAATCCAATGAGCTTGGAGTTGAACTTCTTCCTGGCGGTAGGTTGGTCGATATGGGGTGTGTGGATGACATTGTTTTACTTGGCCCCTTTGCCGAAATCATACAGACCTTACTGAACAAGGTGAGTGAACAGGCTGGTTTGTGTGGAATGCCCTTCGTACCCTCAAAGCGCGAAGTACTGCTTCAAGGCCGGGACATTCTCGGTCCTACGTTCTTCGTCGCAGACAGTCCACTTGAGACTGTGGACGGTTTCACTTGCCTGGGTAGCACGAGTCGCCTTTGCCAACCTGCGTCCTCCGTGGCGTCGAAAAAGCATCCGGTTACCGCTAAAGAAAAGGGCATGTAATGCTTGTGTGCGTCTTGTTTTGCTTCATGGTCCAGAAACGTGGCTTGTTCACGTCGAACAAACTTGCTGTGTTTGGCCATCATTGTCTCCGCCAATTAGTCCACATTAAATGGACTGATTGCGCAAGCAATACGGCCTTTCTCCGGCGCGTATTTCGGGGCGTTCAGGATACGCGATCAAGCGGTCAACTAGTCGCGTTGCACACCCTGCGATGGTTAGGTCACGTTTGCCATACCGGACGTTATATACTGAGACCACGGGCAGTTTGATAAAACCACAACGTGGTCACGAAATTTTAAGACCCTGAATGCTCCACTGAACAGAGTGAGTAGTTGTCACCTGCCTGGCTGGGGTCCTCGTTGTCACTCAAATCGCCAGTTAGAAGTACTATCGAAGATGGTATTGTGACAATCGTTGGAGGGCACCTGCATTCACACTATTTCTAGTTCTTTCGCTTAGACTTTTTAAAATCACTCTACAATCTTCCTATTAACCTTTTCTATGATATTCCACGTCACTGTTGAGGCGGGCGGCAGGCTGAGCCACAATACCCTCTGTCAGGCTCAAGGCCGTTGGGAATGAATAAATGAGTGAAATGAAGTATACTCCTTCGCTCACACCGTTTAGGAATTGTGAACTTAGACCACAGATGTTTGTGTCGCATTTTAAACACCGCCTAAATGACACGGAGTAGATTGGCTCAAGCGAGAAAACATACTTAGTCTAATCGAAAAGCGCGTATTTGCTAATCAATAACTTCACAGTATAGCATGTGACTCATACAATTTAAGATGGCTTGGTTTGGAGATCCGCTTGTGAAACTGGGGTAATTCGAGACAGTGCCGTTCGTCCAGTTTACCAATGGCAAAAGAAATTCGTTTATGAGGTGTTAACACCTCGTCTACTCTCATCTGTCACGAACGTAAACCATGGAATATGCGAGTAACAACAGCAGAAAAGTGTAGACGGAGTTTTAACCTCCCATGATGTCTTGTGTTATTGGGGGGCATGGAGTAATTCAATCGGGAAACAACAAAGCACGATTGTTGTTTCGGGCAGGCCGAACGGTTGTGAACAGGAAAACAGAATTAAACCAAGCTTATTCGGAACGACTCAGGATCACAAACACTGGTCTTCAGTACATATTGAATGAACAGCAACCACTTCACCTGTCAAGAACTTCCGAGTACACTCGGTAATTAAACTTTTCTTTCATCTTCTGAAGAGTTTTGCGTTGTCTTACCAGGCGAGTAAACGGTCCAAACTAGCGAAGCGGACAACAGTCGACCTAAGGACCAGATACAAAACCTGCTGTTCATTTCTGATGTGCGCTGAAACTCGTACGAAGAAACTTTGTTCGCCGACATCCATCTGAGGCATAACTTCTTCCATCATATAAAAGAGGCTTAATGAAGTATGGAATAAGTAGAACAAGTTTTATGCAAGGTGAACTTGAAGCTAACTTTCTTCGGGTGGAACAATACATGAAGGTGGTATACTGTAAGATAATCAACCGTTTATACAGGTAGGAATTAAAACTTAGAGAAATCTCTCTGGTTTTGCGTCCGTTTTATCAGATTGTAAGTCTTGTACACAGACAGTTCTTAATTGGTTGAACTTTAAGCTTGAACATCTTGTAATTAACCTCACATTTGTTTTGTTCCTGCATCTTTGCGGCGTCTGATTTTCAGAATACTCGTTTCATGCTACCGTGAGGTATGTTGCCTTTCTGCCTTAACTGAGAAATGTTTTTTTTCTTCTAAAGTTGTGTGGTACGAAAGTTGTTCTACCATCTGCTGAGAACTAAATGCCGCATCCGTGTGTCAACCAAGTATGCTTTTGTACGCTGATTCTTCACCATCGCGTTTGCACCGTTTGAGCTTGCAACGATCTTCAACTTTCTTCAATCTGTTTACTAATTGCTTCTTGTTAGTGGCACATATAATAACGACGTTTACCGTACGAAAGTGTGAGGTCGTTCACTATCGTGGCTTGGCTTTGTTGTTGTTTGACCTACACCGGCCAGATGTGACACGAACTTCCTGTACATTTCCATTTACTAGTTGGAATTCGTTGCATTTTTATTCGTTTGGATCCTACACTTGGTTTTTCAAGTTGATTGTAAACTCATGCACCTGAATCATATTGGATCAATAATTGGTGTTAATTTGTTGGGGAGATTAAATGCATATTTTTGTGCATATTCTGCAGCAATTTGTAAGGTTTACTTTGTAAGGTTTACTTTACATACTTGCGTTTGCATTCTTGTTCCTTCCCAGCGTTAAGAACGCTAACTGATATAGCGAAAAATAAGTCAATGGCGCTCATTTTGTGAATCATTGTGTGCATCATTGTAACTTCCTTTATGTACATCAACATCTCTCTCCCACTTCATATTCCACAATGTCCTCTTCACGTATATACATATATATGCATATATAATATATATACATGTATACACATACATATATATATATATATGCATATATATTTATTTGTGAGAGTATATGAGAAGAAAAAAGACATTGTGGAGGATGTGAATGCATATAAAAGAAGTTACAATGGTTCACACAAGAATTCGCAACATGAGCGCCATTGACTTACATTCTTCGCCGTATCAGACAGCCTTCTTAACCGAAGGTGTTCGTTGTCCGTCGTACCCTAGCCAAGAAACCGAGAGCGCCCTAATGAGGCAAGCATCAGTGCGTGCCTTCACGCCCCGAACCCAAGTCATACGCTGACCACTAGGCTTCTGCTTCCAACCTAACTCACCACTCGCAAACAAGTCCCGATGTGGCAGGCGGTGAGTTGCCGTTCGCAAGATGTGCCCCAGCCAACGCGAGAGAAATGATTGATCCTCCACGCTCAGACTACGATCGAACAACCGTTCAAAAGAGATGAAGCTGGTCTTTTAACCACCGGATTCATTATCTTTTCTACAACTAGTGATTACAATGATTATTCAAGTTGTGAAATTGAAATGCGGGGCGAGTCCTCTTCGTCACAGTTCAGAAATGATGGATTAAATAGGGATAGTGAATGGTGTTTCTTCGATTAGACCCTGCCTCGTTAATCTTTAGATTCATTTTGACTGTGTAACTCACTAAACAGGTCTGTCCGTGGGTGCTTTATCTGTTGCGTCTTGAGTCTAGTGTTATCTTTTCTAAATTGAAAACAAATGAATTCGATCAGAAGAAAGACCTGACGATGATATGATCTGGGTATCACGGTCGGTTGGTCGGACATTCCATGAGTACGTAACCTTTGATAGGTGTGCCTTTCTGTTTAGTCCGCGCAACCTATGAGCTCGTACTTGTTCCACTAAATGCGCTGGAAAAAGAAGCGAAAAATGAAACTAACGAGGAAGCTGAAGCCTCCGTAGATGGGGATATTCTAGCCGAGGAGGCACTTGAGTTGACAAGTAAGGTGGGATTATTGGTACTAAAAATAAATATCGGCTTACACTGAAGTTTACTGATATCCATTCATTCTCAGTGGTTGAGGGTCTGACCAGAAATGACTGTTGATCACTTCAGCAGTAACTTTGAATAGCCTAGAAGTAGAAAGGAATGAAGATTAGTAAAACAAGATTAGGCAGAAGTACTGTAAATGAGTGGAAGCATGTCACTGATTGCGGCAGGTTGCCATCTCCGATAACGTTTCAAGTCAGCAATTTGAGTGAGCATGAACACTCCTTTGGGGGGAGAGCAGGTGGCACTATTCAGTAAGCTCAGTGGAGAACAGTCAGGGTTTTCATATTTCGTGACCACGTTGTTGATTGGCTACCACGCATACTCAAAGCTGACGACCGTAAAACAATCACCATCCGATGACTACGTAATAAGAATGGAGTAAAGTGGTAATATACACTTTAACAATACATTAGCTGCTCTTGTTACGGTTTTTCACATTAAAACCGTTCACACAGCTGAAATTTGGGCATGAATAATAGTCTCTCTCAAAGCGACCGATTTTCATGTTGCCTATGAATGATCCCTTTAAGGATGGAGTACTGTGTAATGCATATATATGTAATGTAAATGCGCAACTGTAACTCGAAGTCAATGTCATCCTTTCAGGCTTGCTGCACCTTGGTCTAAAGTTCACCCACTCAGCGTGAATACAACTTTTTTCCGTTTTTTGTTTGCTTCTCTGTAGCGATCGCTTACATATCCAATGCTCATTCTTTCATCTGCTATCAGTTTTCAGACCCTACACTTGATCACTATTTATCCTCATGATTGTACACAATTCCACCGTGTTCGGCACGTTAATCGACATCGGTAGCTCGTGAAGTGTTCCGCTTGGAACCGTTTAGTAGTGTCGTTGACTATCTAACAAAAATATGAATTTCGTGTGTGAGCTCGTGTCCGGGAAGTGGTTCCCAACAGGACGAACTCATGAGGGTCTACACACAAGGTGATAAGTCAATGAATTGTCATTGTTCCGCACAATTTATCAGGAAGCAAGCACGTGCGTACATTGAGTCGAGAATCAGAGACGCACCTTTTATGTGTGAATCACACCGGCTAGTTGTCGCTGCTCAACTTCGGTCTAGTAGTTCGAAGAGACATTGTTTTGTGATTGATCAGTTAATCGTTCGAAAATCGTCGTAGTCTTATCAGTTGGTTAAGAATAGTTGTCTCTGTCTTTTCTAATTACCATTCAAGGAGTACTTTTGATTATAGACTTACTTGCCATCAGCTTCACCACACTTACTATTCGACCGGTTGTTCAGACTCTATTTTGGGGTCTCTAATAATTTGGCATTCTTGTTTCAATACCGGGTTGCCTCTGCTATTTATTAAGGCGTATTAGTCTCGTTTCCGTTGGTGTTCCCCACCTTACTAATCGCTGGTAGGAAATCCTTCTATGCTCTGTGCTGGTGATCTCAAACAGCATCTTCCCACAGTTTCCTACTTGTTTTTCCGGATTGGGTAAATGCGAAAGTGTTTTCACAAACATGTGCACATCTGCAGAAGTGGTTGTACTGTTGGCTATTTGGCACTATGACTGAGTCCACCTTTCACCGTAACGGTGATCAGACTACTGTAGGTGAAAAATGCTATCAATGTAGGACGGAAACAAATTCGATTGAAGAAGTCGAAATGTCAGCGATAATGCAGGTGAAGACACGTAATTTATTGCGGTATGTCGCCATATCGGATAGCCTTTCCAATCGGTGATTCGTATATCCACAAAGTTTTCAAGTATGGAGGAGACACCTACGGGCTTTACTACGAGAACCAGTCATGGTCTTCTTGATTCATGACCACATCTTTGTCTAGCCGTGTGATTCTCTCCAGTCACTAATGGTTTCGATGACTAACGGATGGTACGCTAATCGTTTGTTTGACACACGGCGTGCACCTGTACTAGCCACTGCTTACAGTGTTTGACTAATCGGCCGACCGAATCTAGTATACCATTTTCAATGAAACTATTAGCTCCTACATTTTTTCTCATCACAGAGGTCGGGACTACGGTGGCCTACAAATAGTTTGGGGTGCTCTGAAAGACACAAAATGGACCGATCTCTGGAATCCGTTGTCTAAAGACGTCCCGGCAGCTACTTTTCATCATCATCCTTGCTTCTACGCGCGCGAGTCGCTAGTTGATAAAGAAATGTACGATTGCAATCCAGTTATTGACCATCTTAAAGAAGTTCTGGCCCCGTTAGCGGTTCAAGTGAGTATTCTCAAACCAGAGCGGGTGTGGTTTTGTGTTTAACTTTTACTGTTATGTCTGTACACTACTAATCAAAATCCAGTAGGTGTTTAGTTGCGAATGTTCACTGGTCACTTGGGGACGTTTTCAGCACCTGTGTCCCACGTCTGACACAAAATTCAGCGTGAACACTGTAAGCCGTTTGTTTTTGTATACCATTTTGTCGCAATGCTACAGTTTGCTCGGGATTGCTGTTTCCGATTAATATGGATAAGCTAAACGCAAGTTGCTCATCCACATGTCTCTCACATTTGAAAATTTCCAACGTTGCTGGCGTTCGTCTGTCTGAAGTTGTCGCATTCTAGAGACGAGTGGAGTTGACAGGAAAGCTGGTTCCATAAAGTCTAGGAATCTATGGTTTCAATTTCCCATCAACGCTTTCCCATAACGTTTCTTTGCACTTCCTTTAAACTGTTCCATCAAATTGTCTGTATTGGGCTTTTTTGTGTTATAGATGTGACTCATAATCAATAAGCTTGATTTCCAGGTTCACGTTAATTGCCACCTAACCAGAACAAGATGAAGAAAAACCGGCTTCAAAGTTAAAAGAAAGGAAGGAAATGAAGTTTTACTTTCTGTATCCCTTTTGTCTGAGGTCAGAAACTCAACATCAAGATGCCCACACCTCACAAACAGACAATCAATTGGAAGTAAGATAACACGAGTAAATCAAGCCGTTATCCTGCAACTCTCATTGGTTGTCATCAATTCGTAAACAACTTGGTCAAACAGTGACTATATTTTCGCTACCGTGTCCGACTAGCCACTCTCTCCTCTGATGACTTCAGCTACATACTTATGTGGGTTTGTCTTATCCGCTTAGGCAACCTTTGAAGCAAGGCTTCCGTGGGTCAAACTTTACGGAGTGCAGCTCATAATGCGCGGACCTATTTTTTTCCATTGTGTTTAGTATGAATTGGCCCGTCTTCGTAGCTGTGGACTGCGACACACTTTCCTTCCCAAATAATGCTTAATCACATAAACGTACGCTCAGAAAATTTGCCGTCAGTAAACTACGCCGAAACCATTCCACAATATTTCTCGCCGTTTAAGCGCCACGGGTGATTGGTCAGCTTTTCAAACAATAAACTACGTACGCATCCACTTACTCGGATGAAGAATGCTTCAGAAAGTATTTACATTTTTTAGGACTGTGGAGGTGTTTTTTAATTTCACTTTCTCTTATGACTTCTCGATGAAATCTATATGTAATTGTATTAACTTGAAAAAGAATTATCAGAAGCAGTTGCCCGTCCCACCGTTTCTTCTAAATTTAATTTGTTTAAAAGTTATTCGTTGATTACCTCTAATCTTTTTTGTGAACTAAGCTTCAACATACTGATACCTAGGAATATTTGTTTTCATTCCGAGGGATTTCGGTTATTTTCATTGCCTGATCAAGAGATTTGTGACCGACCGTTCTCCTGACCACTGTTCACTAAACCTGTCGCCATGGTGTATTGGGTCACACGGTCATGGATGTAGTCATTTGCGAACTTCACGACAATCTTCATCAATAGGGTACAGGAGAGGTTATCTGAACTAAAATTATGTATCATCTGAATGTTTGACAGCTTAGGAAAAAGTGTAGAAGTATGTTCGCTCCATGCGGAGCTTACCATCGACATTATGTTCTGATGGGCCAAATTCTGAAAGTACTAAGGGGTTCGACATCGAGCTCTACTAGTGAGCCAAATGAGGACGTCTTAACCCTCTGTCTTTCTGCAAAAGTTTCCAAAGTATGTACTTGAATTCGTTGAATGCCTATTCAATAGGGTTGAAGAAAAGCTACATGGAGAATAATGGCGAACTGAACGCCCGCTTGGCAGTTGAATCTCAGCGTCCGTACGCTTTCAGTTAGGGATACTGCGTGTATGTTTGATTGTTATTCGTACAAATGCAGAAGCAACTTCCTTAAACGATTCTGCGTCTAACTTGACATGTTCTTCACAATACAAATTCCTAATAGTTGTAAACTATACGATGGTGGTTATATTGAATTAATATTTTGGTAAAGCTCTCGCGCAGAACTTGCTCTCTTGGATCGTCCGAAAATTCTTATGTACGGGGAAAAAATAGAACTACGACATTCCTCTAATAAAATAGTGTACTCTACACGCTTTGGTCAAACATTTATCTAACCGCGGTCATTCTGTTGAACGACAGACGTTTTCGTGAAATGTCTGCGACCAGTCGACTGTTGGCACTCCAAGATCCGTGCGTTGCTTTTGGTGTTCCATTTGAGTTAGCCCTACTTCTGGACGGTTGTTTATCGTTAGACGCACACGAACTGTGAATCACCCGGAGATTTGCCGTTTTTCACACCCTCTCTTCAGTAAAAATTGATTCTCTCGACTACACTCCCGTAGGCTTCCCTATTTACTCCGAAATTGTAGCAAATATCCAAATACTCCTTTCGCTTTGGACACATTTCCATTTTGTCTTCGGTTATTCATCCTTTTCTGTGTGTTCGGATTACTGGTCTGTGTAAGTGCTAATGTCTCTTATGCACATTTTGCTCTCGATTCGCGGAATGTAGACTGAACCATTTGCCCTTCACGGTTACGTCAAGGCGAAAAGGCTTAGGTGTTTTATGAGTGACAGAGCTGGATTCGTACGACCAGATGCTCCGAATAACCTTATTTTGTTGATGAACGAAGTGAATCATCCCGAACGAAGGTGGTTTCACTCAGAAACTCATTAGTTGCATAGGGAACGACCGATATGCATGTAAAAGGGAGCCGTGATTCTTTTTTTTCCGCTTGTATCGATCACAAATCCATGGCAGCTTAAATGAAAACACACCTCTATAGTACGCTAACATCCATGCCACAGTTCGAACTGTACTTTAAAAAACTAGGCATTTAGTGATTTAGCCTTTGGGTGTTAATCGATTAAACTTGCCTTCGAAGAATCGTCTGTAGCTAATATTCTACGATATACTGTGGCACGTGTTGCGGGTGTTTCTGTGTCACATTTCTTCGCTCGTTTTGTTTGTCCACTGTACTACTGGTACACACTAGTAGGTAGTTCATCTTATTCCCTAATTTTCAGTTGGTTAGTCCTACAGCGGCGTGTTGGCAAAGCTACCGCTTAGCAAATAAGCCTGGGGGGGTCCATATGTCTTGTCGGCGTGCCCTGGTCTCATCACCGTAATCCTGTAGCGAGAAGGCGTCCAATAAAGCACAATCTTCATTGTCCAAACCGCTAGTCACATGCAACGCGCGCTCTCTCGTTTATAAGTCGCAATTCCAACCCGCAGCACCCCCCGGTTTCCGTTCACACGTCGTGTGCACTTCTAACCGGTTTACGTGCGTGACCGGTGCCTTCTATCGGAGGGTTTTTCGCTTGCCATTCCTCGTCTGTTTGTCCGATTCCGTTGCGCGTTGGCTCGTCCGGCTGCTCGTGCTGTCCGCCATCCACCCAGTGCTGGCCTTGACCGTATCCCAACATCGTGTCGAGATGTTCCTCTGAATGTTGGAAAAACCACGCCTCCGATCTGGCCGTCTGTCGTATTTCGCCTGCCCTGCCTCGCCCGTTGGTCCGATCTAGTCGAGCGATGACTCATCCGGTCGCGCACGTTGTCCTTGATCCGATCGCGGCAGGTTTTCGAACGTACCTCCCCCCCACGTTGAGGTATTCGGCCGAGCGTTCGAAAACTCGCACCCCCGACCTGGCAATCCACCACAATCCTACTTGTAACGAAAATATCTGGGCTGATTAAAATCACGAACAACAAAGTACGCACACACGTGCTACCAGCTTTGAGCTACCGTATCCATAAGTAATTGCAGATCTGATTGCTGTTGATTCTCCAACATTAGCAGGTAGACTGGTGCAGGAGGGGCAGTAAACAATGTATAGAGGACTAGCTGCGGTTGTACAGATACGGATGGATAACAGACTACAACTTAGCTTTCATATCTGTGTGAATTTTTGACCATTGATATGAATAGTTGCTTGGTACTCAACCTCATTTACTGGAGTAGTAAACACCTTCCCAGATCGTTACTGTGTCATCTCATGTCCGTCCCAGTTAATTCACATCTCAGCCAATAATATCAAGTAGATATGAACTTTGACTTGTTTCAGAAAGCCGTGTATTAATTTGAGTTTAGTGAAAGTCGTTCAGGAAATGAACTGGAGCATTTATCAGTAGATTAATGCTCTCATGTTGCTCCTATTTTGGACGGCATAGGAAACTGTTTTTTTCCATCGAACATTAACTACTTTTACCGTACAGTAAGTATGGAATATGCTGAGCTCCATTCGTGTAATGATATCATTTCGAATAACACTACTGTGTACGAATCAACTGGGATCGTGGTTATTGACCCGAACTTTGAAGTTGACCTGCTTTATTGTGGTACGTTCGCAAATAAATTAACCGATCATATAGAGCTTTAGAGTGTTGAAGAGTCTTTCTGGTGATGTGTTAGTTAATAATGGATGTGACGTTATTGGTGTGTGACTTGATAGCACACTCCGTTAGTTCATGTCAGATTTCCAGTTCCTAATAACTTGGTCCTAGCTGGTCGGACTTGTTACGATCTGGACGTTCTTCGATGCTCAATCTCAACCCAACAGCATTCAATCACCTTTCCTGACATCTCTCAACCGTGTTTGGTGGGTTGTGCACTAAACATGCATCCACCACGGCTTGAGAAAGGGTTTTGAAGAAGGGAGGTGCGATGCCGGTGCCCGTGACCTCGTTGTGTAACAGAATATGCTTACTATCATTCAGTTCCGGGGTCTACATAATGCTATTATACTGCTCAACTGGGTTGCAACAGTTATTCACCACTGGTCTCAGCCAACTGCTTACAATACTCTCGTACTTGTTTGGACTTATTCAGTAGCAATAGTCTGAAAAAGGTTAAAAATGGCAAACATTCGCGCTGTATGTCGAATTCTCGTTTCTATTAGCTTTCTATTAACTTTGCTTAAGACAGGCTGCTCACGGTATTTCGTGCTTTATTTGGGAACATCTCGTTAGAATATCATTCTGCCATGACTACGACCATACGAAATTAAACTTTACGATGGTAGTATCCGGAGGTGGCCAGTTCACACACCTACTATTCACCATAGAGGTACTCATACTCACGGTGATCTAGGAACTAGTTGATTCCGCTCATAACATCAAGCAGCCGTCGGTTCACCTCTCCGTCTGCCTGTCCAGGTGTTTGTTGTGTAGTACAGACAAACATCACATCGGCACTGGGATTGTTGGGTTGATGGTGCGCCTCAGTAAACTTTGGCATCATGTCAGTGCACTCGTCTCATTCGTTTACATTTGTTTTTTTCCCGTCCAGTTCTTTCGTCTTTCAATAACTGCCTTCCTGATTCTTTTCTACCATAGCCCGTCCACGAGAATATCGTCTTGAACGCCCGGTTCAGTTTTTTGAACCTATTCTACAACCAAAGCAACTTAGGGTTCTGCAAAGATCGCAATGGTCTGAGCTTCTAGACTGTGCGGTGACGTATTTTTGTCTCCACCTTGCTTTTACAGTTTCATGCCGATCGATGTACAAGGTACAAATCACACTCATATTTAGCTGCACTCCGCTTATCGACTACTGTCCATCAGTTTGCATTCATCGTGCAACTGTGATGTTCATTTGTTTTGACATTTTTGCTGTTTCCATATTAGCATTTCTGCATTTGTTTTTTTCATGACTTTATTCACTTCCAGTTTGCACTTCTAGAACATTGTTAAACAGTCAATTTGCTGAATACACTGCCTGTTCTTTTCCCTGTCTGTTTGTTCTTTATTCGGTCGGATAGGTCTAGCTGACAGTGTTTGTGTAGCAATAATCTGGCCGAATTGCTTCTCTAAAGTCGATTGTTAGATGCACCAGAACTGTACAGACTGGCGGAAGCAACAAAACTTATGTGAACCTGAATCTGTGTTATGTTGTTGAGGAGACGAAAGATGAAAAATGCTTGGGGTAACACAGCTGGGGAAGATCAGTAAATACAATTCAAAAAACATGTTTGAACTATCAACGAAAGTGCGGTGCACATTATAGCTTTACCTCAGCAGCTAATTGGTGACTATCATGGCAAGATGAAAACAGCATCAACTTTCCAGTATTTTTTCAACTTGGCTGTCTGAAGTACCCTCTAGGTGTGTTAGCTGTGTGCATCTGGTTTGCTCCTGACTTCGTCCAATGATGACGCTGCTACAACCGACTCAGGTAGAATGCTCCAGCCCGGGTTTGGGCGGAGTAATTCAGTTGAATTGAGGTGAGGGAAGTATGTTGTACGTGTGCTCGTCGTAGACATTGTGCTACAATCAGTTGTAAACTGTCCTAAGAACTATAATCTACGACTGTGAATACAGATGCGCAAAACAGAGCAACTGTAACAGGTTACAACTCGCCCATTTAAAGTTTGTGGTTCAATTTCCAAATTACTGCAGTTGTATCACTTAAGTACGGAAAAGTCAAAACTTGGGTTTGAATTACAGGATTGAATGCAGTTCAACTGCTTACAGCAAACCTAAGTCTCGGAAATTTGGTATGGATTGACCAAATGATTGACAATTCTTGGCATTCATGGGAAATTTATAGGTTAGAGGAAGCTGAGAGGGCTTATCTACATCTAAATCCGTGTTAGGCGGTTTGGGTAAATTGTTCCGGTCTCAGAGGAAAGGAATAATCGGGATAATGAGAGGTTTGGAACCTCACCCACTGCCTGTCGAGCATACAACAATCGTACTGCACTATACAGCAACCAACAGGTGGTTTTCATCAGAAGTGGCAGATCGACAGTATCTTTATTCTACCGCAATGGTTCTGATAGTCAAGTTATCTGAACACTTAGTTTTGTTTCCCGAAACTTCGCGTCAACTGCGCGCTTGAATTCAGCTATTGATGACACACCCACAACAATCAATGGCAGATCGTTCCAGATTTCGCCCACTTGGGTGCTAAAAACGTTCTCTGCAAGTCAAACGGCTCGTCTGATGTTACTTCAGTGAGTTACCCTTAAAATGGTTATTTTCGCTAGGCACAATCATATTCCTTAATGGATGTTGAGGTTGATAAAAGGTCCCACATTTTAGAATCAAGTCTCCTCTAGTATGCTGAGAGAACATTAAGAACTGCCCCAGTTTGTGCAACTTATTTCAGTGGGGTAGAAAACGCAGTGTTGTGATCGGCCTCGTAGCTTGATGTTGTATCCTCTCAATAAGAGCATTGTCGTTCACGAACTAAGGACGACGGTTGGATATGTAGCTCAAGATGGGCGCGCCAGTGGATTGAAAATAATGTTGGAACCGTCCAAACAGTCCGACGGGTGACCCAAATATTGAATTGACCTTAACCACAGGGAATCAGACTAAGTTCAGTTGTCAACTGTGGCTAGGCTGCGCTCGTGTGCAGTGGTACACACTTTGTTTCGTATAAACTGAACATCACTCAGCTGTCGCATACCCAGTCAGCTCCTTTCAAAAAGGAGCAATAGACTCGAATTTTCTTCCCGCTAGAGCTCGTCAGTACTGCATATCCTTGCCATCAGTATGTTCAACTTATATGAACCAAATCCCCCACCATTTACCAGTGATCAAAATACCGCTTAACAAGTTGAATGATTTCTGCGATTTCAACTTGGGGTCATAGACTGAACTTAACGAATCAGTCACTGTTTATCCTGTCGAGGCTATCGGGCAATCTAAACATTAACCACAAACGAATGTGGCTGAATGTTTGTAAATGGTAATTCGGTCGTGCCTAATGTGAGGTCAGTGATGCAATGGTCAGCACGCTTACTTCATGAAAATGAATTCTAAATGAGTCCACGGCAAGGGTGTACACTACTGATGAGCTCTAACAAGGCTAGGAAGTCTATGCGAATGCAATAATTCCAATCAATCGCGAGTGGTTTTCAACCTACACTTTCACTTAGTCGAGTTTAACAGGAACTAGTCTGTTGCTCAGTGGTGTAGTATGCTTAACTTGCACTGTTGTTTCTCATTTCCAATCACCTTATCCAATCTGTCAAATTTCAGTGTCACCATATAATGGCAGTGGGGAACTGACAAACTGCGCGTTTTTCAGCACAGTATTGAACGTTGTGGTGCGTCGCCGGTTACACATTGTCGGTCTGAAATGGCTCTCTCGAACCTTGACGTCAAAGTGCAGATCTTTTAGATGGCTAAGCCGCAAGATTGAAGAATTTTCTGCCATACCTACGATAATTTATGCAGAGTGTTGAACGGTTTAATCGATCGAAGTCCTTGGAGAAGTCTAAAAACGCCACATCAGCTGGTTTGCCTTCATCAGCCGCCTTCGTTCAATTTTCTCAAGCAAAAAGTGAACTGGTGACACGAAAATTCCTTCCGAAACCTAAGATGACTCAGGCAACAGCAAAAATCGAATGAACCGCTTAAGCAAGTGGTCTTCATGAACTTTGAGGCAACCAACGACAAAGTGATCGACCTGTTACTACTACCTAGCATATTATGACCACAACCTTCGGACATGGGTGACACTGTGTACATTACGCGGACGCTGGGAAGCCTGCTCTTTAGGTGAGGTCGATTAAAAAATTCAGAGTTGCCCCGACTAGTCTTTAGCACTATAGAATGGTGGATGAAAATAGGGCACGAAGACTCACAAAGTTTTGGTAGTTTCTGGAACACCATGTGTAGTGTGAAAGTAGTTCTCATGACGCCTGTAATGCTGGTGTTTGATATACGTTCTGACTCTGCGAAGCTGGTAACGAACACACTCGGATACCGGCTGCCAGGAACGGCGGCGGCTTCTTTGTTTAAGCAGATCATCCCACCTATTTGGCGAAGTTGAGATCATGTGGGGCGACTTTCGGTGGTGATGGAGATAGAACAGTTTTGGAATGACACTAAACTTGTTGGTCAGCTCTAGTTGGTGCTGACATTTGACAGCCCGCACAACACTTGTTGCTCGATTACGGACTATACAGTACTCATCACATGATTTTTCATTCCCCTGCAACTCCTAGGAGTTCTAAGCTGTTGCGCCAGTGCTGTAAAGCCTGTAGATAACCTTAATGATAGCATCCACAATGAACTCCCAGTGATGGATATGCTGAGGCATTATATCAACATATCATTAAGTTATATGGCCAAGAATATCCATTCCACCTTGCAAAAGCTCTTTACCAAGTTTCCAGACGAGCTGAAATATCTTATCACCCATTAATTCAAAGATGATGACTCGATTGTCGCTATGATCAAGCAGGGAATTAATTTACAGGTCATTAATAATGTTTTTCCCTAGTTCGAGATATAATCAAGCCCTGAGGTTTCACAAGACCGTCCACCGCGTTAACCCTCCAACAGTTCCGGGTTAGCGCGAATTCATAACCGTATCGTAGGAATCAAATACACGATGTAATTCTAACATGATCCTCGTTGCTGTCGACTTCAACCTCAGAATAATCCAAATCACTCATGAGCAGGATCGGTGAGAATCCTGCAGAAACAAGTCTGCATAAGGCATCGTTGTGTGGGAGTTTGGTGACCAGTGAAACAGGTGATGGTTGGTAGGTCACACCGATCACACATCTGGATGACTGATTAAAGTATACAATGCGCCATACGGTTTCAGGCAACCTCAAAAGAGTTTCTCCACATGCCACGTATCTCGTAAGTCAGCTATCATTGTAAAGGATTACACGGCCGCCTTTTGCACGTTAAAGATCGTGGTGGTACCACCATCGTTGGTGTGTTTATTTCACTGTCACTCTTCTATCGCATTTACAACGGATGGTCTTAGCATCTCACATTGTAGTGAGGACCAGCGATCGCTCCATACTGCTCGCACCACTACTATTCAGTAGTGGGGCATGGGCATGGATTTCGACATGGAGATAGCCTCTGGAAAATACAAGGAGGAACATTGGAGTACAGCATCGCATGGAATGGTTCTTGCTACCTAGCGGAACTGAGCATTGGCGTCCGTGGCAGCCGGGACGTTCTGAGACGAGTTTCATACACAGATGAGCGTTTTTGTTTGTGGTTCTGTTGAAACGCACAACCTATGGATTGGTTTCCTGAGTACATAGTGCTTGTACCACCCGCCTTCTTGGCTCACAAAAATACGAAATTCAAAACTCCTCCCCCTCCGTTTCGTTGAGAAGGGATGCGGTGCTGGTAGAGAAGTAAATGACGGGGGTTTCAGTACAATACCCTTCCGTAAGTCACGTAGGTCTCTGCATACTTCTCCCTCTGAGAACCCAGTCAACCTCCGATATTTAGGTGCTCGCCTGTTAAAACGAAGGTTGCATCTCGTTCTTTGTTTGTGGTGTTGAAGGGACTATTGAAGATTCATCCAAAACTTCAACGTGACTGTGGGTGGACGATAACTTTGGCGTGCGATCTGGTCCTCCGAGATCGGTATGCATGAAGCCTAATACCGTCTAGAATTCGGTAGCCAGTGGTAGGCCAAGCCAATAAGGACTAGCCAGTCTTGTTTCCAGCCACTAACAACCCTCGTAAACGTGAGGGAGCCAGAACGGGTGTGAAATTAACATTCCTAGGTAGCCCATAGCACCTGTCACTTACAGGCCAGGAAAACCCAGACTTAGCAACTCTAAAATTTCACTGGTTCGCATCACACGGTATATTGGTACAAATTATCTGTAGACTCGAGAGTGAAAACATTGTGAATGACAGTACACCTATGCTTTTTAACCTGACTTACGGTCATTCAGTGGGGCCCCAGCAAACGTATTCGGATTGAATTCCCTGACAGTTCCGGTGCTACCTCTTTTTATATCAGTACTAGTTCCTTTGCACTCTTATCACTAAACCAAATCCAAATGGCCCTATAAACTCGCTGTATTTCCAGCCAGTTTTCCAGTGGAATCACTGTGAATGCCTAATGGCAAAACCAATTTTTTGTTATGCTCAACAGGGATCCTTATCCAATTCCTATGCCGATAGTCCTCGTGACTCGCCCTCAAGGAAATTGCTTACAATGAGCGCTGTGTTGACCACTTTTGTCTGGTTTCAATTGTTTTGTGTGTTTGTATACCTATCGGCAGCCCTTGGAGTGATGTATCAGTTAACAGGGGGTGAATCGTATCGTAGTGCTACGGCGCCAAATGTTGGTGGCTCTGTTTCTTTGTTCCCGATGCCCGAGTCGGTAGGTAAGCGTTTTACATCGTGCGATCGGCAAGACAGGTGTTGTATCATTAACTTACTGCGAGTTAAACCCAGTGGATAAGTTGGGCAGATTTCTCATTACACTCTGGTAGTAGAGGTTTATGACCACTTCTGGAGTGGGGAATCTTCACATGGTAAAGGGACTTCCGTTTTCTATGATAATATGGCAAGTACCAATAGATCCGTCTTTTTGACGGCCTCACAATGGAAATGCAAATGGCACAGACAGAGCTGTGGAGTTACCTTGTGGTTTTGGATACTGCGCTATATATCAAGTAGGCCGATGGTTTAAAAACAAGCACTCACTAGATTTGCTATTTTTTTCCGGTCCGCTTGGCGTATGCGGAACCGAGTTTGCGTGCCATCACCGCGTGAGGTGAAGATAAACGTAGAGGACTTTCCGCTCTATGTGCCTAGCCAACGACAACCAGGCTAAAACTACACAAATATCATCATCATCATCAAAACAGCCATGAGCCTGACCAAAAGGTACTGTGGCTCGGGCCGCCGCTCACCTCAACAGTGACGTGGAATATCCTGAAAGGGAAGAGTACTACGAGGGACAAAAAAGATTGAAGAAGACTAAATGGAAGAACTAGAAATGGTATGGATACAGGTACGCCATTGACTGCGACACACCGCCATCTCGGATAGCGTCTCTAACCAACGGTTTGAGTGATCACGAGGACCCCATCCAGGCAGGCGATGCCTGCCCACTTTGCTCAAT
>QNGE01000991.1:63267-83988 GCA_008508345.1 Paragonimus westermani
CACTGCCTAAGCACTCCTACGCGGTCAGCAGTGCGACATACAATCCTATGAGTGTAACTGCTTTTCGTCTGACTGCTCCCCTTTGGCATGTCTGACAAGGTTGCACCTGGAAGGACCAGAGTCCTAGTCAGCATAGCCCGCCGGATCAAAACAGTACACAAGCCCGACCACCACGTCAAGGTAGCAGTATAGGTCGGGCTACACAAATATAGTAACTATTGGTTGGGAGGTCAGTTGAACCGGTGAGTCGAAACATACGACACACAAACCCCAGTCAAAATCAAAGGAGAAGCAATCATTTTGGCACTAATCGGATACCAGCTAATTTTGAGTAGAGGATGTAAAGGGTAGCATGTGGAGTATACTTTGTGGACTAGTAGAGAGCAAAAAGTGAGTTACTTACGAAGTTATGGTCTTATCGACCCCAACATGTAGACCCAAATGCTGGTAAACGAAAAGGCTAGATGAGAGTGGTATTGGACAAGTTATCACGTGCCGCTGACCAATCCGAAAGACGATCGTAGGTCACAGCAGCCAAGGTACACAAGTGTACAAGGACGAACGGTTGACAAATGAATAACTCTGTAGTGGATGACACACGAGATCAGACTACAAGCGTCAGTCACGTAGAGTTGGTTTATTGATATGGCACAGAAGTTTTAGATCAAAACAATGTTTACATGTTACGTCCTAAGCTAAATGGGGATTTGGAGTCGGCAAACGGGTGATGACGGTCACAAAGAGGTGTGACACCTAGGAATGTCATGCAAGCTTATTTAGGTGGTCAAATCTGAGGGAATTGCTAAAATACATTACAAGTTTGCTGCCGGTATCAATGAGTCCGAAATGTGAGCCTCTAGCCAAGAATCACGCTTTTGCTCTGGTCGTCAAATTACGTAACAACACATTCAAATACTGAGCCAGAAACCGGACCACGGGCATCCTTGCGACCGGAATTAGGACGATACCAAGTAGAGTGGACCACCAAGTTCACTGACTGAAATACCCACAAGTCAATGGACCCGTTTGGTTTAGATGCAACTACGAACGCTTGACTAGTGACTGATCAGGTTGTTAGCAAGTTCTCAACATTGCTCCCGACGTGGGTTCAAAACCGTCAATCGAATGGTCGCATGGTGATGAACCAGTTAGGTGTTGACTGGTTGACAGATCGATAGAGCACCTTTATTTTTACTGAAATTTGAGTAGTTCTGAGTTTGGAGTAGGTCATTGTCTTCTGCGTCTTGAAAATGTCACTTAGGTAGGTTGGTCGTTCAGACAGCTCCTTATATCCGGTCAGCAAAATAATGACATTGTTGCTGACATGCACTATCAGCTGAACACAATCCACATATGGTCACGGTTTTCGGTTTCAGATAGATTATTGAACCAGCCCCTTTCGGAAAGAAAGATTTGAGTTTCACCCCGGTAGCAGTGTTTATTCTTGACAATATTTCGGCTCGCGTCCTAACGAACCATCCGCGTTGTCCATTGCACCCCTGACCTCGCATCAGAAACAGCTACATGATTACACCTGACCCCTGAATCACGTAAGCTCATGAATAATGTTAGGGTTTGTTACGTCCATTTAAAGGAAAAGCAGAAACCGGTCCGTTAACTTCAGGCACATCCCCTTGAGTGATAGAATATACTACTTCCAGTTTTTTTTCAGCAGCGTAATGTTTCGCTGAATTTAGAATTCGCACGGTTGTGCTAGACCAGTCGCTTGAGGACATTTAAGGTCGGAAAAAAGACGAAAGCTGTCAGAATTAGGTTGTCATTTTCGAAACGCGATTGAAGACATACCGGAAACAATTAGGAATCGTTCATCATAACGGAGTGGCGAATAGCCTAGTTGCTGAAATGCTTTGTTCACTTTTATGGGAACCTTCAGTGATTGTGGTATTTGGCTAAAACAACCTGAAGTCGCAACTTTTGGCACCAATTCATTTCACACGCTCTCACTCACCGTAGCCATGCAGCTGAAACAAAGACAAAATCAATGATAAGAATGGCTGGAATTCAACGTTTTTGACTGATACTCACAGATAAACCCGTGTCAATCAAATAGTGACAGTCAGCTGCAAATGGTTGCAGGAACTCACAGTTGATCTATTATGAAACGAACAACCCTCCGTTTTGCAACGCCTTGGAGATGAGTGGTGACAGTAACCAAATCAACTTGATCACCGGGTTGTTGTCTAAATTTAAACCAAAACAGTGAAAATCTGCACTGTTCACGTAAAAAAAAAATAATAGTTCATCCTTTCTGCCTCCCTTGGCGAAAACCTTTGGATTCTGTGTTCACTCGACTGAATTGCTTCGCGTTATGCATATTCTTTATATATGTTTTGCATTTAGTACATGACAAGCAGGGTAAGTCGAAACGTTAAAGTTTCACAGCGTTTGAATGCTGCTGTTCTACGATTATTCATTCCAAGTTTCGCGCTCTTAAACGAAATCGCACAACCTACTGTATTATGTCGTCTCTAGAAGATAAAAAAAGGCTCACATCTTTCCTACACTTTTACGACGTGAAGGCTTGTATTTCGTAGACTATCACGCTGGCTGGTTTATATGGTTACTCAAAATATATCCTACCAGGTTTTTGTTATTCACTTGTGGATGTTTGTATAAGGTCCGTTTTTCATTCAGTGTCAGGTGTGGAAATTGTGAGTTTTCAGATTGGCTTCACAGCTCAGTCAGCAGGGCAATTTTCTAATCTGAGAAACCTATTCCTGGTCACAATTGGGTCTCTTTTATATTGACAAATCTGTCAAATTGTTTATCCGTTAGTTGGCTTAGTACAAACTGCACTCTTCTGGATAATTGCACTCTAGTCGGGAGTAAGCCGATTCGGCTTGAAACCTTTTTCAATGAATGTTTTAGGTTCAACTCTATTCCGTTTTCTTCTTAGTTCGAACTCATTCCCCATGCAGTCGAGAAGGAAGCATGTTGGCGTCCCATTTTTCCACCGTCTCACTGTTACAGCTCAACGGTCGATGACACAAATCGCATAACAGTGTCAACGTGTGACCGACAGCCTAAACAGGACAACAGCCTGCGTGGTTAACGAGCGAGCCCAACGATTTACCAGAACTTTAGCGTGGTCTGAAGGCTCCGAATCACAACCACTGAGCTGTAATACAGTTAGTAAGGTCAGAATCGGTCAGAGAAGTTTCAAAAAGCGTTTTGAATTTTTGGAAGTTTTATCGATCGTCCAAGAAGTTTGTGCGAAGCGGCAAATCAAACAGCTTACTTTCAGAATTCAATTCGCCTACATTCCCTGCTAGGTAAACGGTCATGTTGTGGTGGATTATCTAACCGGAGTTGCGAGTATTGCAACTCTAGATAGGGCACCTCAGCGGGGCGGGGATGTATGTCCAAAAGCCCACAGTGAGCAGATCCGGCATAGCACGGGCGACCGGATGAGCCATCGCTCAAACAGATTGGGCTAACGGACGAGACATGGCAAGCAAAACAGGATGGATGGCTAAATCGGGGGCGCTGTTATTCCAACACTCGGGGAAGTATCTCTACAAGGTCGTAGGATACGATCAAAGTTCATAGTGAACAGATTGCAAATAACACGAGCGACCGAACTAAGCCGTTGCCCTACGAGATACGAACAACGGGTGAGGAATGGCAATCGAAACCCCCTCCCGACAGAAGGCGTCGGTCATACAACCAAACCGGACAGAAGTGCACACGATGGGTGAGCGGAAGCTGGGTGTGTGTTGTGGACCGGACTTCCGGTTCGGGAACGCGAGTGTGCTAGTGGCATGGAAACGAGCGAGTTGGACAACTAAGACTATGCTTTACTAAGCGCCTTTTCGCTACAATACGTCCTTCATCCAAATAAACGTGTAGCAAACAGCGTTGGTCAATCCATAGCATGAATACCTTAGCGTGAAACTTAATGCAGGTGGGGTCCTGAGAGACCAAATGGGGCTTTAAAAAAGTTAGGGAAACAAGGTACTGTCTTCTAGTGCTCACCATCACTCCGACACATCAGCAACTGTTCCGTTCTTGTTCTGACTCAATTGATAGAGACAGTCTGAATGGGGATCAACCAGATACCGCTTCGTGTTACAAGTCAGTGCCCCCATCTAGATGACCACCAGTGCTGTAACAACTGTTTGATGCTCAAGATGCCGTCATGTTCGCCAAAACTGACAGTGACAAACAAGTAAATGAGGACTAGATGAACGACCTACTAAGAGATGAGGCCGTACTTCTAAGAGTGAATGGTTCTAACTGAGATGGCTGTCTCTATATCATTAAAATGTAGTATGAGTTGTTGCCCCAGTAGTCGAAGAGATATGATCGACATGTTCAGTCATACCAATGTGACATGTCTCATCAAACACCTATAGGGGTGGTGTGCCGCCACACCCGATTTTAGACATGCCGAATTCACCATCGGTGTAATGATTGGTGGACTTTTTGGAACCACTCCGTAATGTGCCTATTTCATATAGCCTCAAGGCTGTGTTTCAACTCACAGGAACAAAAGATTACATAAGTGAGCACGTGTTCGTTATTTATAAACTTTCCGACTAAAAATTATTCACAGTTATTCCCAATCTGTTTATTAAAAATTACCTGTTTTCTGGCTGGCTGCACCCATTTAAGTGATAAGAATCTTAGAATGTCATATGAGCTCCAGACACCGTGCACAGAGTATGTATAACTCCAGTTTGATGGGAATGTCTGTAATCGAAAAGACTAGCTGCTAGGCTGACTGTTGGCCGACATATCCATGAGGGCGATTGAAAAAACGCAACCTGAGGCAATAGCCGAGCAAAGTTTTACACATAGGCGACATATATCACAGCTCTTAATACTGACGTAGAATCCTCATCGTTGTTACTTAACACTTTTCGCAAGAACTATGTTGAAAAACAGCTGAACGGAAATTTGGCGTTTCTTGTTTTTGCGCTACCGAAACTTTCACTAAAATCACCTTAAGAGAGAACACGAAGTAAGCGTATATGGAATGATGAAATCGTTCATTCAGTGGTGCAGAAACGGAGTCTGGTAGCAAGTCTGACAAGTCCAATATCAATAAAACTCGTACTGACGTTGGGTTAGACTTGGAACAAACTTTTTTGTAGATCCTTCCCATCAGTAAATGCTGGAATTAATTCTCAGCCCACGGCGTACAAGGATCGAAGCAACTGGACTACGGATCGTCAGCACAGCTACGGTAACGGGTTACAGAGGTTGATCGTAAGACAATGAATTCTCAAGACTATCACTGAGTAACAGGTCTGATATGACCTCAGGGGCAGATTTCCGTGTTGTAAACCCCAGAATATCACCCACCCCCGAGCCAGTCATACACTGTCAGTCTAGAGATATGAAACCCGGTGGAGCAGCCTTACTCACGCATACCTACGCAGCGAATTACACAAACCGCACAGGAAGGTGCTCGTCGGTACGAATAGGCGAAAAACACCCCGTTGGGTCAACAACCAGACAGTAAAAAAACTATGTTCACGAAAATTCTGGATTGTCTGGTTGGTTCTGATCATGAATTCACGCGGACACCGGATTTAAACCGAACCACCAAATTACATATTCACATTGCGAAGTGAAGTGATATAGTTTGTTAACCGCAAAGGTCATCGAAATATGACTGCCAAACCCTGCTCTGTGTGCATGAAGTTCTGTTTAGGCAATCAAGATTTCACGGCCTGCCTTCACTGGAGTAAGTGGCACGGCATCTCAGTAACCACGTAGTCCGTGGCCCACAAACAACCTTGGATCACTCAATCTTCGTTTGAAAGTAATTTTCACTTTTACATTACTTTTGTTAACCCGTAGATGACATATCGAAAGTAAGCCTGCCCATCACTGTTTTCTTGTTCCTGTTAAACTCGATATGCTCATTTAGACAACTTTTCCAAAATCATTGAAAATATTAGAATGAATAACAGCGATGGCGTTACTCAGGCAACTGATACCGGTGCTTAATTACCATTCAGCTATGAACGGAAGCAAGAAAAAGAGTCCAAGTTAAGAAACTAAGAAGAGTTGAAACAAACACAGCATGACAGTTCGTTGTCATACAGGTAAATTGGCTAGTGTGATGATCACATCGACAGAACCACTCAACCTAGGAAAGACGATAGATGGGGATCTGATAAACAACAGTCTCTCTGCTTTGGTCATTTTGATTCTTACAGTAATAATTATTTTTAGACACTCCATATCATCAGTAGTACGTAGACTACATGCCGACCGATTTGTATGGTATCTAAACTCCCATCAACCACTATAAATACCGTAATTTCCCATAGTTGACACTAAAAGAACTTTTGCCATCGATGACAGTTTTTCTGTTCACCGTGCAACTCTTTGTTTGGAAGACTTCTATTTAACTTCCGTTTATTCCTTTTCACACAAACAAACTCTTCACAAGTGACAGAAGCCGCTCCCTCAGGAATTATTCGTTCTGCCATCACCTTCTAAACCATCAGCACGTTAATCTCACCCCTATTGTGCGCTTCGCCGTTGGGCTACCCGAGATGTTCTTTGTGATAATCTTAGCTTCAAGGATGACCACTTGCAGACCACAACAAGCTATAGTTTCTGGTCCATCAGTCGTAATTGCACAGCTGTAATCAACTATGTGTGTCCTGATTGCCCTGATGCTGTCAGTCCACTAACTGCCAACCAGGAAAGCTCTCCGCGATTCACACAGCTGAAAAACGCAGTGTGTTCACTACAACACCGTTTCACATCGTCTAACTAATTGTGTCTGAGAATAAGGTTGTAGTTGTACTCATAACGCTCGGTCTTCTATTTCTACTTCGCCGAGGCCAGCATTGTGTTCGAAGTACTTCATTATCTGCCATCAGTCTCATAGGTTCGATTATCAATCTCTTATCTGCCTCAGTGTTAGTCTATAAACTTATTGAAAACAACCAAGACTATTTATCTCGTAAGGACATCTACTGTGAAATTTTTTGCTCACAGCAACTCTGTCGTAACAAAACATTCATGTGTTGCGCAGAAACATGAATTTCTGTCTAAAAATCGGACGATCACCACCTAACACTGCGGATTCAATCCGCTGTTGCGTGTTAAAAATATGAACCAAATGTAGTTCAATGTAATTAAACGTTTACACTGGCTGACTCTTACGAATAAGTGCACAGAGGATTAGACTTACAGGTTTGTGACGTAGTAATCTGACTGTTTTGGCGTTCGTAGCTCGGGTTGACGATCTGTGCGTTCAAGCCTATACGAACAAACCCTTACGCGTTGATATTGTCATATCGACCGATGACGAAACGCTCTCAGCCTAAAGGGTGGGCTTGGCGAGCAATCGGGAACGTAAATTACATAACAAACTGTGACGTATCTAGTGAAAACAGAGCCAAATATAAAGTTGGCTCGTAGTGTAATTGTCTAGACATCTACCTCTGGTCCAGCTGATGTGTGTATGAGAGTGCCCACTCAGCAGTGTTGTGGAGATTTGACAATCAGTGTACGCTGCGCGTTTCTCCACTTCTCAGCATGAGTGTCGTCCCATGAGGTAGGTCAGCCAATATATGAGCGACAGGTTTGGATAATCTCATAGAACGTATTTTCGTGTGTGACAAACTAGATGGACTTTAATCGTATGATTAAGATCAAACTTTATATTAATGTTTTTTTAAACTGACCGGGGACGGGGAAGGATGAATTTTATGGTGGGATCACGGGCTGGGTAACTTGATATGATTATCAGTAGGTTGTCAGCCCCCGACTTTGTGTAACAGGCGTTTGCATCCGAGTTCTAAAATGAACACTCAGTTAGCTCTTTCTTTTGTGTAAATGTTTGGTTGCCCTTGGATCACTGAATGTGTCTCACGTGATGGCTTCACATACCACTTCAGGCTGGACGGTTGTGATGAGGGGCAAAATACCTGACCCGCCAGTTCGGCGAGTGTTGTCTACCAAGTTTACTGATGCACACATGTTTGATACGCCAACCCAGATAGTGATAGGCCTTGTGGTTCCTAACAATATTCTTTATTTTCGGACACTTCACCACATCTTAACATAAGCGTCTTTGTCTAGTCCTGGCTATGCTTTAGGCTTGTAATCATCACTGATAAAAGTGAACTGTCCTAGCCATTTAAGAATACTTGATCGCAGCCCTCGCATTCAGATAGACTTTCCGGCCAGCCTCTTTCGAAAAGAAGCACTAGACTCGAGTTTCGCTCTCATTAGAGCTCGTCAGTAGTGCATATCCTTGCCACGGCCGGGATTTGAACTCCGGCCATTCCAATCATGACCATTGCCTACAACCTAGAGTGGTTAAGCGTTCAGATTTGATAATTCGGTCGTGCCTAATGTGAGGTCAATGGCGCAGTGGTCAACACGGTTGCCTCATGATTGGAATGTCCGGAGTTCAAATTATGGCTGTAGCAAGGATATGCACTGCTGACGAGCTCTAATGAGAGCGAAACTCGAGTCTAGTGCTTGTTTTCGAAAGAGGCTGCCTGGAAAGTCTATTTGAATGCGAAGGCTGCGATCAAATGTGAGTGATGGTCAACTTGAAAATAAACCAAATCCTCGACTACTCATCAGTAATCATTTCAGAATAGTTGATGCTATCGCACTGCTGTTTTCTACAGCTGAACGTTATGAGATGCATGTTTTTGGCATCCCCTCTCAGGTTGTCCGATGCTGCGCAGGTTGCACAAAGCCCAATGATCACGTGCATGTAGCACAGCAACTATCTCAAGGGAGAAAACAGCTTTTGACATTTTGGTTGCATATTAACCAAAAGTGCATAAACAAACCGACAAACAGTATGTCTTCGATGGGTGGTGATCACCCGTAAGGCTGTGCGTGTTGGTTAGCGAACAGTTAGTGAAAGTTAAACAGTGGTTGTTGAAAGTGTGATTTTTCTGTTCAAGGGTATGATTAACACCAGCGACGCATGCTCAAACTACACAGACTCATACTGACATGGAAACTTATACCTACTATCTCAGTTGTAGTCCCAAAGCCAGAAAGTCACACAACCAGAAACACAATTGTTCGCACATCCAAGAAGTTGATATTGTTGTTTGTTTGTAATCAAATGTTGCAGCACGAATCAGAAGACAGCATGCTTAATCTGAGCTAAACTGGACGGTGTGATGATCACACTGATACAACCACTCATTCCATGTAGACCAGTAGGTACAGGTCTTAAAAACCACAGTCTCTTGTTCCTCCACACCATGGGTTGGAAAAGAGTTGGCAAATTTTTTGGGGGAAATTACCAGTTCTGGTATACTACCATCCACCTGCTGCCTTGCGGTACAAGCTTTCGAGGTAAATGCTTTGGTTGAGAACTTTAATCGTTCTCTTGGCTGGGGCTGGGCGTCCTGGCGATATCTCAGCCCACATACAACTATGACTATTCATATTGCATCGGCCGATTCGCCTTACCTGCTGGATACAGCAGGGTGGATGGGCGAGATTATGTTACTGCTGTCCCCTTCCCCACTGTCCTATCAAATTCAGTTGTCAGGCACCTCCCGACCCCCGTTCCCATCAACTAATCTGTGAGTATCACAATAGATATAGCTAATCATGGTAACATTGTATCGGCAAGCCCCATCTCTTGACAATCAGCTTCAGGCTTCCATCGTCTTTGCTTAGACCTGAAATGAGAAGTAATAGAGGTGTTTGAAAATTTGTACTCTAAAACAGATAGGCCAATAGGTCGTTCTCACAAGAACGTTAGACGCGTTCAATGTCGATGTCTGGTGCATTTCAGGGACTAGAATCTGGTCGACATGTATAACTAACAGCACCCACAATATCTACTCGATACTGGTTATACACTTTGGGTGATTCCACAACCGGCTCTGTCGGTCAGGCTAGAATAGGTATAGTTCTCAGCACAACAGCCCCACCCCATTGGGTTCCTGCTAACAGTAGACTGCGTACCATCCTTCTAGCAGATTCTATTAAAGCCGGCTCTAGACGAAAAACTCTTAGAAATCTTTCCAGTATATCTGCTTATGCTCTAACTTACTGTAGTGGCGTCGGCTTCAAGGACGCGTTTTTTCTCAGATCTGGCCGCTCGCTTTCGGGTGACACAGGGTTCCGATGTAGTCATTCTGGCCGGAGGTATGAATGCCCAAGTCGGTCGCCTTGGTGAGGCCGAGTCTCGTGTAGGAGGCAGGTTTGGGATAGCATCACACCGCTGGGGTAATGGCGGGCGACTGTTACAGCTGTGCACTGAGCGTAAGCTGTTCTTAGCCAGCATTAATTTTAGACAACGTGTGCGTCATTCTTAAATTTGGCGCTCTCCTTTTCCGAATCAGGCCTGGTCTCAGATCACATAGCTGTTGGTTATAGGCGGCGGAGTTCTATTCAGTAGTCTTTCTTACTGCATAATGTACTTGGAATCAGATCGCGTGTTGGTACACTGCAGTTTCGCTCTCACGAGCCCATCGTTGGCAAAAAAATAAGTAACGATCCGACCTATACAATAAGCCTAGCATTTCAAAACACGAATATCTTAATAGCTGCTGAACCGAAATCTTACGGACTATTCATGAGGAAGGGAAACGTAGCATGCGACACATTGGTTCGTGACAAACAGAAATTATGTAGCCCAATGGCGTTCAATTAAGCACAATCTTGATTTTCCAACTCGCTCGTTCCCATGCCACTGGCACACTCGCGTTTCCGAACCGGAAGTCCGGTCCACAACACACACCCAGCTTCCGCTCACCCATCGTGTGCACTTCTGTCCGGTTTGGTTGTATGACCGACGCCTTCTGTCGGGAGGGGGTTTCGATTGCCATTCCTCACCCGTTGTTCGTATCTCGTTGGGCGATGGCTCGTTCGATCGTTCGTGTTGTCCGCGATTCGGTTGCTCGGCGCTTTTGGACTTACTTTGACGGTGCGTTCAAGTATTCTGCCGAGGATTGGAATATACGCACCTCTCGTTTGATGGTCCACCACAACTAGATCACATGGAAACTCCTGGAGTTTTAGAGGCCATATGGTACATTCCTTGTACCGGTTCACAAAAGAAGTTTAGGAGAGATGTTGATAGGCAACTGAAGGTGAGCGTGATCATCGATCCTGATGCTTTGTTATTAGAGTGAATTTTAAAAAAATGAAAACCGCTTCTGCCCCATAGTACACCAGTAGACCGTTCAAGTTTACTCGTGCTACTGGTCCAAGGCGGTTGTCTATCAGTGAAGTTATCAGTGCGGTAGGTGGTACACTCATCCAAAATAGGTCTAGAAGGTTAAAGTGCTAGATGAAACATAGAGAATCAGTTTAACTGGCCTCCCGCTTCCACTATGTTACCGCTACAAACGTTTAATGTAGAGTCTTGGTTGGTAGATTTAAGACCACTCATTTTAAGATAGCGAAACAGGACCGCTGAAGGTAGAAAAAACAAGCCGTTCCCAGGTGGTTGACTACCGATGTCTGCGTTCGATTATCTTCATCAGGTGGTATCAACGAGTAACCAACGACAAGGTTAGGAAGCGAGTATTTCGTGGTAATTGTCAAACGAACTACTTCGTTCAGTCCTTACATTTGCACAGACTCAGATGGCTAGGCCACGTAATAAAGATACCAGTTAGCTGTCTGCCACACCGAACACTGTTTGCCGAAGCTTTGACCGAAACGTATAAAATGTGGAGTGGACAGATACTGATATAGTCCGCCATAGTGCTGGCACGTGTAGCTCGAGTTTCTCTACTCTGCTAAGGCTGTCGGACCTAACGGAGACAGCGGCTGGAGAATTTATATGAGGTAGTGGGTAATCAAGATAGGTGGCGCGAATAATGCCATCGTTTGACAGAGTTGTTTGTGAGATAAGTGCACATAATGACGCGGGGAAATGTATGTCATAAGGAAAATGTCTTGCTGATTACGCCTAATTTTCACTTAAAGCTCGGTTGTTTATAGGTTCCTAAATATAGACGTAGCTATTTTCAGTAAGGTCCTCATCTCTCCCTTTGTTAGTTTTCTTCCTGTACAGAGTTTGACTTTTTCCTGGTGGTTGTGTGGCAGTTAAGAAACAGTGAGGATCGTTGAGGTATTACTGTATCTGATGACGGTGAGCTTTCATAGTGGCTTTGATCTCCGTTAGCATGATCTCTGATAGAAATAACTTGCTTTTGAAAGGCCGGCTTACAAGAAATGCCTAGTGCTATCTTAGCGTTCGTTTACACCAGTCAGGCTAAGCTGTATAGTAGGCACCTTCGTTGGTGATCAGAATACTACTCACAGTGTGGGAACACATTTGGGAACTAAATGGCAAGTGCCAACACCAGGAAGACGGTGGACCAAAAGTGACTATTGGAATAGTGTGTGAGCGCTATGGGTGACATAACACCAAGACGAACGACAATGTATTGCTAGCCAAGGTGTGTGAATACAAGTCAGCCGTGCAAATAAGTGTGCCCGTTTGTGGTTCTGTTTTAGTGTCCTGACCTTTTTTACTACCTTGGCGTAGTGGTCGGGCATGTGTGCTGTTTTGAGTCGGCGGGCTATGTTGACTGCATATTCGGTCCTTGTGGGTACAGCATTGTCAGATTGGCTAAAGGGGAGCAGTCAGACCAAAGGCAGATACGTTCGTTGTGGTTGATGACCGTGTGTTTTGCATTGGTTCGGTCTGACATTTGTTTTGCCTGGTCTGTTTTGGGGAGTATATGTGATAGGTTTGTCTGTGCAATATTGCTGTTCCTCTGTGAGTGTGCTAAATCTCTTGGGATGTGACAGTCCAAACTGTTCTGGGTGGTTGATACTGTTGCGTCTGTGGGTGTCACTTGCTGCCTTGCGGTACAGGCTTTTGAAACAAAGACTTTGATTGAGCGCCCTAATCGCCTTCCTGTCTAGGTCTGGGTATCATGACAGTATCCCTAGCCCACGCATGTCATGTTGTCACAACACAAACCGAATACTATACTGCATCGGCCGTCACGCAGGGTAAACCGGGTAGCCCTATATGCTACACTTGGCGAGGTGGATAGGCGAAAATATGCTACTACCAGACACTCACCCTCATATTGCCTCTCCAAAATGAATCGTCGAGCAGCTAATGCTCACTCAAGTCCAAATATTCCGAAGACCAACCTAATACAGGCCCGGGTAGGCAAGACGTTTTCTTTTGGAGCATGGGACATACGCATTCTGCTGGATCGATGCGGCACCACAGGACGGCCGGAACGGCGAACCGCGCTGATCGTGATGGAAACGAGCCGACAGGGAATCGATCTAGCAGCCTTGAGTGAGATAAGGCTTGCAGACCAAGGTCAGCTCCAAGAAGCAGGTGCTGGTCACATCTTCGACTGGATGGATTACTCGACAGACGGCACTCGAGAACACTGTCTTCCTCGCAGTCGCTGACAATATAGGTGCTTTGATGATAGAACCGCACGACATCAGCCCTGGAATGCTGTCTACACGCCAACGATTCGGTCGAGGTAAGTGTGCCACGTCTGTTAGTGTTTACGATCCAACTATGTGTCACACTGATGATTCAAAGGACCAGTTTTATGATCAGCTGTTCGCCACAATCCGGTTGGCGCCGGTGAGTGACCGACTGTTTGTTCCACGTGACTTCAACGCACGAACTGAGCGCGACTCGACAGCCTGGTTGAGAGTCCTCGGACCATACGGCATCGGTTCAGTCAACGAGAACGGTGGTCATCTGCTCCACCTACGCGCTACCCTCGAGCTGGCTATCACAAACACTCGATTCCAGCTGCATGCAAGGGACATCACGACGTGGGCTCTTCCACGACACTGTCATTGTCATTCGCTTGATCACGTGGTTGTGCTGCAGCGCAACATTCGTGAAATGCGCGTATCACGCGCGTGATGCGTGGCGTTGAATGTAGCTCGGATCATAGGCTGGTCAGGACCGATTTGTTTATCCATGTACGCAAGTCTGTCTATTGTAGATCGCCCGGATAACGGCAAAAGTTGGATATCAAACGATTGGACAACTACGAGACGGAGGTTGTTTTTCAACGTGCAGTTGCCGCTTGTCTGCACGACGCTCCCGTATTCATCTCTTCCAAGGGGGTGTGGCAACAACCCAAGAAACATATCACGGCAGCAGCCACTGAGACGATCGGTGTGGAGCGTAAGGAACGTCCGAATCGGTTCGACGACAACAACTCGGCTATCGCCAGTTTGGTACAAGAGAAGAATGTCGCGTTTGCCACATCCACAATGGATCCAGCCAATAGAGCGGAGAAGGCCACGTTCCGGAGTATCCGCCGTCAACTGGCCAAACGTGTTCGCGGAATTAAGGACAACTGGTAGAGAAAGCAGGGTGAGCGGATGCAGGTCGACAACACAGATTTCTATGATCTGCTTAAGGCGATCTTCGGTCCATCTATCCGGTCTACCCAGGCGCTGGTAGATGTGGACATCGGCTGTTCTTTCACTCAGCCGGAGGACATCATGAAAATGTGGCGCAAACACTTTGATAGTCCACCAAACCGTCCTGCTGCCGTTGATCGAGTGACTGTGAACAGCCTGCCGCAACAGACCGTCGAACCTTCATTTGCTCTCACCCCAGATTTGCTACAGTTGCAGAGGGCGATTTTTCAACTGCGCAACTTAAAGGCTGCATGTGAGGATGGACTGCCAGGTGAAATTCTGAAGAATTACGGACCGGCGTTGGAACGCGCTTTGCTCCAGCTGGTTCACTGCATCTGGGAGCACGAGGTGATGTCGCAAGATTTCAAGGATGCTCTCATCGTACCCTTGTTCAAAGATAAGGGTAGAAAGCAATGCGCCGACGACTTTCGGGACATCAGTTTTCCGAGCTGCGCAGGCAAGCTGCTTGCTAGAATTCATCTGAACTCACTGAATGCGGAAGTCTTGAAGACAAGTGTTCCTGAAGAGCAGTGTGGATTCCGGGCGAGTTGCAGTACGATCGATATGGTGTCTGATGGTCGACAGCTGCGGGAGAAGTACCGGGAACTTAACCAACCCCTGTATGTCCTGTTCGTGGGCGTCACCAAGGCATTTGATTCTGTGAGCCGCGAGGCGTTGTGAACTGTGCTTGGTAAGTTTGGATGTCCAAATAGGTTGGTCAGTATGATTAGATTGTTGCACGTGGGCATGAGGGCGAAGGTGAAGTCGTGTGGATCGACCTCTGATGACTTCGACATTGTCACTGGCGTGAAGCAGGGTCGTTTCCTGAACCCCAATCCCGTTTAGTTTAAATTTGATTGTCATGCTGCCAGTCCCTTTGCAAGACTGGGATGGATGACGTTGAGGTAGAATACCGGACAGATGGGTGCCTGCTGAATATTCTACGTTTCGGTGCCTCAACCCAGTAACATACCTCAACGATGTGCATGCTTGTGTTCGCAGACGACAGCGCGCTATTTGCACACAGTGAAGAAGAACTGTAAAGCCTGGCGACGGCCTTCGCGTCCGAGGTATCCAAGTTTGGACTGGATATCAACACAGGTGAGACATTTTATTTCTTTCGGTCCTCTTCGGGTGGATGTGCTGTTTTTTAAACCTCCACTCCAAATCCATGTCATTGGAGACGTTGTCGATAGCTGTGGGAATTTTGGCTACTTGGATAGCAATTTTTCGACAGATCTGTCTGTGGACCGCGAGTTGAGAGCTCGCGTGGTAAAGGCTAGTGTTGCTTTTGGACGTCCCTCAGTACGTCCAATTGCGTCCCTAATTCCGGTGATGAGAATAAGACGTAAGAAAAGTACCGAGTGTGAATAGCGATAAACTTTGTTTTTTCAACAATCACAAAAAGCACGTGTTGTCAGTAGATGGAGTTTTACTCACCTCAGGTAACTGAAATTAAAGAAATGGAATTTCCTCGACAGTGACGCTTGCAGTGGAGTAGAGGTATTGGTAACTAGGGTAGTTGTCGTGGTAGAATCTTCGTCAGATCCTGTCATGTGAGTGTCATGCGCCTTCAGAGAACTCAGAATGGAGTTAAAACAAAGGTCCCCAAGTTTTGTTTCACAAAATCTTTGGGAATTGGGTTGATATATTCGTGAATATTAGAGACACTTGATATACGGATAGCGTTTCTTTAGCTGGGGTTTCAAAGGCGGAGAATGTTTTTGAGTGCGATTTGTGTTTTTGAGACTTGCAAGTTTACTGTTTTTCACCTGAACCATAATGTCTATTGGGCGAATGCACAAACATCTACGTCTGCAATGAATATGAGGTCGCTTTTGAAGATAGACTGGTCGCTTTAGGGGACTGAGCACTTAAAGCAAATGGATGATTTCAGTACAAAGAAAGCATGGCTTGATCGCAACTTCTTGAAGATGAAGAACACAATGTTGTCACACTACCGGACCCTGGATTTATGGATGTTGTGGCACCATAACAGTAGGTGTGAGACGGATTCATAACTCGTCCCAGAGCAATACTTGTCTGTTTCCGGAGGTGATAGTCTGCCACTGGAGACGGGAGTTTGTAGGGAAGGTGTTTCCCTATGTGTAAGGGCCGGCAAGGCTTCTGTCCACATTTCGGAATCAGTTGTCGGACAGTGGCTCAAAAGGAAATGGTAGAGACTCGCCTTGAATATCCCACGGGAAATTCTCCAAGCCGAATTTACGTCAACTTTACCCTCAAGTAACCCACCATCTAGGTAGTGCAGTGGGCAGTTTGGGTGGACTTACCTCTCAGAGGCTGTTGGGGTGTGGCACCTGGTAGGAACAGGAATCCATCGATGGTACTTTTCTGTTGAGGGAGATACATGATAATGGATGGGATATCTCTAATCGTCATGCTTTTATAGCAGAGTAGAAGGGTATTTGCTGTTTAAAGAACCGGAACCATCCGCGAACTGCTGTTTTATCTGTGGTGCTCACTGACTGGCTTCTTGCGTAGCACCCCTACAGTAAGTTGGTGCACTAGGCAGGGAATTAGTTGGTCAGCCACTGTTATAAGTTTAGGCGGCCCGCTACCCTGTCTAAGGTTTATAACTGACGTCAGAAGTTAGCTCCTAAAGTTGAAGAGAACGCCGGTTACTTTTTATTATGAAGTCCGTTCTTAGGATTGAGTAAGGCTACCGGCGGCGATAAAAGAGCGCGTACGCAGCATCGCAATTCCCTTAGCTCTGTCAACCACTACTTGTGTGTTAAAACTTCTATCAAGTTGAAGGACAACCTCGATTTTGTTTGAAGGTAAGGCAGACGGAAATATCGGAGTCAGCAAGTAACACTGGTGCTGACTCATGACGAAAGTTGGGTCATCCCTCGGTCAAACCTTGGTCTCGGCCAGCGCCGATTCTAATAGGCATTCCGAGTGACTATTCGACCTGATGTCACCAGTAAAGCATTGGAAGAATGGGGGCACATATTGGTGGTTGATCGGCCTCATATGACGGAGGAAGAATTCGAAAGACGTAACGCTTCTTGTCAGGACACCGGATCTGGTTAACTAGGTCAGATGTACGCGAGTAGAGAACGCAAACAACTCAAGAAATACGAGGTCTAAAAAGGAATTGGTTAGGCTGTCAAAAGGAATAACAGAAATTGAACTGACTGGGAAAACAAAGGTGGAGAACTGCGGAGAATATAGTGACCGAACTCTTGTTTTCGGTTTGTATAGTCACTTCCAACAAACTCATAAACATGTCATTCCTCTGCTCATGTTTACGCCGGTCGGAATGAAGACACGATCGACTTATAAGCCATGTGGGAGAGCATGAAAAACACTGCAGAAGCGTACACGAAATGTGAGTCTAAACTGTGCACAGTAGAAAATATTCGTGCGAAAGTTTGATGGATTTCCAAAAATGAATGACGAACAGAAAACACTGTAACACGTTTAACTTAAAACACGCAATATAAAGCCGTCACCGTATAGAGGCTCAGCGAAAATGTCTTCGAATCTAATAATTTCTAAAGAACAAGTGTACTCTAATTGCACAGAAGAGGCAGAACTGTACCCAGATACCCAACAGTTGTGCAAAAGAGAATTTTACAGCAATTTCGTAGTTGACTTTAACTCCGCAAACTGCACGCCGTAACATGACTCCTGATTTCCATATCAATTCAGCAGCAAGATATTGAATCGTCTGTTTTGTTACGCGCTCAATCGTTTGGCCCAAAAGCGAGAAAGACGTAGCAACACCGATTATTGGAAGACTGAGTCAAAGTTAGGCCACAGGTTCTAAATTTATGGGACGAAACGATTACCACACATGGCACTCAGACACTGAGCGGATCAAATGAAACGGTCATACATGGCAGTCAGAGTGTCAGAGCAAATCACGTAACACGGGGCATCAAAAGGCAACGCGAAAAAAACAGTTCAGATGACGCACAAACGTTCGACCGCATGACAGCAGTCTGATTGGCTGAGGGGAGCCATACCACCACCAAACAAGGCCGCCCTGCCGGCCGATAGATGTGGCGTGATGCGTCTTGGCCGTTTCGTTAGGAGCTGTGGGCCCTAACGCAAGGGGATAGCAGTGTACTTACATCAGTTTATAGCGAAACAAAACGCGTCGTCTCAGAGTCTGAATTATGCAGTCTTGCAGGTTAGGCGTCACACCAGCGCCGAATGTGCGTACGTCCACCGTTCGGCTAGATCGGCCAACCAAAAGTACGTGACAATAAGAAGTTACGACTATTCTGTCACACGATTAAAGTTGGATACAGTCCAATCATTATTTTCTCTCCAGAACGCACGAGGGTATGGGGTTATCCGATTTACTTGATGCCGATCACTACAATGCCTCTCAATTAGAGTGGACCTTCAAGCGAATTACGAACCTCCATCGTTAGAAGGTCTGATAGATATGCGGGAATATAGGATTATGTGACTATCTTTGATAAATGTCATGAAGATAACATCCTTCTGAAAGATATTTATCTGGAATTTTAGAAATACGTGCAAACCAAATGTTTAGTGAGCCATGACCAAGTGTTGTAAAGATGAGCATCGAAATGACGACCGCACCATACATTCCATCAAGCTCCCATCTGATGGAAATTTCCCTCCAGTTTTCTGACCTTGACAAAACACATTGATAGGCTGGCTGACTCTTTCGAGATGATGAACAGCAGACCAATTCATGTTCGGATGGTATGGTAAAGTGTGTCATGTAGTTGGCTACTGTGTCAACAACACCGGAACCACGAGACAACGACCAAACAACCTCAATTTAGTGGAGAAACAACACCCTTCTTGTAGAGGAACAATAACATTTGCATTAACGGTTGCTTTTGGACGGCAGTCATGTTGCGTTTTGATTGACCAATTCCCTACTGCTTCACAACACCTTGACTCAACCAAGTTGGTTATTTAAATCTATCAGACGTTCACAAAATGTTTTAACCACTATCTTTAAATATGTTTCAAAAAGAGAAGTACACTCTGTCCAGATACGATTGGTTTCAACAGTGAACAAACTGTTAGTTGCCGAACTGAGAAGGCCACAGAAAGTGTTAATCAGAATACAGGCATGACATCGAATGGATCTTTCTGTAGAAGACACAGATGCACACTGTTGATAAGGTATCCAAAGCTTACAGAAAAAGGTTCTCCTTCAAGAGGCTTCAGTTTATCACAAGTGTGATGGTAGATTACACTATGATGGGAACCACTCTAATCTCAGACATCGGGAAAGCACCGGCGCTATATACTATAATGCAACAATTGGCTGGAGCATTTAGAAAAAAAATGGTCACCTGATTAGGGAATGTTCCCAGAAAAACTACTAGTCAGCTCTCTCGACTGTGGTAACTTCGTTCGGCGGGGGTATAGCTTAATATGAGGCCGAAAAAAGCATCTGTCTGAAAAACTCCCAGCGGACTTCGGAGCGTGTTTACCTACCACACATGAGCGAATAGCTGTACCCGATGGACAAAGGAGCTCTTCTACTGGTCTCTGATGTTCCGTAAGACTACACGCGCAGATGCACTGTTGGCCAGAAATATTGACTCAAATCAAACTAACAAAGTGACGTAGCTGTGTTGGATTCCCAGAAAATTTCGATAAATACTTGCGCATATCCTTACATTCCACAATAGACGTGTCCGACCCGGTGTACTCCTGGGTGTCAAATGACCAGACAAAAGTCTACAACGTTCACACGAGTAAGGTAAACAACGGAAATTATCAGGATACAGAAAAACATTACCGCTAGAAATAATTGTTCCCGCGTATAACGGGCTCCGCCATAGCGAAACCTTGCTAGAGAAGACAGATTTGGGTATACGAAACATTTGATCGCAGCGTCCGCATTCACACAGACTTTCCNTGATGAGACTCAGGTTGATTCTCGAACCTATGTCAACTAAAAGCGTCAGATTAGATGCATGGTTGATGATCCATCTGAAAAGTGCAAAATCGCATGACGTGCCCAAGTCTCACTGATTGCTTCATATAATGTACCCCATTGTCTGCAAATTACTCGCTTAGCCGACGTGGGGGTTACCTGAGAAATCCGATGGAGGTACATGCGTTACAAATTAAAAGCTACATCAACGGATTTAAGGAAGAAATAATCGATCTGCAAGAAAGTCGAATTAATAAAACAATGTTTATTGTCAAGTTGACCATCACTCACATTTGATCGCAGCGTTCGCATTCAGATAGACTTTCCAGCCAGCCGGTGTCTTTCGAAAAGAAGCACTAGACTCGAGTTTCGCTCTCATTAGAGCTCGTCAGTAGTGCATATCCTTGCCACGGCCGGGATTTGAACTCCGGACATTCCAATCATGAGGCAACCGTGTTAAC
>QNGE01000991.1:84988-152314 GCA_008508345.1 Paragonimus westermani
GATGGGCTCACCGATCTCTCCCACGGTTGCTAACTTGTTCATGCAAGATCTAGAAAAAAAAGTTGCTGTCTAACTTCCCTGATCAACCTAGAATTTGGTGGAGGTATGTCGATGATACGTTGGTGGTGATACGTAAAGAAACTGTTAATAAATTCATGGAGCACATAAACTCCTTTCATCAACACATCAAATATACAATTAAGCGCGAATCAGTGGACCATGAGCTGAATTTCCTAGACTGCAGAATACGCAGGAGAGCCGGCGGCAAACTGGACACAGGCGTGCACAGAAAGGACACCCATTCTAATCGGTATCTTTGCTTTAGCTCAGAACACCCCTTGTGCACTAAGAAAGCAGTCGCATCCAGTTTATTTCAGAGGGCCTTGTTGTTAACCAGTTCCGAGGACGAGTTCTCGAAAGAATACAAGATTGTGAAGTCGACACTTAAAGCTAACGGTTACTGTGACAGGATTCTACGCCCAACTCAGGAGGCACATCACAACGAGATCAACGAGCACAGGAACTGGCTATCGACTATTGTTATTCCGTACAGAAGGAATACATCGGAAGATCTTAGACGGGTCCTCAACCAGTACAATATCAGAGTGGCATTTAAAACCACAAACACGTTAAGGAATAAGTTAGTCCACTTGAAGGACAAACGAACAGTGCTGGAGCAGTCAAACTGTGTTTATCGAATTAAATGTAAAGGTTGCCAAGCCTCGTACATTGGACAGACTGCCCGGCAACTTGAAATACGCACTAAAGAACACGTAAGGTGTAGTAAGAAGCCCCCTACCGGAAATTAGAACACGATTAAGCCATTGCTGCACACGCGACCCTAAACCAACACCAAGTTGACTTCGACCATCCGAGTGTACTAAAAAGTCGTTTTCGTAACCACAAAGAACGTCTAATGGCGGAAACCTTGCTGATCGTTAGTACACCACAAGTGGTGAATCGCTCCGATGGCCTGGAATTGCCAGTTGTTTGGCACTGGGTGAAAAACACTGACACCACGTCCGAAAAGGTATGCGGATCCCTGTCACCCACCCCATCCCAACAGTCCAACGCATGTAGATTGATCGTGTACATGCACACAGCATGCACTAACTATCCAGCCTTGTTCGCGTCTGGGCTCGTCACGATGACCTCAGATGAACCGTGAACCCATGCATTCTATTGGTAGAATGTCCACATACCGCGTTTTAAACATACATACACGTGCGAGGTGATGACTACCTCATTTGAAGCGTGTACAATGTGAATTTTCTGATTTAAATCGCTTGATAAAGGCTCTCCGAGAGGGTCGAAACGTTGCGAAACCGATAACTCCTTGGTTTTTTTTAACTCGTTGTGGCTTAACCAAGGATTTACTTGATAATGAATGCCAGCACAACGTACAATATATTTTCGCATATCCGTCCTGTGTACGGTTCGGATGTACTAACATGGTAATAACCAAACAAAGTCGGTTATGTGACACCGAACTTTAATTCAGAATGATGTGATTGTTTACCGGAATACGAGGATACATACAATAAAATATCCATATAGAGGAGAAAGAGGGGATAGGTAGATACAAAAATACCTAGCTGATACGTTGTGTATGTATGACTATACTCCCCCCCACACACGGACGCGTCTTGCAAACACTTTTTCAAAATGAAACGCAGAAAGATCGAATTTGCCATGCGTAGTACACGTGTAGGTGTAGTTGCCGAGACAGAAGAGAATAACTCTAAGATGTTTTTTGGTGGTTGTTGTGGTGACGGTGGTTGCGATAGTAAGTAGAAACAGACCAACAAGCGATGATCTGTGGCGCTAAATAAATGTTAGCTTGTTATACTCAGTCTAATAACAGGTGCGATTGAACAGGGCTGATGTGAGGATCTGATCAGCCAAGAAAAATGCGTCAATCAGTCTCTCACTTCATTTGCCTCCGAGTGCGTGCGAGCATCCCGTCTAATTAAGTTATGGTAGTCAAACAGATCGTTCGGTAATGGATTCCATGCGGATAGGTTCGTAATCAGTTGCAATTGAATGGATTTGAACTAGTCGGAACACATGGGTGGAGACCGAATACATCAAGAGCACCAATCGCGTAGAAAGTTTATTCACAAGTGTATAACAGTGGTGAGAACAGAACAAGAAACAATTTCCTATAATGGCAAGAGATATCGCCTCTACAGACAAGTTTTGTTGTCCGCCCGTGTGTATGTGTATGAGGAGGTGCAAATTACATGGCTTCCCGTGTGTTATGTTCGGTGGCTGAAGTAAATTTCGAAAAAGACCATTGATTGTCGGATCCAAATTTGTTTGCAAAGACGACGAGCATGACGATGAGTAGCATGGAGAATGAGAGAGGAGGTAATCTATCTCGAATTGGCAAAAATATGAGGGAAACCGGGTAGGCAAGAAACCGTCTCCAGATACGTGACGGCAGATCGGTAACGATGAACGGACACAATGTAGACCCGATGGAGAAGCGCAGTGACGGTGATGATGAGTGAACAAATAAACCAGAAAATATGTTTGCAATTTGAGAATTGATCAGTTAATCGTAGTAAAATCATGACAGTCCGGTCTCCGTGTGTGTTTGAGAGAGAAGGGGGGGCGGAGATGAAAAGGCCTAAAGAAAATGCCTCAGAAAAATACGACAAATGAATCTGTAGAACTTACTGAATGAAAAAATAAGGTTTTAACGACAAATAATTGAAATGAATACTATACTTCGGACACGAGAGCACGTAACAAAATGACCGTGAGGCATGGGGGACAGTTGGCATGTTCGGGGTTGCACGGGGCAGTTGATCGGTCGGCAAACATTACTCAAATGGCATGAAAAAATCATGTGTGAAAGCACCGAAATGGTATTGTGCACAAGAACGAACAAACCATAGAAATGTAGAATGCACCAATCGACACGCATGCACGCCTGTAAACAAGCATATATATGTATATGCAGTGTCAAAGTAGTTAGTGACATTAGACGTGAAGTTTCGCAACTGGTGTCCTCCACCTCTAATTCCACGTTCGGTAAAAGCATGCAGATAAGATTAATCACGTGAACGACAAGAATGAGTCCAAATCGATGTGCAGTGGGTGCGTCAAGAGTACGGAGATTAATGTCTGTTTGGCTGTTTGTTTTAATGCATGCGTGTGGATTTTTGTCGTGGTACCTAATATGCGCGTCCGTCGGTATAGTGTGTCTTTCAATAAGAAGATCGGCAAGAGAGTCGTACGTGCTGGTCAACAGACGTGTTTGTGTGAAGCGTGGATGTATAAGGCGCTAACGGTGATTACAACAACTATAAGTAGTAACAGTCACAATAATTAAGAGAGGAAAAATAAGAACAGAAAAACCCACAGGAACGGTCAGTATGAGATGAGTAAAAGAAAGAGGAGACGAGAAACGGTAAAAAAAACGGACACAAGATCATCAGCATGCGACTACTTTAAGTGATTGTTAAGCAACCGGGATTTATGTCTGTGTGAATAGAGTACATATACGGATAGATCTTTTCGCTTACAAAGTGTGCTCGTAAACAAGTAAGCGGATTTCTATGACATAAAGAGACGATCAACTTGAAACTGTTGTTGATTTGACCGCTGTTTTGAATAAAAGCAATCCTAAGGCTTGAAATTGTCGGAAAACAACGCTATCAATAAGAATAACAATTTTTGCGACCTAAAGAAGTTTGCGGTCGGATGCGATCATTTTGAATGCATTTTGTTCAGGTCGTAGAACATAGTCACCGGTTGGATGCGAACAGAGAGGGTGGGGATATGGGTGAGCGAGTGACAAACAGGTGGCTCAATCTGAAACGTAAAACTAACCGAATTGATCGGTTGGAAAACCACACAAAGAGTCCCGATCAAGTGTAATTGCACTGGTCACGATAGCAGTGCCACTAGTATCATTGCTACTGTTTTTACTGGTCGTGTTGGACATGGGGCTGTTTGAATTGTGGATCGATTGAGACAGACGAGGACTGGACGTCTGCAAATTATATTCACCGGTAGTAGTTGTTGGCGCCATTGAAGAACACGAGGAAGATGAAGGAGATGTGGAGGAGGAAGAGCAACCAGGCTGATTAATTCTGTTGACGGAAATTTCGTTAGGTCCACCAGTACTGCCAGTGAAAAGATGTCGCTGCAGTTGCGTTTCATCAAAACCCAGTCCTTGATGATGTCTTTGAGAGGTAACGGACGGATACTGATCATCGGATTGTTGCTGTTCATGTGGCTGTGATAACGGTTCCGGCATGCCATAAACTGGTAAATGCTGTGGCACATAGTGGTGACGTCTACGTCGTTTTACAGTACTGATCGAAGAAGATGGATGATGATGACCATGCGATTGTTCACTATTGTGTCCCGTGTGTTTTGAATTCAGTGTGTGAGAGAACTCATCTGATTGGTCGGGTACTGATTTGGCTTTGTGAAATCGGTGGTCGTCTGGCTCACCGTACTGACGCCATGTTGGGTCGAGATAGAAAGGTACGCTTGATGTGTCCGGCTTGGTTAACGAATCATTCAGATGCTGAAGATGTTGAGAATGTTGATGATCTTCCAAATGGCTACAATCATGAATCCGGTTTGGATTTATAGCAAATGAAGCTTGACTAACTTCACACTCCGGTGCGGTCGTTGACGATTTCCCATGCATAGTTTCTAGCGCACAAGGAGTAGATTTTGGTGGAAGTAGTTCTCTGCACGCCCAACTCGATTTAATGGGATCATCGGCGTCCATATTGATTGAGTAAAACAAGTTTTTCTCTGATAAGGATTGAGGGACATATGCGTCCGGTGAGACATTCATCGGATCCGCATTTGAATGAGTTAACATGTCTGTTGGTTTCATTTCGACTGATAGCGGAGAGCTACTGCTGTTGCTCATACGACCCCGTGTATAGGATCCGCTGCATATTTGATAGTTCTCAGCTTTTGTCGTCACTTCGCCAGTCCCGTCTCTAACCGACAGGCCTGCCGGTGTACCTCTTCCAGTAACCGTAGTATGCACCAGTCCGTGCCGGGAGTTATCCAAATGAGCACATGAATCTGTATACATACTGGTGGGTAACCGTGTTCCGGGTATCAATTTGGCCAACTCAGAAACCACGCTAGTAGCCAAGTGCTCACTTGCACCCGAGTCTGCTGAGCCAATCAGGGGTGTGCACAAGGGTGTAGTCGAGTGAGTCTCAAGTGTTTGTTTGGACCTGTGTGGCATTTCAATGCGCTTCCCACTGTGTGTACTGCCAAGTGATTCAGGACTACTCGGATCAATCTTCGTGTGGTTTTCCAAACACACACTGACTTGAAGCTCACCGGTATGCTGAGGTCTGTGCGGTTGTGACTCTGAAAGAAAATTCGATTTGCGGATATCACCCTCGTTAATTAGGGGCTTGTGGTGCGCCTTTTGAGAATCTAGCATGAATTCCAAGGTGTCTTCACTGTCCATCGTTCCAGTCGTTTCGGTCGTGTTAGCATTACCATCCAACCCAGTGCTTAACACAGCATGTCCAGGAGTTACGTTTTGGGCACTGACGTTAGCGCCTTCGCCACCTATGGCCATTGTAGTATTTCTGATAGCTGGGGATATGGCCGGAGATAGCGGGGGTGGCTGAATGCGGTACGATTGTGATTTGTCACCAACACTGTTGTGAGCATTCGTGGCGGTGATGGACTCATGGGCACCCAACAGATTTGAACCCACATCAGACGGTGTTTCGGCACCTGGTCGTAGATTGTTTTTATCGTTAAATTCTCTACCAAAAACATAACGACTGGATTCTAATTGATTTCCAGCAGTGAATGTTTCTGGTTCCAAACGTGGACAGTGTTGATGTGCGGGTGGTGGGGCAGACACTTTCGATTGGTCAGATTCGACGTGAGCGTGTGGGAGAGTGTGCGATTGTTGTGAATGAATTTGATGTTGAGACCGAATTGCATGTTGTGGCTGGCTGCGTTGATCACCATAATGATCCACTATGGGTGGCGAAGAAGAAACTGGAGATGGGGCCATGCGTTTGGTGTTGTGAATCAGTGGTTGTGATTGCGTCAAGTTCAACAACTGATGTTCTCCACTGTTTGGTGACTCCGCGTATGGATGACGTGGGGATACGCTTAAAGATCGCGTGGATGTGACGTTCCCGCTAAGATGATGGTCAAGGTCACGTTTGGCGTGTAAGCTGGCTGCAGCAGCAGCTGCAGCCGCCGCTGCCGCGGCTGCTGCGGCCGCCTCAGGATTATAATAACTCGATTGACCCAGACCGAAGTTATTTTGAGAACGAAAGCTGCTGAATGGGTTTGGTAGTTGTGACAATTTTCCAAATGGTTGGTTCAACTGGTGTTGTTGAAGTTGTTGTTGCTGCTGCTGGTGATGGTGATGATGTTGTTGTGCCGCAGCTGCTGCAACTAAATGAGCAGCAGCAGCATGAGAAGTATGTAGTTCTGGAGGGAGATGATGAAACAATTCAGTTTCAGTGCTGTAATTGATCGGATTGTTGTGCGGCCTACCAGTTGGAAGTGGACTGACCCTGCCAGTCTCATTACCCATTGAGCATATTGGGCTGTTGAAAAACGGTCGACTGACGGGGTCCCCTGCGCGGTTACCAGCGCTGGTTGCTGCAGCTGCGGCGGCGGCACATCTAGCGACAGCAGCTGCCGCCGCAGCTGACGCGTGATGGTGAGGACGGCCTTGCAGATGGCCATCATTGGGTAGTACGTTTGACCCACTTGTTCCGTTCCCCCCATTCCCTCCTCGACTTAGTGCAGCAGTGGCTAGTGCCATTGGGTGAGTGCGAAAACTAGCCGGGAAAATGTCATCCACCGACGACTGATTCCCACCCAAACTTGTTCCATCTGTGGGCGCAGTATTTGCGGCTTCTTTGTGACGGTCCATGTGTTTGGCTAAATAGGTTTCGGAGTTGTAACTCTTTGTGCAAATTGGGCAGACGAGAACCTAAATCAAGATAAACAGAAGTGATATACTTTATAGTGATGTGAAATGACTTCCAACAAGTATTGCGCGTGTGAGGAGTAGAGGTGCAAATGAGGCCGAATTGCTTAAACTGAGGATTTGTAGTCTAAAGTGGACACTCAAGGAAATGATGTCTTTGCAAGAAACAGATGGTGAGAAACGTGATACATGTTTGTCGATACACGGTACTCCTTTGCATCGATGTCACTTGTAAGGAACATACTCTAGCGACAATCACCTTGAGAAAAAACACTTCATGTTCCACACGGTAATCACCTTTTCAGTGCACGACTCTCTTTAGGTGATCGCTGTAAAAAAAAACTTCCATATGGTTCACTAATTTGTTCCAGTTTTTTTACTTCGTTGTTAATAAATCTGTACTTCAAGGCTAAGTAAGTAGCTGATGGTACCAAGTGCATCGACTGGAAGGGATTGGTTCAAGCCAATCGTGGACAAAGGATGTCGGTTAGAAAATGTCGGATCACTTTAGTGCAAACTACCGCAATGAGATTTCGTGTTCGTCGAAGGTAGATACAGCAATGTCGATTGTTCGATGGATAGACTAACGGTTCTGCTTGACTGCAATGTGAAAATTTATCAACCGACTATTTCCTCATAATCGGAAAATGTCAGAGCCTCAAACACTTTGGAAAGAACACCCATTCTAGTTGTATAGTTGGGTAAAAATATCCAATTGAAAGGTATAGATCAACATAGCAATTCTCACCAGTTGGTACCAACGAATCAACAATGAACTGAGCGTGAGGATAGGTAGACTGTTTTGCAGCTAGACGCGATCCACTTAACTGTCTTAACAGAAAAAGATCAATACCAGGTAGTAATCAATTTAGGGGAGTCGTCTAATAAAAACATGGTTTCCTTGTTGTTATCAGCTTGGTGGTCAGTTTTTGAGCGCACCACAGTTTGATGGGTCTGCTTTTATTGATATACTTGTCACCACGACTATGCTAATCATCCATGAAGACACTTAAGTGACCATCAGTATGAAATTAACGGGGTAGAGGAAACTTCAGCAGGAGGATACACTTTAATCGCAAGGCAATCTGAGTAACTAAACAATTAGGAGTAATTGCAACTTAGAGGAACGTAAACCAGCGGTCAAAGTGTAACCACCCTCCCGGTTTGCTTCAGTTACATACCCAAACGAGACGAACGTTGGGTAGCCAGGATCCGGAGATGCGATAATCGAAACTAGTGAGTGATACCAAAAATATAACATGACTAACTGGTCTTTTTGAGATATACCAAATCGCACACAGTAGATACGTTGATAACTTAGTGTCCTTCATTTGTGTTGTTTGGCCCTCCCCCACTTCACAGTTACCAATCTTCGTGTTCCACACAGGTAATCTACCTTTTTTACATGTTTGTCAGTACAGATTGAAATTCGTACCAGATACGTTTTCGTCGTACGTCTTAACAACTTGAGCGTCAACTTTTCATTTCTTCCGGTTGATCGACTGAGACAGGTCAGGTGTAAACGCACAATGCTGACCAATTCAACATTAAAATTGAGAACAAATAAAGCTGGTTTTTTAAAATCATCTGACTGAAGGCAATGGATCAAAGGAAGCTTTACAATATTGGATTGAAGTCTAGCTCTAATTTCTTGCCTTTAATCAAATAGTTCCGGCCGTACTGGGAAAATGAGGTCGGCATTATAGGTTACATCTCACCTTCGCATATCGATTCCCCGAGTGTTTTGCCTGCATGTGCACATCCAATTCATCTTTGGTATCGAATGACATAAAGCACTGTTCACATCGATGAGGTTTCCCTTTCATGTGTTGACGTTGATGAGATTGTAGATTTGACATTTGCGTGAAACTCTTCATACAGATGGTGCATCTAAATTAAAGAATGAATATTTTATATGTTATTATACTACTTGTTAGTAGCTACATTAAAATGTGACAAACATTGTTGCAGACCATAGACATGCCAAATTAGTGCAAATCGGCTGATATTAGATAAAGCTGACAAAGAAGACATAGAAAGGGTTCACTCCATTAGCAATCATTCACCGTGTACATCAGTCAGTATCTGTAACCTTATTCTCTTCAAAATCGTATTGGTTTGAAAGAGGGTGGAGAGTGGGGGGTGCGTATGTCATGAGAAGTCCAGCGTGTAATAAAAACGAAGGATCTGGCTTTTTCTCCTCATTCAAATCCACCAGTCTCAAAAAACTTCTGTGTGAGGTGTACGGACATAAACCCGAGTACCAAATTATTCCTCAGAACAATGCCCCTCAAGGTAGCCAAATTCGGTTTGACCGGCCTGTAGAATTGATTCTCTAACTTTAAATCGGTTGCCGCGCAATCCATTTGCTTGTTTTGCAAAACACAGATCACGTCTAGAACTCCAGCGAATAAGATGCGTGCTCGACGAAACTGATTTTAAAATCACCCAAGAAGTCCAACGTGTTCTCCAACCTGTGCGCAGGCGGGATAAAGGTCAGTCTAGAATCATGACCATTGTGACAGCAATTTCTTGAGGGAACAAAATTGCGGTGGCCATTTTTCCGGTCGAATCTTGTTGCCAGAACCTCTATGGGGGGCCGCTCTCCAAGTTTAAGCTATTCAGAATACTAGAGCATTATAGGGTGTCGTACACGTGTGCTCCAGCCTAATCGCTAGTAACTAATCAAGAGAATCTGCTGGGTGCATCTTTGTCCGAAAGGAATGTCCATGTAGAATATACAGAGCGGGATTGTCCATTATCAGGCAGGTCACGAAGAACGTATCAAGCGAACTTCTTTTTGACACCAAGGTGGTTGTGTAGAACTTTTTTGAGGGCTGGGGACATTCAAACCCAAAGTTGGCGGTGGATGACTTTCGAGTTAACCACCGTTGATGTTTTGGTATCAGTCAGGCTTTGTCCATCAGGGGCAGTGTTACAGCGCCTCGCATCCAGGTAGTCCGCGGCGTCAATATTTTTACTTTAAAACTTCGAAAGCCACAGAGGCACATTCATCTGACCAACAGTTAGGTGGTCCATCATTTCTTTCAACCACTATTCTCTAGGAAACACCCAAACGGCGAGCACCCGTCTCGTGGACCAGATGTTCGTGCGACTTGTGAGCTCCAGGAAGTGCTTTCCTTGTCCCTAATTGAAAGAAGATTTACAGTTCCAAAAATACAGTTGAAAGGTTTGACTCTGATGCGAACAGGTTGAAATGTGCGAGCAAAACTGAGAATAAACCGAAGCTTCTCTACGAAATTATAAATTGGAAGGTTTGCGTCTAATTGTCATCGCTTTCCATTTATGTGAAACGTCACCTTACACTCCACAATCTTCTCAAAATGGACAGTTCATTTTATCAGCAAGAACCACTGATATATTGCTGTTGATGCAAACATGTTCCCAGACGATATGCTGCATCTCAAGTGTATATATGCAACATTCGGATAAAAATTATGGCTTTTACTGAAATTCTCCCATTTTAACTAACCAACTGGAAACAGCTAAAGAAGGTACTCTCACCGTTTAGAATATTGTAAAACGAGTGGTTCACTATATGACCAAAACAAGCTGTTGCGTTTTAAAAAACGAAGGCCCACCTTATGCGCACAGGTCAATAGAAAATTCAAATGAGCCTCAAACGGTTGGGAGTGGGAAACTACTGTTAGGCTCAACGCTGCGGTACATTCTAGGACATGAGCAACTTATCGTTGATGTGTAACTTACAACATTCGCTCCTCCAGGTGATGGATTTCATCAACCAAAATTTATTTCATGTCAGTAAAAAGTCTACCACTGACACTGACGTTCAACTCGCATACAACTATGAAAATAAAAAGACAAGTTCATAAATAACAGGGAAGAGACAGAAGAACCTTTACTCATAAAATGCTTTTACACCTAACAAACAAACAAACAACTGGGTAACAAGTGAGAGTAAAACGGTATCTGATAAACGGTTATTTTAGGACGGTTTTCACTGAAAACGGCCCTTGATAAATCAGCTGACCACATGGTGTGAAGTGGATACAAGCGTTGAACGTAGAACGATAGCTTTTAAATTTGGGCAAAAACATAGATAGCATGAAGTGGTTGTGTCATGTCGTTACGAAAATTAACCGTTCAGAAAGAAGTCGAGACAAGAGTTTACTAGTTATGTGATAGGAAAGACTCACGAGAAAGTTCCTCTTATTGATTTCATTTCCTCAGCCAGAATATGTCGATACATTTGGATGCGTTAAGAGGTAAGCTACGGAATTCTGAACAACATGGCTGTTGTTCGAACAAACTGTCCAGCAGGGTGGGAGAAAATTGGGTTGTGTTTGATGTCCAACATTACGTCATATGAGCGTCTGATTATGAACGTGTGACCATTAACTGACATGGATGCCATATTATGAATCGAAACTAAGGACGGGGAGTGGAATACACCCTCAAGCCAGTGATGGATGGCGATGAGGCTCGACCACCGATTTTCGATTCGTAAAGTAACCGCTTAAAAAGTCGGTTGAATTCACCCGAATGAACTCATTCAAGGCCAGTCATTAGTGCCTCTTGACGAGTGCGACTGAGTGCAGACAATGCCGATCTAACGGTTGAAGAAAGGACTCGCCCACCAACCTGAACGACCATTGTGAGCAGCCGTAGAACAACAGTGCTCCATCCGATGCCCTACACACGTGTCTCCGTCTCAAAAAGGACTTAAGTATGGTCACAATGCAATGGACTTCATTTTAGTTAACTGTTGTGTCACATGGTCTCCCACGGAATCGCCGGGTTTACTCTGAAATTAGCATAAAAGGGCTGTTGGTGTGGAACCGGGTTGTCTTGCTGATAACAAACTATACCCTAAAAATCAACAATGAACCTGCGTTCAGTTACTATCCTCCTATCGTGCATGCAGTGTATTTACATCCGTTGACAATCAAAACCAAAGACGAGTATTGAAACAGGATATGGGAGAGTTGGGGACTAGAAACTGCCAAGACCAACCTTCATTTCATTGCTCCAGATGCTCAATCAGTTTAAGAGTCGACCAAAAGTAGTGGTTAGATGAATTACCCCACTTGAGTTATTCAAGTATATCTCAATTATCCCAATGCGCGCACGCGTGCATAAGCTTCCATAATCGACGAGGTGAAGTATGCACTGAAATCGTATTTTGGAAATCAAGTTTGAGTTTGCAAAGAACATGCCATTCTGCACATAACTTACTAGATCAATAAGTCATTTGCGATTAGCCAGATCCCGCGTATCTGCTATTTCGATAGTTTACCTGGCCCCGAACAAATCATAAGGATAGCAGGAAATCATCAAAGTTTCATCAAAGACTGAACAGTTTTCTGATTACTGATGAGTAGTCGGGGATTTGGTTTATTTTCAAGTTGACCATCACTCACATTTGATCGCAGCGTTCGCATTCAGATAGACTTTCCAGCCAGCCTCTTTCGAAAAGAAGCACTAGACTCGAGTTTCGCTCTCATTAGAGCTCGTCAGTAGTGCATATCCTTGCCACGGCCGGGATTTGAACTCCGGACATTCCAATCATGAGGCAACCGTGTTAACCACTGCGCCATTGACCTCACATTAGGCACGACCGAATCATCAAATCTGAACGCTCAACCACTCTCGCTTGTGAGCAATGATCAGGTTGCCCGATCGTCTCGAGAGGAGACACAGTTACTGCCTGTTAACTCCAATCGATAACCCCGGGATTAGGACTTCCAAGACAGGTCGAGATCACAGAACTGATTAAACCTGCAAGGCGATATTTTGGATTACTGATGAGTAGTCGGGGGATTTGGTTTTATTTTCGAGTTGACCATCATTCTGATTATCTGCCTTAAATACAGTGTGACGCAAGCAGAATGTGTACTGATCACATCCCAGACACAATTTCCACCGACACTGTTTGTCTGCCTGCCGTTCTCGCTAAATTATTTAACGAACGCTTCCGACCTTTCTAAAGTGGCAGTTCATCACTATGATCGAGCACAATAGTCGGATTTCCGGGAACGAGAACGGCTTCCACCTGTCATCGTGGCGGTCGACTTCCGAATAAAATGACGTCTCACTAATTGTGCAATAGCCCGTGAACAGTATATTGGCCGGATGCAGAAGTCAGCAAGATATTGAACAAGTGGCGAATCATTGTCTTATGATCGAATCATTTCTACCACCTTTTGAAGTCAGGTTTCAAGATAATGTGATTTGCGTTTGTCAGCACTGTAGGAAAATTTGCGGCATCCTCAGCGTCCGAATCGTTAACATATACGACAAAATTCACCTTGACTGCACAATTGGAAATGGACCTAGAGAAAAAAACAGTTACTCTTGCTACGTTCGAGTCAAACTTGATCCCATTAAACGTCAACGTATGTACATATGCCACTTAGGTGAGAATCAAAAAACATTTCAACCCCTCATGGTAGTAACTAGTGCAGATTGAATTCGAGTTGGACTATGTACATCCATACTGACGGGATGTGAACAAGTCGCACATTGAAGAACGATCTGTTTTTAAGACTTTTTCTGACAGTGTTTGCCTAGAAAATCGAACACACGTGAAGGAAAACTCTGGAATATGTAAGCAGATGACAACGCTTGTGGACAAAGCCATGGCATGCAATGGTGCTGTAATCTAGTCGGAGATTTGGTGTGGTAACTCACCCACATTCTAACACTCAAGTAAGAAGTCATTAAAATGAGAATTGACGGCGATAGGTACGGTGCTAAAGGACAAACTGTACTTCACAATTGTGACTTTGAATATGAAGGAGTAGGGTAGTTTTTCAGTCAAATTCGTTCACACAAACACTATCGGTACACATGATTTTTGTCGACTGAAAAGGACAATGTAATCTTGAAAGGTGTTTTCATCAACAGCAGTGCGAAGAGGTCAACCAGTATCTTCTACTGCATCAAGAATAAGAGAGGAGTGGACAATTTGCAAACGAGGTCACTGAAACGCACAGTCGTCAACGAAAGACAGTGCATTGGCCTTTAGTGTTACCGAAGTTTTCAACGTGCACCTGCGTGTTCCAGAAGAAAGCGAACACAAAATGGGACGCTGGTGAACTACACAAGAGGTAGTTTTTTCGTAAATGAGAAAAGTCTTCGTCGCATCCTACACTTGTAAAAAAAAATAGCCCGTCACAAACCTGGATCTTCTGTGACAGCTTTGTCTATGTGTCGTAACACACTGGAATCCTAATCTAGCGAATTGAGCCCAAAACACGAGTGGAAGAGATGACAGGATTACCTTTCTATGAAAGACTTCTAAACGTACGCGTCATGCCACACAAGAAATTTGTCCGCGAATCGCATACTCACACCGTCACATGCTGCCACCCTCGATAAAAATGGCACATGGACCAGTAAACTACAGATGCAGATTGACTTGTCTGATTTCAAAACATGGAATTTTGCCTTCTTGATGATTCGTGTCCTGGACCACTGTTGCCCCCAAAACGCAAGCAGCATAACTAAGGGTTGAACATTGCACGGAGATCAAGTAAAATTCTGGACGGATTCACGTCAACTCAGTTTGAATCAAAATGTGATTACAATTCAATAAAAAAAAACGCTGAAGTCGATATCCTACTTGTGGACTTAGGTGTATGCGTTGATCGTGATACTGCATAGTGAGGGTAGTACACATATAGTGTGTCGAAACAGTTAACTATACTCTCGGAAAAAAATCACAGCAGGACGTTGCGTGAACCTACACTCGAGTGTTCGAAGAACGTGAATCCGTCGCACGGTGACCGGCATTTTTTGACGGGCTCTACCGATACTGTCACATTTAATGCATGCATTGGATATGCGAACGTGAACTCATATAATAGTACGATCCCGGATCTGCCTTTCAAAAGTGCAGATTATTATCGGAGCCAGACTGAAGGAGCCGGTAGTACAATGGTGAAGTACTTGTTTGAATCCAACGATGAACTGGATCTCACAGAGTATACCATGTCATTCGCTAAGCATTGGACAAACGCGCTTTAGTTTTGCCCTGGGGTTAATGATACTCCTGATAAACTACCTCTACGTGCCAAGAAGTAGACAAATGGGAGTAGAGGACTGTCTTGGTAATACCGCAAATGATTTGCTTGGCTCATGTGCTTCTTTCTGTCACTTAAGTTCCGGTAATCTATCCCACTTTTCAAATGCATTGTTTCTCATAATATTTTGTAGTATTTTGCGCGTGCGCGCTCAATCGCTGATCGTCGTTTGGATAGAAGTTTTTATCAGCAATTGACAAGAATGATCGAAATGTTGTTCTGGCATGTTTTACGTAACAACGCTGTCGTCTTTCTTTAAAGTTACGGAGAAAGAATTCAGCTTTATAAAGGTCTCAGCCGGTGACAATAGCGTACGTCGAGAAGGTGGTGTGAAAAGTCTAGATCTCGACTGGATCTGGACCGATGACAAAAACCGCAGTCTCTTACACAGCATGCAACCTATCAGCTGAACTAGGAAACCAGACCGAAGCTTCTAAGACTTAAAATCACCCTCGTTATCCACACATCCGACGGTGTCACGAAATCTACTGAATGATTCTGGGAATAAACTGCTTTGACAGGGTTTCTTAACCAATGGAAGCCAGAATCCATCAGTGTATCACTTCAGCATTCGACTTACGTTGCTAATGGATAGCGTGTTGAGCTGAGAGAACACGTTACGCGTAGGGCATATGGTCACTGCGGCCAGTTCGAACAAAGTTGACTTGCAAATTACCCAGACTTGAGTCATTACCAAACCTATGACTCTGTCACCACGCATCAGCACTGTAACACCAATCTATTGATACTTACTTGAAAACACAGCCCAGTGCCTAAAAGTTTACACCTCTGATAATCTATTGAGGCGCCCAATTAACCAACATCAGTTAGTCTGAAACCACCATCGTGAACAATCTATCAAAAATTTGACGATTATTTACGACCAGTTTCTGTGTAGACGTGAATTAGTAGAATAAATGGAGTTGTTGACTAATCTGCACGAATCACGTAAACCGGGCGGTGATGACAAGTGACCGATCAAAGTTGATGACCATGCCGCATATTAACCGCATCCAAAGGCCTATCGGAAAGTCACGTTTGCAAAATCCGTGTGTATGGTTTTAACCACTAAATGAGTTCTAATGAGATTGTCTCGGAACGCAGCCAGCTTTTTAACCGTTCATTTGCTCTGAGCATCAAGCGTGGTCACATCCAGTTAGGTAATCAGTTATTTATCGAACGCAACATTTCGACTGCCAACGTTCCATCACGAGCATACTTCTTGCCTAAAACCAAAATGCCCTAATTAGATGATGCAAACCAAATTAAAGATTCTAACGCAAACCGATTGAAATCGTCACCCGCAAAGTGCAGAATGAACAAAGCATGTGTCGACTGCTATTCATGTTCTAAATGAAAGGATACACTGAACTTGACGAACAATACAGTTTGGAAAGTCTGTGGTAACACCAATTCGAAATGAAAACATCAGAAAAATTACACCAGACAAACTCGTACAACTACTGCTTTGCTGCGTGTCCACTGAACGCGTTCGATCCACGGTGTGACCAAAGTTGACCAAGAACGTTAAACTGCGCTTTCGCCATTTCCACCAAAAATTCATGTCCGCTAGTTTTTTGAATTAACTTTTTACATCAATATTCGTTACGGTTGTTTAAGCTGCTATTGTTTCTACCATCGCTCAACCACACTTCCCCTAAGCCTAAACAGGTGATGCGATTCATCATCACTGGTTTGGTTCTGGGAACTGTAATGTGGGCTTCTTAGATTTGAACACAAACTGGCGTGGGATCGTAATTTAGGTGTGAATGCAAGAAACAACCAAAACTGGAAACGACGTCTGGCACATGTGCTTGTTGTGTGTGAATGTAGGAAACAAAGGCTTGGAGATTGCGCTCCTAATGTGCCTTTCTGTGTGCATGTTTGTGTGCGTGTAATTAGCAGTTTGTGTTCTCCTTTTCGAATCATGTCGCCAATCCTTGTGTTTGCTCCACGCACACTGGTTTCGCACAAAATTCTCCCTTTAGTCGTCCATAGTGAACAGGCGTCATTCACATGTACAGTCTAAAGTGCGCTGGACACAAACCGCAAACCTAGGATAATCCACATTTCGCTGCAGGTCACAACCATCACCGCAAGTAAAACCGAAGAGGTTCATTGCAGATGCAGAGCGTACAGTCAAACGTGCAACCGAGCGAGCGGGGAGTTGAGTGTAAGAATTCGTCAATTTGCACTCTAATTCTAGATGGGAAAGGGATGCCTAATGACGATCGCATGTCAGTTCCATGTTTTAAATTTATGCGGTCATACCTACTCATGGATTTAGCTCAAGGTTAAGTCTGCGAAAAATCAGTTGACTGAAGAAGGAGTTAAGTTTACCCCCCCGTCCAATAAGGCCGGTGACCTAAGCACTACGCCATAACGATTGTGACTGTAAAGTTAGACCGAATGAGCTCGTTAAAACCAGAATGAGGGCATTAGAACAGTGGTTGTCAATAAGAGGTCTTGAGTACGAGTCTTGGCTCAGACTAAGGCACACAATACCAACGAGTTCTATTCGATCAGAGAAATTTTAGTCTGCTAAGGTTTTTGTTTAAAGATATAAACAAATGTGGGTGATATACGACTTGTAACAAACTACGCAACAAACGATTCGTTAGAAATTGGACCAGAACGATTTTCATTTAAATGCGTCACTTGTATACTCATGAAACACGTCTAAACGTCGCCCTCAATCGAAATTAGCACCCAGTCAATATAAAGACCGACCAAGCATACGGAGGGAGTCCATATCCCGATGTAGGCAAGCGGAAACAATACTGTAGAACTCTAGGAGGAAAGAAACGAAGAGGGTCATGTGAACGGCAGATGTAATAAACGATTGAACCAATCAACTCTATACAATCACCAAACTTCAACCTATATATCAATACCTTGGTGATTCGACGACAAAATCCATTTGACGCGCATCGATAATTGATTTAAACGGACCCAAAGACGAAAAGCGTGTAGCCAACCGGGTATTATAAGGTGATTCAAACAACTAAGAATAATATTAATTCGAACAATTGCATTCTGATCGAAGCAGCCACCATCTTCGATTCATAATGTACTGCTCATTGGAGTCAAATACAATGACGGTAGGTGACGTGAAAACAGATATTACACAGAGGCAAACTGATGTCAGTTCATCACAAACTCTTTCTTATTCTGCATGCGTACAAGCAATCATCGGTTCGAGGACTGTCACCTTGTTCTCCAAAGAGATCGAATCTATGATTTAAATGGGCTATATTCATCACCTGATTACAAAGAATCACTCACCGATACGGTTTCTCTCCAGTGTGAATACGTTCATGCTGTTGAACGTGACTGAGTTGCGTGAACCGCCGATCACAATAGCGGCACACGTACGGTTTTACTCCCGTGTGGATACGACGATGCTGCGACAGATAAGCACAGGTAGTGAACTGGCGTCCACATTGCTCGCACCGGTATGGTCGCGGATCCTGTTTGTGAGTAGCCGCATTGTGTGCCGATAAGTCGTGACGCGAGAAACAAACCTGTAAAATATCGGGTTGTGCGAAGGGATGGAGAAAGAGGCATAGTACACAAAATCTTGCGGAACAAACAAGTATGTATGGCACAATTCATTTTACACCCCTGAGAGAAGTTGGGTGAAATGGATGGACAGTGGAAAATCTTTATAAAAGAAGGCCATTATGACCCAGAAAAGCTTACATAAGGCGATCTCTTGTGTTTATCATAACAAACCCACTTACAACAAGTCTAATAGCAAAGAAAAAGTTGGTCTTCCATACACAAACTTGTCTTCGCCATGGCAAAATGTAGGTGGTGAACCCCAGTTTCACGTCTCATACCACCAATGGCTACTTGTTCTATTCGGCTTGATATGGCTGGACAAAGATCAACGATTTTCACAAAAAGAGACGGAAAACCGAACGGAACAAAAGTGGGTGGCGTTAACTGTGGTTACTGATCAGAGCGACCGTCGGATGAGCACAGTTCAATCACGCCCATTTAACAGGGTGCGGAGAGAGGAAGATATGCTCAAAAGCCGAGAAACTTTGCCCGTAAGTGTAGAGACCATCGGGAAGAGCATCTGAACCATGACTTCATAGCACATAGTAATTGTACTGGAGTCGGTTTCGTGATAGAGAGCATGTGTTTCGCAGATCCTCTCTCACGAACCATAAGAAAGAGGGACAGCAATATGTATGTCGGGTCAAGAGGGCATTATGTGACAAAAACTTGCGAAGCGAGTCAGGCACTTAGTAAACTTTATGGGTTGCTCGCTATGTCCATGTGAACGCTCTAGTGAAGCACACTCTCATCCCAGAGAAGTCGGTGATTGTATTTTAAGAACAAATATCATACAGTGACAAGACAAACGTGCATCGAATTGGTGTGGACTAGAACACATCTGCTAACAAAAATGAGGCACTACTTAAGGTCTCCATGCTCCCTATTCTGATGGCTGAACAACCTGGAGGCGCGATTAGTCCAACACTCGATGGATTAACTCAACGCGGTGGCAAGATACGTCTACAGCCCATAACGAGTGAATTGCGGATAACACGGGTGACCGAACGAGCCATCTCACGACGAAATCGGACGAACGGATGAGAAATGGAAGGCAAAGAACGCACGATAGATGGTGTCCGCCACACACACAAACTAAGCGGAAGTGTACATGATGTGTGAGCGGAAACCACCGTTGTGTTGTAGACTGCAATTCCGGTTCACAAACGCAAACGCGCGTGTGGCGTGGAAACGTACGAGTTAGAAAATAGGAGTCCTGTTTTGATTAATGATGTTTTGCTACAATATATGTACAGCCATCGACTAAGTTTGGTGTGATTAGGCGCGTGAACAGTCCAATGAAAAGTATCAAGGTCGTGCCACATTCACGCTTTTGCAATTGAGCGAAGCGGTAAAAAATAAATCCGCTTTATACTGAGCATCGGAGGTCTTTGGTCAAAGTGTAAGAATCATAGGTTTTTTGTAAAGCAGTAGACTACGTCTGGAACAATCATACCTCGAACTCGGAAATCGGTCAGCTATTAACGAGTGTCGCCACCTTCAACCTTCATGACTCCTGTGATCATTTCGGGATGCTCTTGAACGGGTAGCGCAAAACCGACGACCGACTTCACGCGTTCTTTGAATCCTGTACTGTCTGAATATGCATTCCGGAGGATGTTTATCAAAAATGACTAGATGAGCTCGATAGCACTCGAATGTGTGCCTAGTGGTGGTCAAACTAGGCGATGAAAGAGAATCATTTCGAAAAAAATGGTGAACCGTTATGGCTGTATGTTTGGGTGTACCGCCATGTAAATTTAGAATAATTTTCCGTACTGTGATGAACAAGAACCTTGTTTTATGTCCAAAATTGTCTTCTTGACCCTGAGTTTTTCAATCAAAATGTGATAGGCCCAAGTTACCATCAAAAAAGCAGTCCTGTCATGAGTCTCCCATTTTTTGACTTGAGTGTCGGTTAGATTCCGCATAAATAAAGTGCCACATTAGGGTCTTGCCTGACTAAATTGAGTCTCAGAAGATTCAACTTACCTTTACACCCAACCGTAGCGCCCAACGTCAGGTTTTTATGCTATCGAGGCGTGGCTAGAAAACGAACAGGAATGTTGTCTGTTTATACGGTTCAAAGAAGTAGTCTGTCTAGATTATCACTTTTCCATTTGCCACCAATGGTATGGTAGATTAGATGTCTAGTAAGTTCTTATTACTAGTCATTTGTCGACGGTGTCATTTTGCTCATTGTGTGATGGGTGACCAAGTCGAAAGCACTAGTATTCCAACATTCAGCGGAGTATCTCGACCCGATGGTTTGATACCGCGAAAACCCATGGTGCCTGGATTGTGCACAACATGAGCGACCGAACAAGTAATCAGTGAACGAAATTGGGCCAACGGGTGAGAAATGACAAACGACAGTCCACGAGAGAAAACATCAGTCAAACACAGAAGCAGGTAGAAGTGCACAGGACGTTCAAATAGAGATCGCCGCTGCGTTACGGACTGGAGTTCCGTTTCACAAACATCAGCACGAGTGGCATAGGAACGTGCGAAGTGGACAATAAAGATCTTGCGTTGATGGACGACTTTCTGTCGAAATTGCCAAGTCCATATAGTGATCAGTACGTCTCGTGACGATTCTACCGTTTACATACAGCTTTTTCCAACTTGCCTCAGTTTCAAAACATAAAACCCAGGCAGGATAAAAGTACGTGACGTACATAAACTAAACATGAGTCTTATCATTCTTTCCGAAAGAGATCGGCTGGAAAAACCTAGCTGAGTGCGAAACCTGTAGTTAACTGTGTTGTTTGAGTTGTATAACGCGAACTTTTTGAGGGACTCAATTTCGCATAACTGAGATTCATTTACGGCCATCCAAACAAACCAAAAGGTCTTCATTCAGAGCTCTGTTGGAAAGACCGAGTTCCTCTAAGTCACAGGGCTATCGATCGAATTCATAATGTGCGGTTAGAATCCAATACACATGCGACGTCACTCATCGGTTAACAGAATTTGTAACAAGCATTGACTGAACAGAATGGTTTAATCAACTCGAACCTGTTAACAATCAGTACGCCAAAACAAACCGCCATATTGGTGAATACAAACACAAATGTGCCAAGCGACAGAACTACACGGTCGCTACAATGGTCGGCCGAATTTTTAGTATAAGCAGGTAAACAGCAGTTAACTTATCATCAAGAGAAAAAAACTTTATTGGAATGTTACAGGTTGAATTCTGTTCAAATCGCCTTCTGGGAAATAAAAGAACACGAAAATGAGAGGAATATACACGATAGAATCACAAAGCCAACGCATGCATCGTGATTCTGCAAAGAGGCACGGTTACACAACATTCGACACACAAATCGGGTATAATTTCGAGACTAGATCAAAGAATCCCAGAGCTGAGACGTCTAACAAACCGTTAATTTGACCACCCTGTTGTATATCTTACATCTTTAACCATTTGAAAGACAAACAAACTCAAGAGAGTTTTCACGGAGTTGGAATAGAGGATCTAGGTTGAGCAGTTCAGAGTCAAATCGCAAGCAGTGACTACACCCTTTGAGTATACGACGTGTGAATCAGAACATTTTTCTAGTGGAAAATTACAAACACTTGGAAAATCGAAAAAAGAAAGGGAAGTAATGTGTCGGAGCGCCCGAAATACCTCTTAATACGATCACTCCACACACCTAAACAGCCGAGGATGAGCCTTCGACGATCAGAGTGTCTGTTGCTGATGTATCGGTTGAAGTAGGCTCCTCTGTTTCAAAGACCACGCTCCAATCAGGCAGTTCCGGACTACTTTTTTCTATTCTCGAAACAAACGAAATGCTATCGGTAAGCTCAAAAAAACATGCTTTTCAACCTACAGTGAGCGATGATGTACCTGTTTTTGATTCGGTAAAACAGCTTCATTCATTTAATTCTGGTCAACCATTGAGTTCTGCTCAGTATCCATTGCACAGAGCATCTGAATACATTGATCTGAAATTTCGATTTGAGTAACAAAGCACTTGCCGTAGTACTACAGGCTGCGTGTAAGGATTATCGCTTGTCTCGCAAAAACAAGGTAGCCCGTCATGCCTTTCCCTTCAACAGCGTGAGGTCTTACCTAGAGCCATACAGTATTTCGAAAACCCCTCGTATCCTTTGCTGACTCTGTTGTAAGACTTAATCCGCTCTCTTTTCAAAATCCGTCAGATCAGCTGCTGATGACATGACGTGGATATACCAAATGTGAACTGAATTCACACGGGTTACGAGGACGGATACACCTCCAGACCACCAGCAAAGCGATGCGGCAATTGTAGTATTAACAAAGAGTAGTTTGAAGGGTTCGATAACCTAGAATAGATCCGACTGTGAGAAATTACAATTTCAGCTGGATTCCAAACAGCGACAGAAATATTTCCAAACGCGAAAAGCGCTCTACCGGCTGAGCTGCGAAGCCACTCCAGGAACTCAGAAATCTCACACTTGGACCCTGTTGATTCATCCGGTCCATTGTCTCACATGAAATTCACCAAATGATTCACGGGATCGACTTCCAGACAGGATTTCTCGAGCAGTTCATGCTGGTATCCACCAACGTCAGTGTATTACTAATGAGTGGTTTGTCAGTTCTGCTTTGTAGCTCACCTGGTAGAGGGTTTGATGCGTCTCGGCTTGCTGTTTCTGTCACCGGTCCGAATCTATCAGAAGCCTTGACTTTTCACAACAAGGTTTCCTCTGAACGGCAAACGATAATCATATCTAAATTCTCAGGACATCTACGTGACCGGTTAACATTGGACCGACGTTAGAGGTCGAAAAGACCTTAATAAGTTGGAACGACCGTATGATTATATCACGGTTGCTATTCTTACTTCGAAAAAGAAAGTGGTCAACTGATTTCCAGCAAACTTTGCCCGTCTGTCGCTAGAAATGATTTCTACCGACTTTTCAATGAGATGTGTATACATGCTACCGCTATCAATCTCGACCGAAATTCTCGACGTTTTATTTTGCTAGTCTAGATTACAATTTAAATAACTCAAACAACGAAATCTGAATTGAATGCAGAGCCATCACATAACTCGTTTCTATAACGGAACTACGGGGAGGTAATATACTACGAAAAAGCGTTGAGCAGACAATTTCTGATATGCTGTGGGTTTATAAGTTTGTTTGCCTGGCATATGTCTTCTGACAAATCAGCAAGATTTGTGTAATGATAAGAGTAACAACCACAGAATGATTGCGAATCTTGACGCTTAAATGCTCAAAACCTTGTTGTTCGGAAGCGCTAGAAAGCTGTAAAAGTTTGTGTGACATCTGAGGCGTGAATTAAATTGGACGTTCTAAAGTCATACCTATGTCCTACAACAAACCCAATGGGGCATTGATTGAATGGATGTACGCATTGAGTGACTATGAAGAGGATGTTTCTGAATCGGGACTGTTGACACGGTGAAGGTCCATGAAAGTGTTAAGTGTGTATACATTTGTATATTATCGTGGTGCAGTTTTCTAAGTTTGTATGCCCAATGTTCCCCCAGCCTTATGTTAACGTGAATTGGAAGTCCCAGTGAGAAGACGGTGAATCTGCAAATGAATTCAACTCAACAATTAATGGTTCTAGGGAGTTAGACGTGAGAGAGCCTTGAGCACAACCGCACGGCAGCCGCCAGAGAGGACGAATGTCGGCGGAAATTCCAGTCAACCTTCAGAATTCACACAAGCGTCAGATTGGTTAAGCGGCGTTCCCGACGATAATAGCTTAAACATTATCATCCTGGTGAATGCAGCCTACAATGGTAGAGACGGTGCGGATTTATTATATAGCTACGAGTAAAACTGCGATAACTAGGCCAACGCACTAACTTTGATGCTAGTGGTTTGTAGTAAATTTACATTCAGAAGATAATGTGAACCGGTGCGATGGTACTGGCAAGGCAACTCTCACGTCGCAGGGAGTTTAGGATTTTGGGGACGTCGAAGGTGATCTGATTACAATATAAATACACATAATCCTGGAGATAGCTCCAGATTTAGTCATCTAATTCTTGTCATATGTTTATTTCGTTTTACCAACCAAATTTCAAACCTTAAGAAAACTACTGTCAGGGTTTCTCAATCAGTTCCACATAGATCATTTTAATAAAGACGGATAGCAAGACTAGGAATGACCAAAACATCTAGTTAACTGTCACCGTGGATGATCACTTCCACCACTGATAATCAAAGTTCCTTTAGGGTACCATGTAGGCTTGTCTCCATGACTCGGTGACTTTAACCCAGTCTGAAATGTGTTCCATCTGACCCAACGTGAGCACAGATGCGCAAAAGTCCTTCTTTCACGAGTACCACAAACAAGCTTGTAATCGAGAATCACTAGCCAAAGACTGATTTGAACTCTTCAAATTCCCTCTTCTAGCAAGCGCCCAAAAGTACACGGTTGACCCATGTTATGTTCAACCATATCTACATCAGGTATAAACAAACCTGCATTATCAGAAAATTCGCTTTAGGTCCAGACAGTAATAAGTTAGTTCTGAAAAACCAAGAAATAAATTCAAAATCTGTCGCATTCATATAGACTTTCCAGTCGGCACTTTTCAAAAGCTAGTATTAAACTCAAGTTTCGTTTTCATTATAACTCATCAGTAGTGCCTTACCACGGCCACGACGAGGACTCCGGTCACGCTTTCAACACGGTTGCCCCATAAAACTGTGGCCGGGGTTCTAGTCTCGACCGTGACAAGGATATGCATCGCTGACGAATTCTAATGAGAGCGAAACTTGAGTCTAGTGCGATTTTTCGAAAGAGGCCAACTGGGAATGCGACAGCTGTGATCAACTGTGAGTGATGTTCAATCTATACGGAAGCCAAAATTCTTCACTACTCATCAGAAATTCAGAAACCTTGAAAACTGGAAAGTACTGCAGAGGTTACTTCTTTTTTATCGATAAATTTCTATCCAACGTGGACACAGTAAGAAAAGAACAGAAGCAATCCAATACTACCTATAAAAGTAAGCCACGCTGACAGTCACATTTTCCATGAGTTTGTATTTTTCAGGAATGTTTTTGTGTCCCCAAGCAAGGATACATACAAGGTAGGATCTGTTTCTATGAAGAACAGTAGATACATAGCTCAACTGGACGGTCAGCCTTTCAATTCCCACGCAGAGGGTACCCACAGAATGCATGTCTCTTACTATCAGATGCCACCAACGTATCGGTTAAGTCTCTCGGGAACACCACACTAGCAATGGCGTATCTTTGGAACGGGCAATCCATGCCGATCACTCATCGTATCGTACTTGGATTCTAGGTTTTGTTGGTTTGGAAACATCATAGGAATGCCTCCTCATTGCTTGTTAGAATGTGTTGGGTGGAGCTGCGAAAGACATTCTGATGGTTGGAATGTGATCTGCATTCGGATAGAAAAAGCTTGTTTCGAACGATGTTCTCAGCTTTCCGTCTGGAGTGGCTGTTGAACGTGACAAAGTAACACTACTCACACCAAGAGTTGTTGTGTTTCCCAAATGGATTTTTCCATGCATGACTCACTGAACCACCTTACAATATCGCCATTCTCTTTAGTTTATTCCTCTTGAAGCATGTTGCAGCACTTTGCAAACGATCAAACTGTAGACATATGCAACGTTCCAAAGAATCTGGCCTTGTACGGCAACCACAATCTTGAGTTCGACCCCACTGGATTTTCGACATCAACTAGATTCCTCTGTTATTCTCCCTGATCCGCATGTTACACCACTCTGTAAAAGCCAATCTGTTGTCCCAGTCAGGCCCAGAAATGACCATTTTGACGTTTGTGTGCTACTGTTATAGGTTGATGCAAGTAGACTGACAGTTTTGTGAATAAGCTCCTTCCTACACTTCTTCCTCAAAAAATATGGCACTAAAAAACAGGTCATCACCTGGAACATCCACTGTGGCTTATTGAAGTTGTTCTGTGTGACAAGTTGAAGTGTCCAGACCACATGTGTATATCACAAGTTGCTAAAACTTCATGTTACCTATTTTACTGTGATCCTCCAAACGGAAAATGGTTATACTAGCCTAATTAACTCATCAGTAAACAGTTATGAATGTGAGAATCTGTCACATGTTACTCTTCCAAGGTATACGCTTCGTTTGCTCTTACCACCCAGTCAGCAGCCGGGGCTCGAACGACATCCACGAACGAACAAGCAAGTGACCAAACCACCTGCACTACAATTAAGCTGTTCATCTCGCATAGACGTGCGTGTACCTTACCCGTTCATTGAACCTAATTTTACAGGGTGGTTCAATCGTCACGATTCAGGCTGCCAACTGTATTTTACGACGTGTGAGTGTGTATGGATCGCTTTTACGACCACCGCCCAATCCCGTACCGCCAAACCGCAATCTGATGTTGGAAGTCAGGTTAAACCTCAAAAAGCCACGTAATAAACAACTTCTGCCAGTACCAGTGCGCTCCACAAAAATTCACACACACAGGCCTTGTGTGCAAGGCACACGTGCTGACCAACAGGTCACATGCTTCCTGACCTGTATGTGGACATTTGCGTGTCGCGGGCATATCAGCTGTTTGTGTGCCTCGGCCGGTCAAATCTGTTCTCGATCATTCCCAAACTTTCGGACCTGACCGCTTGTGGTCTGTGGCGTCGTGCTACCACGGATTGTTCAGTGGGGCAGCCTGGTTCTCCAATGTGGGTAGGCATAGTGCAATAGGTGTACGAATCGGAACAAAAATTGCCCGCGAGGGACCAAGCAAATGAGCTAACAAGATCCTATTTGGAAGCAAGCAGGAAACAACCAAGGAGAGGTGAAAAACTTGAGTTAAACACAAAGATAAACGCGGAACGACGCCCTGAAGATTTACTAGATCAGACAACACAAACCTTCAGATCAAACGACCTGGAAAAATTCGTACACAACTGTAAAGTAGCACAGAAGCGCTGCTTGAGGCTGTGTGATCGGTGAAAAAGTGGTAGCTGCAAGCTGAAGGAATGAGTATGAGTGCATAACTCAGGTGTTTAGAGGCATGGCACAAACCCTGACGATTGATCAACAGATCCTCATCAAATTCCAAAATATTTTGGCTACGAACATTCACACGCATGCCACTGGAAGTTGTCGATCATTGAAGTCACGCGATAACAGAAGTAAGATTCTGTTACCGGCATACGTACCAACAATTCCTTCAACCACTTCAACGAACGTCGTTCGAACATATTCTCAGGCTTTCTTTTTTGTATAGAACGGTATAAAGTTTATTACGACTGCAGACGAACTGGAACACACTTAATGACTGAGGAAGCTTTCGGCAGTGGTTCCTAATAGATGGGTCTCCTCCTGAAGTTGAGCCACGATACATTCTTGCGAGTACCGTTACGTGAATGGGTAAAAAATAGGCAAAAATGAATTTTGTGAAATTTCTCAGCTGCATAATAGGCACAGGGAAAGCAGTGTCGCACAACCTACACCTTTGTTTGTGAACAGTACAGCACGAATCGCAAGGGACAGTTCTCAACGCCAGGAAATCGACGGACAAGGAGCGAATATTGAAACTGTGTGTGTGAACTGTGTGGGACGTGTCATCAAGGCAAATGACAATGCGCTGCTGTACAGCGGGTGCAAATACACGTCAGCCATGCAAACTAATGTTCGCGTTCGTTGTTTACAATAAGTAACTCCCCAGGTCAGACGTTTTTATGGTCACAACAGTGGTTGGCGTCAATTGAACTCAGTTCGCTCGCTCGGGGGATAAGTATGTTGTCATTCTAGTCAGCAGGAATTATCCGATTTGCAGAAATTTCAGTACGAGCCTATTAATTACGAAATGAAACCAAATTATTTTTCATTCCGAAAAGCACAGAATAAATGTGTTACCTCCAAAGTACTGCCCTGTTAGCAAAACTAGCATGCCTAACTGACACGATTAGCCACTTTAATGAACTCAATTTTCACACGCGTGGAATCGTGACAAAACTTTTGCTGATGTAAAGGAAAATAAAGCTCTGTTCAGAAGGAAAATGTCTGGGGAGAAAAATGTCAAGAGGTCACGTGTCCGCACTTTAAATATTAAGGATAATCCAGGAAGGTACTTCCGAAATATCGCTGAATGAACTAGGGTCCATGACACAAAAACATTCAACATCAGATGAATTGTGACCTGAAAAGGATTGATGGTCTCCGAATTGAGAGTTTGTTCAAAAACACGTCTGAGGTGGAATGCTCAGCGAATTTGGATAAAAATAATCAAACGGCAAGGAGACCAAACTTAAAGAGTAAAGTTTACAGCAGTGTCATGAGCTAGGAGTAATAATCACGGATAAAGCAAGACCGGTAAAAATGATACTATAGGACATCCAGCAGATATAACCGATTAACCGAAGCTTGAGGCCCAACAACCACAACCTTAGTGGTATTCATCTGGAATATTCATTCAGGCGCGAGATCTGCTAGCAAATGTAAGTGACGCCCAACTGTTTTCAACATTTTCCGGCATCCATCAACAATAAACAACAAGTATAAACAGTAAGTGCAATCTGTGTTAAGGTGGCGGAAATACGAATAACGCATATTCACCACTCCGTATCAGAGGAGGCCAAATGGAAGTGATTGAAGAGAGATCCTTATTAGAAAGTAAACATACTTGTGTGAATCAGACTGAACAAACTTGTTCACAAACAGCCCTCCATCCACTTCCGTACATTCAACGATTATCTAAGGTCGACTTGAACGACGACAAGATGGGTGGGTGCACCGGCTCAAATGTGTGTCTGACCCTCATGTCCGAATCCAATTTCTCCTGACAAACGCAGACAGCAGCAATCGTTTTAAGCCACGTTACACTGCACTTAGCTCTGTGAGTAGTGTTTCAGATTCCCTACAGCCGACCTTGATAGATGAAATTGTTCTGAGTCGAGTAGTATGTTGACTGGATGGCTGAGCAGTATTCAGTATAGTTTACATAAGCAACAGGTACTAAGAAGAAAACAACAATAGCAATAACTAACTGCTTAGTTCACTTGGGATACTCAGTCACTGCAAACGCAAAAACTGTGCCGTAATGTGAGTGCAAGCCGTGCCGTTTTCGTATCAAAGTCGAGTCAATGAACTGGTGAGAACTGTTCATGTCCACTCTTGTACAACAGTGCAGGTTGATAAGGGAATTGTGCAGCTCGAAAAACACGGCAGTTTCGAGCCCACCTTTGAAAATCCGTGGCCTGAAATAAATGGACTTATTGAGGCATGACACAAAGCGCGTCAATCCAGTATTTAGTACCACCGGAGCCACATGGACAATAAGGAGGAAGCGGGTAGTTTTGCGGTATAAACTGCTCTTTAAAAACAACAACACAGTATGGTCGAATCAAACCCGAACGAGGTAAATTTGTTAACAAGCAATGCAAAAAGGCATGAGCGTAAGGACTCGCCTCGTTGAAGACAGTTGGTACCCACCTATAGACTAGTACACGGTCTGATATTAGGCTTGTTGAACAAAACTGGTAAGGCATTAGATTTCAGGCCAACGATTCATCGCATAAGATAAATACTGCTGTAATGTAGAATTTTGTTACAAGCCTCTTTCTATCAGAGCAAACGATTCAAGAGAGTGAGAGAAGGAGGAACCGTTCGATACGTCCGCAATACTCTAGAGCGAGAAGAAGGAACAACTTTAGAAAGGTCCGCCATCACACCTATTTACTAACCAAATTACTTCGCTCGGGGGGGTCAGTAAGACCGAATGAGCTTCCTCCAGAGGAAGGCCACCCGAGGTGGTTGAAACGTAAAATATTACAATTTGTCCGTAACGTTGTGTTATTCCCAATCTGTTTATCAATAACATGTTAAACACGACGCCCAAGCTGTTCAACTTCGTTCGTACTAAATTTGGTGCGGACATCTTAAAACTGATTAACCCAAGAATTAAGTCGACATTCCGATAGCTAACTTTGTGACCGCGATTGCGATGGATGTTTGATCGTGCACCTCTTACAAGTTACGGAACAAATCAGGCGGATAGGGAGGTTATCTATCTATTTGGTAGACAAGTTTCCTCCAATTCTGTAAGGAAGTAGGGAAGGAACACATGACCCACAATGTGTGTTTACGTGTGCAATTGTGTAATCGTAGGAAACCGCAGACGCAGCTGTCTTTTAAAGCATCGGTCTAAAATGAAACGAAAGCTGACTCACACAGAAACGGTTCGGCTGGGTTGGAAACAATTATTGACTGGTGTTATAAGCCACATAGATAACGTTCGGTGCGCCAAAACTGGTAAAGTATATTAGTACACTTTTAGGTATGTGAAATGTACATTCATCGAACGTGAACTAAAGTTCCCAATTAGACATTATTCAATCCTGTCGACCGAAACCCACGTAACGTTCAACAATATTAGCCTTGAGGTGGATAAAGTTGTTGCTTTTTTCAGAACCTCCGTAATCAGTAGATCAGATCAAATGTTATGCATCTTTTCTGATAATTTCAATCGTCCTGATATCAGGCTCCTAAGAACACTCGATAAGTACAACATTGCAAATTCCTCGATAAGAATGTAGGCCAAATTAAACAAGGTTCTGATGGTAACTATCAAATGTTTTCACTATGCCAACGTGCATAATTAGGATGCTCAGATCATTCGCTTATCAAAATTTGCGTGACAATTTACCGCAAGATGAGTCATCCATCTCTGACCGGACGTGGTCGCAAACGACGACATAGAAAACGTTAGGTAACTCACAGTAACTCAAGGATACGGTTAATTCATGAAACTTGAATCACTGCCGGATGAATATAGATCTTTACACTGGAATGATCTGGCAATGTACCTTAAAGTTTGCCTCGGTATTCGCTGTTTCCGGGGGGACACCCCCAAAAATGCGGTAATAGATTCTCTTCCCTAAAACCACGAAAACGAAGACGAAAGAAACAGATTGTTTCCAAAACTAAAAGCCCTGTAATTCTTAATGGTCCGATAAAACTGAGATGACTGAACTCCGTGTACGTCAACGCACTTCGGGGTGACAAAGGTTACCGGAACACGTATGGAAGGTTCTGAGGCGACCAAATGATGGCAGCTACATGAAAACGTTTCTATTGCCGACACTGAGGGATTCAATCACGAAATTATTGGCAATATTTTAAAACTCTCAACAGATTCAGCCGTGACCACTGAGTTAGGCCATGCATTCCAGTGTGAACAGATCACAATTGTGAAACAGCTCTGTTCGCAAAGTAACTTGTCTATTCCATTCCCTCAAACGTTCGTCCTTTTTTAGTGGGAGAAAATGCGTCAATGTCGGGATGTGGGGTATTTTACACGTAAGAATTAGGTGTCTCCTGAGATGTGCGTAATCCGTTGAGCATTGGCCTAATCCTGCCAGTTTGCCGGGTAGGAGGTATTCCCGAGCCCCATAATTCTTCTGGTGGCTCATCTCTGAACACTTCTAAAAGGTGCCAAATCCTTCTCAAGATAAAGACGACAGACCTGTATGTTCTCTTTCAGGTGTGGGTGGATATGGATATAAACATTGTAGCAAACGCCTCAGGGTGGAAGGTTCTATGAATTCCTTTCAGAAGACTCAACATATGTTCCTTTAGCAATGACACTGCAGTTTGTAGACAAATTCGAACGGTCTGTCATCATGGCCCCCTAGGCCTTGTTTGCATACTGACACGAGCAGCTTTGTTGATGACGAATGTACATGACTTTACAACTGTTAACACTGAACAACAGGTTATTTTCTATGGACCACTGGTTTAGATAGTTCAAATAGTTTTTTGAAGTTTCCACACCTTCCGGGCACCAGAGCTTTGTATCATCAATGTAGAGCACCATGGGTGACGTGACTATACTCGGTAGTTCAAGAAGGAAAATGATGACGGAGATCCTAAGATTTATCCTTGTAGAACGCTGCAGAGAACCACTTTGGTAGCCGTCCAATCACCTCGACGTCGAATCTAGGTTCAGTCAGATAATCCTCAAGCCACGTGAGTAAGTACTCAACAAGGCCGTAACTAATGAGTTTCCGCAGCAAGATGGAGTGATCAGTGATGTCAAGAGCTTTGGAAAAGTCAACATAAACCACGCCAATGGCCAACCTTGCGTCGGCAACTCTGGTGTGACACGGCTTGTCCGCATTGAACGAGCAGTCAGAAGATCGTTACCTGTCAGTAAATACGTTAAAGATGCTCTGTTTTCGTGGTAATGGCAGTCGTCCAGCAAACCTTGGAGAAGCATATGGAGTCATACTCAGAGATAGTTACATATTCCCAGCGAGTTGTCGCTTAAATATTTGTCATATTATGTACTGGCCCTTCATGTGAATGAAGCTTTTATGGTCAGAAGATTGGCCTTCAGTGTGGTTTGTTTGAAATGCATTTTTTATCACGCCTTATCCTAATTCAACATTTAGTAACATCTGCATGATCCCTGATTTGTGATACGACTGCTCTATTGTGGTATGTCGGAGCCTACCGGAGAAAAACATCAAGCACCTAAACAACCTCATACAATTTTTTGGTCCAATGCAGCGTCATCACACACACGCACACTTATCACAACATTGAATTGCATCCGAGAGCGTGGATGCAGCTTGCCGACAGAACCCTTCGTGATAACAGTCATCTTCTATGTCCAAACCTAACCCAATCATTATCTAGTCCTATTAGTTAGCACATGCTTGAGACCAAGTCATTACTCTCCATCTCATAATAAATTGTGAACAATCGGTAATGTGTTTTATTATTGGCGCTTCATTTCTGGCACACAAGTTTCTTCTGGCCAGAAACGTAACCAATAAAACAAATTACCGTTTATATACAAGGTTTCCGAAATCATCCAATCCCGTTGCACCACCATCCCTAACACCCTCCACATATGTACCTAAGTCAATCCTTCGGTGATCCGTTTAGCTAATCATGAACCTATTTTTTTGGAGCTTACCGAAAGTCATAATGTATTTTTCAAAATCCTTCATCATGTCGAGTTTACAAGATTAAATTCACTTTTTTAATTTGCTGTACTGCTAAGCATGTGAATGTATCGGGAGCTGAAATTTCAAACATCAAAATCTACGAAACAAACTCTTGATTTGGCTTCAGTTTATAGCTAATGCATGGCGTGAGCACATCACGAGAGCCAATTCGCAACACGATGAACGCTAAAATGAGGGTAGCTGAATAGAACTGCGAATTCCTCAGCTCTTCCCATCCATACACTGGGCCCAAAAACTGCTCCAATCTCAAGAATTCGTACACTATGTAGCGAGAGGGCGTCCAATAAAGCACAATCTTTATTGTCCAAATCGCCAGTCACAGGCAACGCGTGCTCTCTCATTTATGAGTCATAATTCCAACCCGCAGCAACCCCCGGTTTCCGTTCACACGTCGTGTGCACTTCTGACCGGTTCACGTGTGTGACCGGTGCCTTCTATCGGAGGGTTTTCCGCTTGCCATTCCTCGTCTGTTTGTCCGATTTCGTTGCGCGATGGCTCGTCCGGCTGCTCGTGCTGTCCGCCATCCACCCAGTGTTGGCCTTGACCGTATTCCAACATCGTGTCGAGATGTTCCTCTAAATGTTGGAAAAACCACGCCTCCGATCTGGCCGTCTGTCGTATTTCGCCTGCCCTGCCTCGCCCGTTGGTCCGATCCAGTCGAGCGATGACTCATCCGGTCGCGCACGTTGTCCTTGATCCGATCGCGGCAGGTTTTCGAACGTACCTCCCCGCGTTGAGGTATTCGGCCGAGCGTTCGAAAACTCCCACCTCCGACCTGACAATCCACCACAACTATACAAGAAGCAAGCACAAGGAACCTAAGTGGTCGACTCTGGTGACTGTTCCCAACATTCGCACACCGATATGATCGACTCATCATGCCCACATATAATGACTATTTTCCCAGCACATGGATTTCGCATTACGCGACACCCATGTAACCCACGCCCATCAATATCAAACTGTCTATATTGTAATGCGATTTCAATTGACTAGTCGGAGGTTTGGCTGATATAGACTGAGAACTGTTCGTATTTGTTCACAGCCTTACCATACAGTAAAGCTGTTTGATCAGCCCCTTCCAAGAAATGCATCAGAGTCGATGCCAACCCGTGTCAGAGCCCGTTTGTAATAGTGCAAATCCTTACCACGACCTATGATACGGACCCTGCTTCACGTTCACATAAAGCGACCACAATAACCACTGATTCGCTGGCTTCCCAAACCGAAGTACCTCAGAGGTAAACTCTCAACCATATTCACTTGCGAGCCTAAGGGTGGTAATGTCCTAACTCAACCAGTTTTGTAAATGCGTTACTATGAGGTGCGTAAAAAGCAAACTTTTTTAAGTAAGACATGTCGATAATAAAACCGTGTCTGCAGGTAAAACTTTCAGAGGAAAATGACCGTTTCAAATACTCTGGTAGAAAGGACCGTAGAGAACATCGACACTTTCGGAGGACAACGGTCAAGCCCAGTAACTTTTCAGCACTACTGAGCATAGAAACACTTCAACGTCTACAGCGTCTAGACATCCTTCTTTGGTCACTGGTTCGATCTCAGTCGAAGCTCAGATCTTTTGCAATTACGTCTCATTTAAATTGTTAAGTCTGCTACGCTACTTATCAGTACAACAATCCCTAAGTGCACACATACACAGGATAATAACTTAACATGTGCGTCTCGTACGTTTTGCTGCTTATGACGCAGAGACACAGAAAAGCAAATACGGACTGATCTGTGAACTCACATGGACATACGAATTGAGACTTAGTTTGCGTCGTCGTGTGTGTGTTGGACACAAGCGCTTTGCTACCTGCTCTACACTTCATATTCACACAAACGAAAACCCATAGTCGAATGGTATCGTGACTGACACTATGGTCTTATGTGGCATCCAGTCAGTATACAACCATGTCAGTTTGTGACGCAAGTTGGATTGTAGTTATAGAAACGTAGTTATTTAATCCACATTGCAGATTGCCACTTTTGATGTTTTCTTGTTACTGTGGATGTTCACGAACTTTGTTCGATGACCGTTATCCACCAGAGTTATTTTTAATAAGACCTCCCCCAATCGATCTGTTGTGCACACCTATCTGGCTCCTTGAAATAGGATTCGCATCAAACCTTGTTTGTAGGCAACTGGTACAAAGTTAGGGAACTGCAAATATATCCGCTCTATGTAGGTTTACGATTGGTAGACCACTGCAATGTTCTGTCTCGAAATTAAGTAGTAAGAATGTCTAAGAATGACAAGCGATCCTTGACCTCCGCCTCATCAGATACGGTGAGAATGCATTATGTGAGTTCAATACATTATCAATTAAAGAATATTCAATAAATTTGCAACACCATCTACGTGAATTCTGTGGGGCTTGAAACGAGAAAGTTTGAAGAAATTGTCTTCTAGGTATTCCCAAGGATACATCTGTCAATGTGGAATCCAACGGGTTATCCATAGCTACACTACCAATTTATCTTTTAATTTAGTCCCCCGAATTCAATGGAACGTATTTATCTGCAAAAAAGTAAGATAGTTTTATTACGTTCAGATTTACAATTTGACTGGATGTAGAGTTTAGATGAGACTTAATTGCAAAAAATCTTGACTTCGGCTAGACCCGAACATGCGACAGAAAACAGCATGCCCAAACGTGGCAAGCGTCCGAATTGCTGAACTACAAAGCCACGCCAGAAGTTCAGAAGTTTCACATTTGGACTCAGTCACCCGCATAATCCACTGTCATGTGAAATCCACCAAATAATCCGGTTGATTGACTTCCCAACCAAGATGGGCAGTTTCCGCTGAAATCCACAAACGTCACCGTAGGTCATGGAAATCGTATTACTTATAAGTAGCGTGGTAAATTTCATCATTTAGATGAGATCCAATCGCGAAAAATCCGTCGCTAGTTCGAATCCACCCAGAGCCCATATTTTTGGGAACCAGGTATCAACCGAATTGTTAAGTCCACCAAACTACTTATAACAAGTAGAATTGCCTGAATAGGCACCCATCACACGAAGCGATACATTGGTGAATACAACCAAGGTCGACTGAGTTCATGCTTTGTAGACTTACTGAAGTGTTCAAAAAATCTGCTAACTCAAAAGGGCTCTTAACGCAAAGGGGGAGCACAATTCACGAATCGACCTAATGATGTATACCAACCAACCTGTAAGTTTGTAGTGTGTCGAATGGTCCATGGACAGTACAAACTGTTATGGTGTACGTGTCTTGTGGGGTTGTGGGGAGTGTCGTAGCCCCAGTGTTTACATGCTCAGTAGTTTGAGTATCTTGCACCAGATTTCGGAAAGATGTTTGTATGGTATCAATACTTACTATGTTTCTGATATTAATTTTCCGATCGAAAATTGGTTATCGGGACTAAAATTTAACGAGATTTCACGTCCACCATGGTCACATAGTAGACTTCCCCTTCGTAGTGATAACACCAGAAGGGTTGTTTGATCTGAGGAAAGCTGAACTGATCATTTTGTGGTGGATTGTCAGGTCGGAGGTGGGAGTTTTCGAACGCTCGGCCGAATACCTCAACGCGGGGAGGTACGTTCGAAAACCTGCCGCGATCGAGTCAAGGACAACGTGCGCGACCGGATGAGTCATCGCTCGACTGGATCGGACCAACGGGCGAGGCAGGGCAGGCGAAATACGACAGACGGCCAGATCGGAGGCGTGGTTTTTCCAACATTTAGAGGAACATCTCGACACGATGTTGGAATACGGTCAAGGCCAACACTGGGTGGATGGCGGACAGCACGAGCAGCCGGACGAGCCATCGCGCAACGAAATCGGACAAACAGACGAGGAATGGCAAGCGGAAAACCCTCCGATAGAAGGCACCGGTCACACACGTGAACCGGTCAGAAGTGCACACGACGTGTGAACGGAAACCGGGGGTTGCTGCGGGTTGGAATTATGACTCATAAATGAGAGAGCACGCGTTGCCTGTGACTGGCGATTTGGACAATAAAGATTGTGCTTTATTGGACGCCTTCTCGCTACAATTTCTTTGAGCTCCACGATTACTCTTGTTACGCAAACAAGCAACAATGTGAAGTAGTACACAACTCTGTAAACAGTTACTCCGCGTTGTCCATTGAGATGAAAGCAAAATCTTTTAGTTGACTATCCAGATTTTTCATCTGAACCTCCGTCTCCAGTCAGTTCCTTTTTTCGATAGCAACTCAAAGTTTAGACCTTAAAAAAGTACATCCAATCAAGCCCTGATGAACCGAATAATTGATCATTTAAACACTACCTGCTGATTACTGAAATATCGAAATGAACAGGGAGGCGTGCAAAGAATAAGTTAGTTAAATGAGGAGCTTGGGGAGAAAGAAACAGGCTGAATAAATATGGTATTCGATAGATATGAACGATCAGTAGTTTACTTGAAAAATGGTCATAAGCTTGGAAGTAGGTAAAAGAAAGGAATTGGGCTGAGACAAACAACACGACTCTGCTATTTTAAAAAAAAAACAGTTTAGAGAACGCTATGCAAATGTAGTCTTTAACAGGAAGACCAACATACATAACACAGGAACAATAGTATCGACTATGTAGGGCGTAACCAAACGCTTTAACAAATGTAAGAGTGTATGAAGTAATGTTAAAGAAAGCGAGACGTTTGACCTCGAGAGACAGTCTGTTAAATTAAGCTGAGAAACTTGGAGTAACACCAGGTATTGAACCGACCAGAATTCCTCATGTGGGAGCAAACCACTATTTGTCAAACAAACAGGCTCATAATGATATCGAGAGAGAAGAAAGTTGGATTCGGCAGGTGATTGCAGTCACCGCATTCCCGTAGTGTTTTCAACCAGTCCCTTTCTATAAAAATCGGCAGATCCCAGTTTCGTCCCTGTTAGAACCTGTCAACAGTAGACTGCTCACAAGCGAATTTAGGTGGGCGTTCATAATAACTCGCTATCCTTAATTTGATATCAGTAGTGCAGTGGCCAACTTGTTGGTCTCATGAAACGTGACCGAAGTTACAGTCCGGTCGCGGCAATGATATACATCACTGGCGAGCTTTAACAAGGCCGGAACCCGGGTATAGTGTTTGTTTTTATAGGGAGACGACTAGAAAGTCTGCTAAAATATGATTGTTACGATCAATTGCAAGCGGTGTTCAACTCATCCCAACCAAACCCTCTAAGAATTTTCAGTGATCACAATATCGTTCAACAAGTTTGGTGATTTCCGTTACTTCCACTGTTGTATAACAGGCAGTTTCGTTGTGAGTAGTATACTACTCACAAGTAGTGTATTACCCACAGGCGACATTCAGGTACAAAAGGACAAGCCCCGAACACGACGGACAAGAAGAGACTATCGGAACAGTGTGTACATGCTGTGTGAGAACTTGCACCAAGGCGAATGACAACGTACTGTCATCCAATGTATGTGAATGCATGTATGTCGTGCAAAGGAGTGTACGCGTTTGTGGTTTAGTTTTTGATATGACCTGTACGGAAGTTTGCGCAATAAACCAACTTGCTGGCCAAGCGTCTTTGACGGACACAACACCACTAAGAAAGAAAGTCCCAGATACAGGGTCATCGATTGACGTCAACAAGAGTTATTTTGTCTCCCCGCGAGGCAACCGGACAACCTGAGCATTCCTCTCAGGCGGATTTGGCTGAGCGTTTCCCGTTCGTCACGAAAGCGTGGCCGGTCGTGATAAGAAGATATACTGTTAACGAGCTCTGACAAGATCAAAACCGCAATTTATGATAATGTGGAGGTCGCGATCGAATGCGGACGACGTTCGATGTGTACCAATCAAAGTCCCTCGCTGTTTATCAGGCTGCTGAAAGTTGCTGGATAGCAATCCAACATTTATCAAGGATGAACGGTCGATGTATTCGACTTTAACGACAGAAGGAATTTAGTACCCATACAATCTGAAAACGACTCAAAAAGACAATCAAACAATGACTATGAGTGGTTTTGAGAAAAACAGTCGATCAAGTGACGTACTGAGAACAGGAATGCATAACTTCCTAAACAAAAATGAGATCGCTGATGGAAAGGCATGAACTCACAAATGACACACCAACCATGGTCACAACTGTTGATCAGTATGCAAGCGACCACAGCAACGGCGTGCAATATAAATACAAGCGCTCATCCCTGTACTCAATGGATGGATAAATTAGCAATTAAGAAAATGCATTATTGTCACAGGTAGTTGTAAATATATATTACAATTTTTAAGTCAGTGGTGGGAGTTCGGGGTTCTAGGTTATTTCAAACTGAACACCACACACACTTGGTGGCAGCCTTCGCACTCAGATAAGCGATTCGGATAGCCCACTTCAAAAACAAGCATTAGGTTCAGGTTTCGCTTTTTTTGAGACAAATGTCCTTATTATTGATTAAGAGTTGAACCGCCAACCATGGGGAAACGTAGAAAATGGGGGCCAAGCAACTACAAAACCAATTTAAACAGCAGCATACTGAACAAAAATTTACAAGTTTTTGGAATGAACGCTCTCCGTCCCCGCTGTTTCATTCTATGCTATCCAGAAAAGATTTTAAAACAATACTAACCATCTTATGACCTTTCCGCAAATGAGCACATTTAAGCTAGTCTTAGTTTTGAAAGCTCTGCCGGGTTTGTGATTATGACCCTTACAGATCGTCTGCAGTTCTTGGATGTAAGCTACGTGCAGACTAAGGTAAATATGTTATTACGGTATAAGAAACACACTTTAGAGAGGTAGTATTTACGCACCGAGAAAGCAAATCGTTTGACGATGCTCCTATCGCCTATCGCATTAGTAAAAGTGCCCTTCAGGCATGTTGCTACAATGGACTGACATCCACGAACCGTATCGTAACACAATTTGTTCCATCGCAGGAAAGTATGCCATAAACCATCAAAGACCCACCATGGTAGAGTGGTGTGATCAAATACTCCTGTTTTTTCGTGGACTGTGTTAATAAAAACACCGGATTCTAAAAACTGCCTAAATTAGTCTTTTGTACCATGATGATGACATTGTCTCAGAATAAGTGAACACTTGAGATCCAGTCAACAAGTCAGTAATAGCTATACTCCTTTTAAACGCACTTGAATTTTCTGTCATTTCAATTGAAAAGCACTTGCTGCTCTGCTTACCGGGTCGGTCCTTTCGATTTCGTCCTTACCGTACACTTTTAAGTGAGACTGGTGCAAAATCAATTGGTCATTGTCTTGAGTCAGTTCCCTGTCCAATGGTTTCAATTCGACGCATCCTCAAATCCTCAGAGATTAATAACCCTTTATCTAACCCCGACATCTGGATTCCGCAACGATGAAGTAACGGCTTTTGATTTCGAAATAATACAAAGAATAAGTCTCATCCGTCATACTCGCAGCAAAAAATGACATTTCTGAACGAGTCCCGTGAACACGTCACCCACTTATCGGTATGACAAAACAGCAAGGCCATGATGTTTATGTGAACACCAATAGCACTTGCCCTCGAGTTCCACCAGTTTCTTGTCTAATTATCCCTAGATAACAGAAACACATGTGTGTGTGTGAGGGCATCTATACCCTGCATTGGATATTATATAAGCCATTGCTTCTCTTCTTCCTCCTCTCTTTTACATTGTATTCCCTGTATCTTTCTTCCCAGCTTCGATTTTATCAATTGAGTCTACCATCTAGCGAACTAACATTGACCGGTTTGACCATAAAGACCTCCAGTCACACGCCTCTTGGTCTTATTCCTTCGAGTTTCCATTGGATACGTGGTATGTGAACAGAACCGCAAGTGGTGTAACGCAAGCCGCTTGTGGTGAGTGTTATGCGCTGCTTTTCTTTGGCCAGGGTCACGGTGATCGGCTAATCCGGAACGGATGCCGCCAACCATGTGTATCCATGTAATTCTGTAGAAAGTGAGAAACTGATCAAGATTTTGCGAGAATCAGAGTGACCTATTGTTTATTTCGCGCTTTATGTACGCACTGTGTAATAGGTACAACCGCATGGACCAGTCGCATGTAACATGACAGACAATTGATGATGTGCAAGCCAGCTGAATGCACGCTCAACGGACGATCTAGGTTGGTCAGGTTTAAGCTGGTAAGACATCTCGGAGGAATTGTGAAGAGTGGCTACTTGTTCCTGCGTGCAACCGTTCCTGACTAATAATTGTTTGAGGGGTGTGTATATGTGCGCGGGTGTGTGTGTGGTTTCAGTACGGCAAGATGAACGGTAGACGATCGATCTTGAACGAAATCCATGACAAAACAACTGCTTCAATGCGGAAGACGAGTTGCTGTGCTCTCAAAAACAGACAGTGGGTAGGCGGAAGGATTAAACATTTTGTTTATGAGCGCTGAATGAAGGCTTTTTCAATTATCCCTTCTACACACACACACACACACGTGGAAAACAATAGTGATACAGCCATTCGACCGCATCTGTTCATCCTGCGAGCAAACATGAAAAAAACGATCGGTTTGGCAGATGTCTTTCTTGTAGCCCATAAACGTCATTGTGTCCTGGACGCTGTGCTCTCGGCCCCCGTTCCCCGTTGTGTCAACGGTTCGTGCGATTTTCTTGGAATCGTTAGGCTGGCGAAAGCACTGCCACAATTGTGCTCAAACTCGAGAAGGCTTACAGTCAGAAAACTAGAACAGTTGGATGATGCGGAAAAAAGCGGCATGAACACACATGCACGCAATGAAGGAATGTGCACACGGTTGCTAACCTGGTCAAATCAAGAGAGGAAGGTACGGAAAAGGCCTCATGTACGGTTGTGGGGAGGAAGTAGGAGCAAAATCCGGATGTCCATCACATCCACAAACAACGGCTACTCCATATGCTGTGTACACCCTACCCCACGTTCCTTCGCACACATTGTCCACTAGGTGAGATTCTCTGGAGAAGACTTTCAAGAGTTGCCATACGATAAATTGCATGAACAAGCATTCCATACGTGTGTGGTTCATGCTGTTTCGGCTGTGCTACCGTGTGGTTGACAGTTGGGTTGTTCTATCTGAAATAATCTGATAGTGTAGGAATGGGGGAGGAGGAGGAGGAGGAGTAGCAGATGGATAGAGGACAGAGAATGCAAATCGCTGAGTCTTTCTGCGGGAACCCCATTACTGTATGTGCCCGGGACCTATAGGGTACTCACCAAAGAGAAGATACGATGAAGCACATGCACGTGTACAAACGAGGGAGATGCTTCAAGAACAAGGGGTGGTGCAGGTGGTATGAATTAGACGTGTACATGTGTGTATGTGTGAGCCCATGAGAGAATGAAAGCTTTATCGCCCTTCCTGTCAACCGCGACTAGTGGCCGGGTGATGATTAGACTACTTTTCCCTATAAAAACATTTCTTTCAAAAGGGACAATCCGATAGGGGCATTGTAGTGCACACACCAAACTATCCAAAGTTAATCAAGTAGCACAGCTTTCTTGTCCACCGTAAACTCATGAAAACAACAGCAACTCGAGCAGAACTGCAAATTTTTCCAACAGAGAGGATGACCCATTTTTACTGCACTGAGCAAGGGAGCCGTAGAAGAAATATTCTTTATCGGAAGTAGCATACGCGTGCATAATCGAATGTTCCAGAAAGCGAGTACAGATGGTACATCTTACCACACGCTTATCGATACAATTTGACCATTACATAATGTATCACAGCCGTCGAACTCTCAAAGACCTTCTAATCAGCCCATTCCGAAAACAAGCACTGTGGTCGAATCTCACTCTTGCTAAAACCAGCATTAGAACTCCGGCCATGTTTTCATGAAGCAACGTGTTAACCGCCGCGCCAGTGACCTCACATTAGGCACGACTGAATTATCATATGCAAACACTCAATCACATTTGCTTGAAAATAATGCTCAGATTGCCCTCAGCACAGACAGAAATCGACAGGTCGACCATACATACGATAAACGAAAGTTAGACTTGAAACTCAAGGTCATCAACAAGTTAACAATTAGGGCATCGAATTAGGTGTGCAAAACGCAGTGAATTGAGAATACGTCAAAAACGCTGAGATGTAGCGGGAACACTCTTTGAAGTCAATCCATGCTGACCACTGAGTGACACCAACATAACCAGCGTTTGTATGTCCATGGAAAGACCAAAGGGTTCAGTTTTGATACCTGTACAAAGAAGCAGCTTTGATGTACCATCAGCAAATTACTATTCTATCATAAAGCACTGGAGTGTTTGTAAGCAAGTGTTCTATGGAAAGTTCATCAAAGAACTGTGAGGCATAACTGAGATACAAAAATACCTATCATTACAGTGCCGATTTCAACGGCACATCCAGTTCTTCACCGAATAACGCAGGGAACTGATATCTGTGAATTCTACAAGTTACTATTTGTTACTATCTGGTCAAAATATCAAAATTCGTTCAGAATGTTGTAACATTACTGTGGTCAATTCTATATAGCATGAACTAAACCAGCTATCTGATAAGTCACCTAAAACAGGTGCACTTTAGCTGAGAAATAATCCTATTACGTCACTCAAATCCAAGATTCTTGCGGTTTGCTGAGGCGGTTTCAATCAATCGACTGAAGCCGACTTTGTGTGTTCAGAAACAATTGCTCGTAAACTTGACCCTTCCCTGGACTTAGTGACCTTTCCTAAACCACCAATTGACTATCCACCCTGCCCCCCTAAATGCTTGATATAAAAAACCTGTTTCATGTTATTGTAAATTTGGTACTGACGAAATGCTTGCATCTGCCAGTTTTCGTGTTCTAACGGTCTTGTTCAAACTTCTGAAGGGAATGAACTGTTTCACATTACAGAATTGTTTATGACATTGAAAACATTCAAACCCCCAAAGAAACGTGTAGCACAATGGTAGAAGTGAAAAACACCTTTGAAGAGAAAAAAGATATTGATTTCAGTGGTACAGTTGCTTCTGTATACCTTGATCCCTAGCCCAACTCTGCGTTATTTGTTTCTTTAGTTGAACTATCGGTACGAGTGATCAAAATAGGAATATCAGTAGGGTTCAAGGTTTCTTAGGACATGAAGTCATATACGAGCTTTTCATTGTGGTGAAAGCAATCACAGATTTTCTATGTGGCGTTTAAGTGTAGTGAATACGTTGATCGAGCAGGAAGGCGCGGTTACAGTTTAATTCTGAACACTCCAATCAAGCCTATGAGACGAGATTCAGTGACATGTCCCAGTGGATCAAAACAATGTAGATAGAATTCTACAACACTCCGACACTCCCTTCTGGTGTAACTTGTTTAATGTAACCAGTGAGTTTCTATAATATATACATATGACCCCGACCCCTTCATCAAAATGTCCCGCTGTTGAACCCGATTCGTTGATCTGGAAGGTTTGACTCCGACTTTGACTATGCTATGGCTGTCAAATAGTCTTTTCACGGCATTTAATTGGAGAATGAGACGCGTCTTGAACAGATGAATCTCGTGTCTCCACTGACCAAACGTTGTCCGAGCGTATAGATAAATGCTTCAAAAGTGCAGGGTTCGAAGAATGTTAGTCAAGGTGCCGACAGACTTTATACTGAAGTCTTCAGGGACAGTCGATGCTTTCTATTGGTTGCATTCTTAGGGAACCCACTTCAAATAAACTGTGTGTAACCTTATGGCTGTCAAGCCATCTGACGCACGTTTGTGCACAGCCTCTCCTCTGTCTACATTCAAGGTCACTGAGCAACACCAACCGAATCGAGAAGAATTCTAACTTTTAATGAGATAGTGGAATTGACACAGACTACCCATGGCCGATACTTCGTTGTTGAAACAGTTAATGATAACCAAATTGATCATATACTTGACTCAGCCTCAACCACGGGAAACATGGCTACTGACCCAGTGATACTGTGGCTCGACATAGGCCTAGGGACGCAAATATCATGCCTACCGAAAGCACGAAGACTGCTGTTTGTGAAACACTGTGCGTTTAAGCCCAATATTTAACCGAATCGTATAGTATCACAAAACGTTCGGAAGAACAACATCCTAGCAAAGCGACTAAGTAAAGTCGCAAACTTAACTCAAGTGTAGTAGTACGTTATATCATTTGCATCACATGCTGGCTAAGTTCAGGAAGACTCAAGCCCATCCATTACCTCCATCGCTCCGTTTGTCTCACTCATCGAACCCAGAACAAGCATCTTCATCGAGTTCCGAGCGGACCGTAAGCTCTCTCAACTTTGCGGTAGGATGGGTTTCACCAAGACAAACTATTATTCACCGTGAGTCAGCGCAGTGATAGAAGCAAGTCCTTCATGACCGCATTGAGTTTCCTAACATGACAACCTATCGGTAACATTAACTCAAAATTAACAAAAACGAGCACTAAAAGTTTTCTCGTGACCTGACAATATCCGGTCGTTTGTGGTCGAAGCAGACCCGAGTACACACCATTGTCCGGTATAGTATCTCGACATCTTGGATTCACATTTCCGATCCGAATTCGAGTTCAGCTACCTTGACCTAATGACTTCGAACAAAAATGAAAATAGACACGGTAAAACGTTGTTAGTTTGAGGGTAATTACCGAAGGAAGTCTAGACTAACTTGAACTCTCATGGTGTTACCAGTGTAAATTGTCTATAAGGAAGATAGTGTCCATTAAGTCAATCACACCAGAACTTTTGATTGTTTTGGCTGATCAGTAGACTGACAAGATTCTCGTGTGTCTGAGACATTCTGGTAGCAAGTCACATACCTCGTGACTAGACAATTTGTCTGCTGATGTGGACTCTCCTCTGTCTGTCTGTTTCTTTGGCTGTGACCGAACAGTTAGCGTCAAAGTGACAGGAGAGTGAAATCACGTGATCGGTCTTCTGGATTGACCACCTTCGGAAATGCGAACGGTTAGCCGGAAAATGAAATACTTTCAAACTGTGTTAGATCGATTTGGATAAACGTACTTACGACCTCAATGGATTTAGCACAAATCGCGGCATAAATGTGAAAGACAGAAAATATATATGTGGTGTTGAAATTTCATTGAACACATAATGAAACAGAAATGTTCATCTTTCCGCAAACAAGTGATAAATTGTTAGAGAGGACGGCAAACAAGCCTGATTCGTGAATGAAATTCACTGCTCACGCGTATTCACAAAAAAGATCATCGTCCGACCTCTGTTGAAAACTACCTACGGAGGCTACCGTGTAGGTCAGGCACCCAAAATAACGTCCCCCATCGAGTTTCTTGAATAACATTTATCTGAGACAGAGCAAACTCCAATATGTCCACAAACTGGATCATTCAGCATCAACTGAGAGAAGTTATCCAAAGTTTAAATGACCAAACATGTGTCATTGTAACGGGCAAGCAGCACAATTGATTACGATGGCGTTTACAGGAACAAACAAATCATCACGTGTGAGATCACGTGGAATTGGCTTGGGATGAAAAGTCTATCACAAATCCATCGCTAACGGCTTAGGAGATATGGGTAAAGGATTGTCTATTGAGTTAAGTGAAGTGCCGTACATGCATGTCAAAGCCACAAAAAAAGTTGTCCATTTAATACGACATGACGGGCGGCCCTACGGGTGCGACAGACCGCTTTACTTCAGTACAGCCAATTTCATGACGTTGTTTGTGAAGGTTGTGTGAGGATTATGTTGATAGGATACAAGTCCCATTGTACCTATCGCATAATATTGTGCGTCATTTATGTAACCATCAGCAAGAAAACATGTGGACGGAGCTGTAAAGAATCCATCATACGAGAAATATTTGCTGTTTCAAGGTCAACAGCACGGCCCCATGGTTTCAAGGAACAGAATTAATCATCTTGAATAAAACAATGAGAAGACGCAATTCATGTGATGTTCTCCGGAGTAACATTTCGTACATTCTGATCACACATGGACATGTAACTAATTTTAAACGAATCAAAATTCCACAGAGCGGTAGTCATGGCTTAAGGGATTAAACAAACAGACACCAAAAAGCGTGCTTGTCCAAGTGTCAGTTTCCTCGCGAGTTTATCAGAAAACTCCGATCATGTAAGCTGCAGCCAAACATCTCTAACCTAAGACGGATTACCAAATCCCATCTGGAAATGTGTCAGCAAAAGTTGGAATCGCTCGAGGAGATGCTCGGAAAGCTGTGGCCTATTGTGGATAACATATCAATTGTGTGTCGAATCAAGTATATGAATTTTTGTACTACAGTTCTGCGACGTATGAAAGCGAATGTAACAAAGTCGCTTGATGAGTCCTTTTGTCCTGTTACGAATACGTCATCATTTCCTGAAAACTTGGATAGGTATGTAACCAATCTATCATCAGAAACGCTTCCGCGCACTCAAATGAAAGACCTCTCTTCAGGATTGAAGTTTGCTATACCACTAAAGAAAGTTGAAGAACTCGGGTTACATGCCCAGTTTGAAAATCTCTATGATCAACTTCAGCAACATTCGCCAACGTCTGAGGAGAATCAAAATTGGTTGAAAGCAAAACTAGTGGATGTCGCCTACGAACATCAGAATTGCAAACAAAAGCGTCATAACTTAATAACACCGGCACACTTCCAAAGCCTGAGAGAAATAAGACAAAATGAGAACTTGATGGTGTTAAGTCCGGACAAAGGCTCAGGGGTTGTGTTGATGGATAAAGCGGAGTACGTGGACAAAATGTTTGAAATTCCTGATGGCACTCAGAAGTTTCTCCCGGATGATAATCCTGATAACGTCCAAGAAGTGGAAAAGGAAATCTGCCGCAAGCTTGAAGGGTTGAGGATAAATGGCGTCATGTCTGTTGATCAATGCAGGCTGATGAGGCCAGTCGGCACACGCACACCGCATATGTACGGACTGCCCAAAACCCACAAACCCAATGTCCCACTTCGACCTATTATGTCCATGTGTAACGCACCGCAGCATAAATTAGCCCGTTGGCTAGCTGATTTGCTGGAACCAGTCAGAAAACAGTTCAGTAAGTACAGTCTGAAGGACAGTTTTGAACTTGTTAACTGTATAGATGGTTTGAATGTCCGAGATAGACTGATGTGTTCATTTGACGTGAGATCCCTGTTTACCAACATTCCGATTCATGAAACAGTTGATAGCATTTGCGATTTCATTGTAAGTAGCAGTACTCCTTTTCCTATCCCGATTGTCGAACTGAAATCTTTATTACTCCTATGCACACATAATGTAAGGTTCAACTTTCAAACGCATAGTTTCCGACAAGTGGATGGGGTTGCAATGGGCAGTCCGTTGGGTCCACTTCTAGCGGATTTCTTCATGGCCAAAGTAGAATCCACACTATGCGAAAGCCTGTCAAAACCAGTGCTGTACAGACGCTACGTAGATGATATTCTGGCCATCTTTGACAGCTCCAGTGAATCGAATGCGTTATTCTCGAAGTTGAACCAGGCTCACCCGAACCTAAAACTGACAAGAGAGAACGAAGCGAATGACTGCCTTCCGTACCTGGACATTCTAGTCACTCGAAGACAAGATGGCACAGTAGGGAGATCCGTCTACAGGAAACCTACCTGGACTGGACAGTACATGCATTTCGAAAGCTTCTGTCCGGTGCAGCATAAGAGAAGTCTAGTCAGGACGCTTTTCCATAGAGCACGGAGGATTTGCACTGAAGACAACCTACAGCTAGAGTTAGGCTTACTGACAGACACTCTGCAGGTCAACGGGTACCCTCTGGGGTTTATTAAAAAGTACAGCAAAGCCGTCATCCAAACCGTAGAAGTGACGACGGTACCGAAGAGGACGGTGTATTTAGAACTCCCGTTTCTAGGGGACAGCTGGTCAACAATGACGAGGAAGCGTCTAACAGCGGCTGTATCCAGGACTTATAACGCTGCAAAACTGTGCGTAATACAACGAACTAGAACTCTACCAGTCGCCCCGGTTACGAACAAACAGTGTACGTCTGTCACATCTCACTGTCTATACAAATACTCATGTAGCTGCAGTATGAGCTACATAGGGAGGACAAACCGACAACTAGCTGTTCGTATCAAGGAGCATGTACCCAAATGGTTGGAGACGCAATTAGAAACACCAGGAGCCTGTATAGATGCCAATGGACGGCACCCCGCATCTTCCGTCGCAAAGCACATAATACAAACAGGACACATAGTCAAAGTTTCTGACGCGTTCTCGGTGATCTTTCGGAGCAACCGGAAACGCATACTCCAGTTTGCTGAGGCTTTGGCCATTAAACGTCACAGTCCCCCCCTGTGTGTTCAAAAACAATTTGTGTTGACACTGCGGCTACCCTGGTAGTCAGCAGTCCCACAATTGTGATTTTCATTTTTGGTGTCTGTTTGTTTAATCCCTTAAGCCATGACTTCCGCTCTGTGGAATTTTGACTCGTTTAAAATTAGTTACATGTCCATGTGTGATCAGAATGTACGAAATGTTACTCCGGAGAACATCACATGAATTGCTTCTTCTCATTGTTTTATTCAAGTTCATAAAGGGAACAAACTGTTTCAAATTAGAATTAATCATCGTTTCACTGACCGGCTATGTGGCTACATGTACATCATGCTGATCAGTAAATTGAGATGGCAGGCTATGGGCATGTTTCTGACAGGTGGATCAATCTGACTGTCTACGCTCTGTAGCTTACACTAAAAACAGCAAGCTAGTGGATTGCAGTCCATCAACATACCTTAGATGGTGAGCGAGAAATCAGGTGTATATCTTTTTCGACTCGTAATTATTTTAACAAGCTGGAGTTGCTTCTCCTAAATGTCGCCAAAAGCGAGAATGATCCACCTCGACGCATTTCACAATACTTTTGAGTCATAAGAAGTGGTATATAGCACATTGGTTTTAATAGCATGGTTTGTTCTAGCAAATTACCACGCTATTTGTTTCAAGCAGTGATGACTCCTCATTAATTGTATCCCGTTTTACGTTCAACCCTTACGGTAGCATAACGGACTGCCAACCTTTATTAACCCCATTGTATTCAGTGGGGCCTAGAGAATCGTAATAACTCACCAAAACACACACGGCTTGCATCCTAGTCTCTCTATCAATATGATGCGTGATTACAGCCGATTGGTCAATCTTCCATAATCAGTTCTGTGTGCGTTCAGCTTTGGTTCACCGTGTGCCTCACGTGATGGAGCCCTTTTAATTCTACACCAAACGCTGCTGTTGATGATCCAATGGGTGTGAATCAACACAACGCAAGAAATGAAGTAGATGAGCATTATTCACAAACCGCTTTCTGGAAACAAAGCAATTGTAGTAACAGCCAACCAGTTTTGGCGGACTGTGTACATAGGGAGCAGATTAGTCGGTATGAAAAGAAGACAAAGGTCATAATCGCCAAACTGATTTCATTAAGTCTTTTCTGAGTAGAAAGTGACGATCAAAGCCATGTTCTTACGACCCGCATAAAACACAGAGGAAACAGACAAGCCATTTACTTTCACTGCATCTTTTTCCTATTGCTTCAAGTGCGTGATGAGATTACGGTTCATCAGAAGTTCGCACTGTTCCACTGAAGTTACTGAAGTCAGTCGGGAACATTCGCCCATCCAAACAGCAGCCAACGTGGCTGTAGAAGTTCTCGATAAAGATTCGAAGTGCCAAACAAGCTGAACAGTCATATTCAGCTGCTCAATCGCTGTCACTTGAAGAGAGCTGACGTTGTCGTCTTGTAAGCGTTAGTGATTCCTCCCAATAAATCAGGGGACCAAGAGAAATTCCACGGCAGCATAGCAATCCTCTGCGTTAAAACACTAACAGTTCACTACTTCCAGTAATTCAGATAGGTCTAATACACATATGAAGCAACTGTTGTCTCGAACAACAGAATGTATGACCTCTTCAACCAGTGACTGGTTCTGCGTCCTCAAGACCCCGAGCTTCCAATCGCGATATCATAAGGCAAACGTAAATTCGTTAACCAGAATAGCTGGACTCCAAATACGGCACACAGCGCTTCATGTTCCGATCCAGTGTCGGCTTTCTATGAATGAAGGCTACCAATGAAACGCTGCTTGAAAAATTGGACCTTATGTTCTCGTTTTCACAATATACCCGGAAAAGCTGGAAAAATGGCATAGATTGTCGGTCCAGAGATAAACAGAGGGTCTACTGCGGTATCACTGAGCGATCGATTAAGTAGTCGTGGAAATCACTTCAAAATCCGCCAAATTCCCAAATGTTCAAGACCACCATTTTATAATTTCGCAACCCTACCCCAAAAACCGTTTCAGATTAGATTTAGAAATAAGAGAGATCAACCATACAAGTACGCACATCTGACGTAATTGTAAATAGGTAACAACTCACTCATGATTCCACAAGTTTTACTGAGTGAAGACTGGTTGAATCATGTAGCAAAATGACCTTCAAAGGTCAAACATAACAAGAATACTGTGATACGGTTAATTGGAAAGAGCTTAAGAGACACTATAGCCCTTCGTTTTGGCTTCTAACCCCCAATAAGCCGGCTAACCAGAAACCCGGTATCTATTTTCTGACTGTGATCCTAGGTGTGACGCATCTCACTCCACTATGAGAACGAGGCCATCAAACTTCTCGAGATCCCACGTTTATGCAACGACCAAAATCCAAACATCAACTTCAGGGCTTTAGAAACTCTTTCACAACTGTCTTCATTCATATACTGTTTCTAGATGATCCTGCTGTTTAACGGGCAGCTTTGGTTGGAAGTAACATAGTGCGTGTATCCGGGAATTAAAGACCAGGTCTTAAAACAAGGAAGATTATGGATCAGAAACGACTATTGAAATAGGCTGTATGCAGTATGTAGGGACGTGACACTATGGCGAATGATAATGTGTTGATGCCCAATGTGTGTGGATACTCGTCAGCCATATAAGTGAATGTGTGCGTTCGTCGTCCCATGTTTTAACGTGACCTGTACGGGAGTTCGCGCAATAAACAACTTTACAGGTCAAGCGTCTTTTGCGGTCATAGCAATTGGTGCCATGACGAACGCGATGATGAAGACACTCTGGCCGCAGCCGTTCGAAGATGGTGACATCCGGGCGTTCCTGGACTATTTCGAGGACGTGGCGGAGGTGTTCAGAGTCAACACCGACCGTGGAGGGCTGGCTGCCTAGTGGAGGCCGGCGGAGGGCAGGGCGAAGTCTATGCTTAACGAAGCGCGAGGAGGTCCTGCAAAGATGGAGTGATCTGTCTCAAACGAGGCGCTGGTGGCTGCGTTTGACAGCCCGGCCGACCGCCAGAAGGCCATGTGACGGTTCAAGGCGGCCAGGCTTGCACAGGGATCGGATCCATCCGTGNGGCTGCGTTTGACAGCCCGGCCGACCGCCAGAAGGCCATGTGACGGTTCAAGGCGGCCAGGCTTGCACAGGGATCGGATCCATCCGTGATCGTCCGCACTCCACAAGGATCACTGGACAGGGCACTACCAGAGTTGGATCAAGAATCCGATGACAGTTGCTAACAGAACAGCTTACTGAAGGTCTCCCGGTCGCGGCTCACGTTTAAGTCCGTATTGTTCATGTCGCCTAGCGGATGGACATCGAAGATCCTGCGATGGTGACGCAGGAGTTGAGTTATGTCCGTGGCTTCGGTGGGTGCGAACGACAATGCGGACAGGAGGACACTAGAAGAAATGCGGAGGGCAATAAAGAAGTTGGCAATGGATGTAGCTACACTGGGCACAGTATCACGGAGGAACGATCGACTAGGGATCTGTTTAATCTGTGGTGAAAAAGGACATTGGAAGAAGGTGTGCCCAACCCAGTGGTTTATGAGGTCTAAAAATGAAGTGTTCCGTGACTGTTCATTTTGGGGAGAGAGAACAGTGTTTGGGCAATCAACGGGTGGCTATTTCGTCGGTTGCTCGTACAGGGAAGCAAAACGTAGAGTTGACAGCTAGGAAATCACAATAGCTGGGGGATCACAGCCTATTAATTGGTGGTGTGCAAGAATGCAGGGTGCGTACTGGCAGTCATATCGCAACACAACGATTCAGTGCCCCCAGACACCAGGCAAAAGGTTGTTGGAACCGATTTCCTCGCTGCAACAGATACCGTGATTGACCTGAAGCTCAGAAAGCTGTCAATCTGGTAGAGTTCTCTGATGCTCACCGGACACCAGCAGAACGGCACCGACAAAATACACCCGGCTAACACTCCCATTTGCTCGCCCCCTTGCTGCAATCCACAGTCCAGAAAGACGCGGAGATATTTACGAACGACGATGAGCCGCACGGATTCTGCAACAAGGCTTCTGCATACGAAATACCACCAACCGCAACAATTAGACCTCAGGGCTCTGTAGGATACAGGTTCTTCTTGAAGAGAAAGTGAAAAGGCAGATACAGACCATGGTGGATGAGGATATTATCGAAGAATCCGGCAGTCCGCACAACTCGCCTTATCTCCGGGTAAGGACTAGTGGGAAGTAGCAATTTCGCACAGATTTTAGACAGCTGAGTGAGGCAACACAGAACACAGTTGTGTCAATACCGTCCGTCGCCGACACTTTTGGTAATGTTGTTCAATGTTGTTCACTGTATTGGACTTACACTCTGGATACTGGCAGGTACAAATCAAATCCGCGGATCAGGAGAAAACCGCATTCACAGTAGACGAAAAACAGTACCAATTAAAGCTTATGCCGTTTGGCTTATTCGAGGTACCGTTCATATTTCGACGTCAGTAAGTAAAACGACTGGTTAATGTGACGATATGCAGCGACATGAAGCCGGGAAATGTTGTCCACACGGATGTTGTCTCAAATCAAATTAAGAACTCAGGACTACGGATTAATGTTGACAAGTCATGACACGGGTGGTCATCGGTGGTGTTACTGGGACGCGGGGGTGGGTCAAAGTGAAATCAGGCCCTGCCAGAGAAAATAATCACAGTTATAGGGACCGTAGCTCCGATTGCTAAGCGTACGTTGAGAGAATTTTTGGGTCGAGCAGGGTTGATGACCAATTTCCATTTCATCATGCCACCACTGTAGAAACTTATTTGGAAAGGCAGACAATTTGAATGGACCGACGATACACACAGGGCGTTCACGAGAGTGCAACAAGAAATGAACGATCAACAACTGCCACTGAAACTTCCAAATATAAAAGGAACGTCCATCGTAGCAGCAGATGTCACTGATCATGGCATTGAGACAGTACTCAAACAAAAGAACGGAGCAATGAAACATGCCAGCAGAGTCCCAACTGTAGTGGAGCAAGCGTATTCAACTATTAAAGAGTGTTTGGAAATCGTTTTGATAGTAGACAAGTAGATAACGTCCTTGTTGGGTCAAAAGTCCTACGTGGAGACGGATCATATACTTCTGGATTGGATCAGGAATACGAGTAGCTCGAGTGGCAAATTAGCCCAATGAGTATTGCGTTTACAGCAGTATGATATCAAAATCAGTCATCTGCCTGGTTCGAGTTGCTGTGTCGCAGATTTTCTCTCTCGACTGCAGACAATCGACGAGTTCCCCCAAATGACTTTTGCAGTCAATGGCTTAGTAACGGGGCAGGGCCCACGAACACAAGTGCGTCTAAAGCATCAGGACAATGTCCTGCGGAAAGTGATTGACAGTTTGGCAGGAAGCAAGAGGATCCCAACGAATACTGATAAAAAGTAAACTAAGAATACTCGTTTCCAGATATAAGAGTTGGTTTGAACAGTGTGGGCGTACTGACGTGACATGGCGTTCGTAGCGCTCATGTGGTGGTCATTCCGAGACAATTGAGGAGGCAGCCGGTAGCGAACTGTCATGCAGTGGCATACACCAGATGCACCGAAACCTACGATCTGCTGCAACGAAAAACTTACTGGCCGAAGACCAATGAGGATATGACGGCTTACGTGCTTGCTTACCATCGGTGTCAATTACTGGAAGGTGTCAGTAGGGGGTGATGTGCAGCTGTTCTTACAGCAAACACCTGTCGCGAAATCAGTGGACTCTGATCGATGGACCTTATGGGACCAGTGCTATTGAGCGTTCGTTGTAGGTCAGTACGTTCTGATCATGACAGAACATTTTGTCCGTTGTGTTGAAGCAGCTAACTTTCTGCATCAGAAGGCGTGTACGGTGGGAGATATGGTGATGGAGCACGTTGTGGTGAACCATGGCGTGCCAGAAGCGATATTGGCGGATCAGGGACCATGCTTTGAGAGAGAGGAGTTTCGAACACAGCGACTGGGAAACGAGCGTAATCGAACGACACGATATCAACTGCAGACAACTAGTTTCACTGAACGTTACAACCGAACAATCAAAGAATGGTTATCACTCAAGGGATGCGACTGGGAGTCTTCGGTACCACTGGTGTTATCAGTCCAATATGTGTCTGTGCAGGCGAGCACGAAGAAATCTCCATTTCAACTGATGTACGGCGGAACCCCTCGACTTCCGATGGATTGAGACATTGGAATATGACCCAATTGCAGCGATCCCATCAAGGAATTGGTTGCCGAAAGAGGAAGGGCCAAACAAAATCTGAAAGCGTCGCAGACACACACGAATGAGCAGCCGGCAGCTCAACGATTCGGCAAAGTCAGAATGTTCAACTTAAGAAAAAGGATGAACTATCGAGGTCATCCGAACACGGACGAAAGCGGCCCACGCTCGAGAAAACCACTGCCTAAATGGAAAAGTTCGTACTGAGTAATTTGCAAACGGGGTCCAGTATACACGATCAACAGGGTCAGTGAGACGAAACGAGTTCATGACAATGAGTTAATAGCTTGGCGTGGTATACCCGTAGGGAGAACCAAGAGAAGTTCACTGAGCCGCGAGGAACACTACGTGGGTCGGAGAGAATTCTTTGGCAGGTTCAAAGTAGCCGAGGAACTTCAGAAGAAGGAGGAGTGTTGTGTGACGGATGGCTTCGCTTGTAAGTAGTATAGGGCGGGCATCTGAAAATTAAAGACCAGGCCTCAACGCCAGAAAGACGATGGGCCAGAAGTGACCAATGGAACAGTCTGTACGCACTGTGAGGGGCGTAAATGGCAATGTGCTATTACCTAATGTGTATGGATACACGTCTGCCATGCAACCGTTTATGGTTCTATGTTTTAACATAAAGTGGACGGGATTTCACGCAATGAACAACTTAGAAGGCCAAGCGACTTTTGCGATCACAACAATCCGTACCTTGTTATATGGCCCGTACTTCCTTTCAGTCTGTCATTATGGTACGTGTCTAAGGTATTGAATACAAATGATGACAGTTCTTTGGTTCGAGGAACCACAGTGTCCTCATTACCAGCATTGTGCACTCTCTGGAAGATAAGCCGTCTTGCGACCAAGCTCTCTTTCTTCAGGTTTTTGATGGCAGTTACACTATTGACGCTAGAGCCATGTTCAGCCGTTGCCTGTGCGTAGGCAACAAAAATTGTCGAATTGTCTTCCACAAATAACTTTATGCGTTTCTCCGGCCGTACGTCCGTGGATTGGTTGTTCAAAAGTGTATGGTTAATATTTGTGACGGAAATTTCTGAAGCCAGTAGTATCTACCTGAAAAATTCGGTCATGAAATCCAGGAAATGGTCTTCTTGGAACATCAGGTTTCTTCTTTCAGTTGACCTGCCTCACAAACGATGGTTATCAAAGTGCTGACTAGCACACACCTTCGTCTTTTGGTAGTATAGCACGAACCGTATGCATGGGAGATAGAGGGTAGGTATTAACGCCAGGAAGACTAGGGATCACCAGAAACCACTATCGGAACAGTGTGTATGCAAGTTGTGTGATGCCTCACTAAGGCGAATGACAATGCTCTCCTGCACAAAGGATAAGGATAAAAGTCAGTCATGCGAAATAGTGTTCACGTTCGTTGTTCTATATTTTCACATAACTTTGATGAATTTCGTGCAGTAAACAATTTCTTAAGCCAAGCTATTTCGGGTACTGATTACCTCCGTGACCCATACCATGATCTTCGTCTGTAACGGTGATAAACTTCTGGCCAAAGGACTTTGAAACTGCACTTCTTTGCATAATGTCCACTCTAGTCGTTTGAGTTTGTGGTCGTTGAATCAAAACGTTCCGATATTTAGACAAGGATAATGAGGAAGCAACCGACAGTTGGTTTTCACCTAGTAATTAAAATCAAAAGAATTATACAACTGTGTTGTATCCTTCCAAATTTCACGAACCCGACAATCTTCAGGTTCCCTAAACTTTCCCGTACCACAAAAACACCAATCCATTTGTAACAAACTTCTCTAAGCCTCCCAAATCATGGATACTCGGTTCTTTCTTCTTTGATTCCGTGTACAACCACAAGGCATTCAAATAGTTGGGTGTATGTTTGTATAGACTTCTTGTATGCAGTGACTGCTGTTAAAATTCACTGTGTGAACTTGTGTCGATCAGCAACCCCCAACAGGTTTCCCGAGACACACTCAGGTTTAAAAGTCAACAGTCAGAACATGGATACGTACAATCAAGCTGTTTCAATGCCTGATTTAGCTCTGACCACTAACTTGGTACAACAGATGTCACGATCTAGGGATATCGCGATCTGACATAGATCTTGCACTGTAGATACTAATTCATGGGACTATTGCCTACCGAGGTTACTGTGACAGCGAGATTGCCCAAAGGATCAGCTGAAGGTGGTTCCGTCATCGACTTATAAGCGCATTCGTTTCCCCTTTATAGAACGTAGTCAGTTTTTTTAAGAAATTTTGCGATCGTACGAGATGCTCTAAACACAGCTCGAGAAAAACAACGTCTACCACATGTGTTATTAGCTCTGTATTTATAAGTTGCGAGACTATGATTTCTAGTTGAGTACTGAAAATACGTTCGAGGATTACGATGTTGTGAATTAAACAACGCCCACATTTGATTCCAGCCTTCGCACTCAGATAAGCCTCCAAGCTGATCCATTTCCACTTGACTCAAGTCTCGCTCCCACGATTCACACAATGTTGTGGTCGAGCGTTTCGATGTGACCTTTTGGCTATGCTTATGTTGAGGCTACTTGTGTGCTAGTCTCACAAACACGATGGACGGACTGCAAATTTAGTTCTGAACGAGGATACACACTACTGACTGGCTTTAATAAAAGCGAAACTTGAGTATGGTGTTTCCTTTCGAAGTGAGGTAACCAAAAGACCTTTCTGAACGCGAAGGTTGCAATCAAATGTGGATGGTGTTCGACTTCCACTAAATTCCCGAACTCCAAACCTTTTGCCTCAGCACCCGATTGTATTGTGTGCCAGTGTTCATTGTCGACTCCATTCTCTCAGCTGAACTTTTGCGGGACGAGGTTGATCTTGCTCATACGAGTACCGTGGTTTGAACCGTTCACCAATAAGCTACACGGTTGCTGGCCTGATGACCAGTTATAGGACTGTGATGTACATCCGATCAAGTGGGTTTCATCGCAGCCTGCCGAATTCGGTGCGAGTCGCTAAATTGTCGGCTGAATATAAGAAGTGTGGATAACACTGTTGTTATTGGGTTTCAGCTTCCTCGAATTGTTTACGGTCGTCACACTGAATGTTTGTCCCAGTATTTTTTCTGGCCTTGGAACATACGCTCTACCGCCGTCGTCGCCGCCGCCGCTGTCATCAACACTAGCACCGACATTACTATCTCCATGACCTCAATTCCGGACACCCGTGTTAGCCCATGTGCCTCTGAAGCTTGTTTATCTGGCATAGCCTGCTTTGTATATCGTCCGCCTGTGGTCTTGTTAAACAGCCATCTTGAATTCACATACCTGCCTGAGCATGAAACGCCCTGCCCCTCTCGTTGTCAGTCCGCGGCCCCCGGGCATGTGACTATTTTAAGATGCTCGTCTATTACCTTAGATACGACATCGGAACTGAAAGGGAGACCTAGGTAAGATTGGTTACATCAGGATCACTCACCGAACACCATTGTGTGGCAGGTCACCAAATGGTCTTGGAGAGGAGACGCGAGAGACTCTAGAATCGCGGCCTAACTGGGACTGTCATGCGTAAATTCGAGTTGGATATTGAAAGGAAGTGATTAGCTCAACTGATGCAGAAACAAATGTGAGGCGTCTAATTGAGGTTATCAGCTCAAAATCGGATGATTATGGAGGTAGACATACATAACCGAGGTCCAGCCAGAAAAATCTACCCCATATTTGAGCGTGACAGAGAGGTATGGGTACTACTGCGCTCGCATTTTGCAATGCAGGTAGACATTATGAACAAAATGCGTTTAAACATGTCGTTTCCGTATGCACCGTGCGATACAAGGTCCTCCACATGACAATTCGGCGTGGAATTGAAAATAAAACCCACACGGACATCATATTTCAGTCATTCGGGCACGGTCATGACAGCGATCGGCTAAGTCAAGCGGCTCCTCAAAGTAGGGGGACACCAAGTCAATTCGAAAAATGAAGTGACAAGCTATAGTCACATCTGATGAGGAAAGATAGACACGGGATCGAAGAGAATTTAATCTTTCACACCGTCGTGATACGACAAGGGTGAGGTGTAAAGGAGTGGAAGAATGAAAGAGACCCAGTTGAAACAAACGACCAGCATGGTAGTCGGATAGAAAATGCTAATGTCTCCTGTCCATTTTTTTGACCAACTGAGTGCTGCAACGATGCACGAGGAACAATAAACGTAAAAACCTTTCGTTAGCCCCTTAGCCATAACAACCGTAAGGTGACTATGTACACCTTCAAAGTAAGCAGGTTTTGACATACGTACTCGATAACTGGATCTTTCTTAATGAATGCAAATTATGTATAACTTGATGGTCACAGCGTTTTGTGAGATCCGTGGAAGACGAAGGAGTGCACATGACATTATTGTACTCCTGTGGTTGCAATTTACGCCAGCTACCGTCTCGGTTCAGACGAGATATGGGATGCTGACACAAAACTCTAACCCGAAAACCAGCTTTTCGACGATCTACACGTAGTCAGCATGAAGTCACCGATATGCTAATTAACCCGTCGCGCAACAGTTGATTTCGTCAGGTGTGTCACTTCTCTCGTCAAGGTCATCTGCACACGCTCCACCTGCCCCTTATGATGCCAGTGCACTGTGGCTGTTGTTACCCCTCCAATGAAACCGGGTAAGACCATTTTGTATCACGTGCTCCATGGCACACCATCAGCCGTACTTCGTGGGAAAGCATATCAGCAGGATCCAGACACTGGGGCTGAGATCGCGTAGGCTGCCTTTGCTGTTCTGTGTTAAATATCCGGAGGGTCAGAGTGTAGCGAAAGGATTCAATAAAGCACGTTCCCATGCCACTTACGCGCTCTCGTGAGTGGTTCGGAATTCCGGCCCATAACGCACCCAGGTTTCTAAATAAACGTCATGTGCATTTCTGCCTGGTCCTGTGTGTTTGGCTGACGCTTTCTGTCGTGCGTTTTTGCTTGCCACTTCTCGCCCGCTGGTCCGAATTTTTTGCACGATGATTCGTCCGGTTGGTCGTATTATCTGCGATCCATCCTCCATGAGTTTTGACCATCGCGTCGAGATAATCCACTGATATCCCACCCTGACTCGATCAGCCATCACAACAGTGCCTGAATGATTCGGTCGATTTCGACCAGACTCGTCCGTACTACTAATGCAGAAATTTTACAAGGTATTTTGATTTTTTAGGATTCCTTCTATTCACTACCCACTGTTGAGGTGACTGGCGTCGTGATTCTTTAGAACAACGGTAGATTTGATCGTTCGGTTCAGTGGTTTAGGTGTTCAGTTGTTCACCGAACTTGGAATTTAAATTACACTTGTTTTTTTCTCAAACAAGGTATTAGTATCAAGCCGTAGGGATGTGGTTTTGGTCGATCGTCAAGAAAGAAGACACGATAACTGTCTATTGTTGGTCTAAGAAGACCGAAATTAGGGTCTAGCAAACCGGGGACTGCGAATGACTGCGCGTACTTCCCAAAAATTGCTACTAGCTACATGACTAACGACGACTACCAGTCAAAGTGGAGTAACAGCCTTTGCTATCCAAGAAACGTAGGATGGCGACGCATGATCATATAATTATGTGGATATTGTTTGAGTGCTCTGCATACTAGCCACTTTATCATCCGCTGCTCAATAAACAGACAATTATAGCTCACTCGAATTAGTCTGCAACTCTTTTCCCTGGAGTAGTTGCCCTATGGTGTTCCCCGAATATGTATTTCACAAACTACACTATCGAGCAGTGCAAACAGGTTGGAAAACATTGGGTGTGTGACAGAAGTCAGAAATCAGCCGAAATATATTTGGGCCTGAGTGAACGGTTGTAATATACACTTTTGTATTTTTCACTTTTAACCCAAATTTGCCAACTTCCTTGGTTGGACTTCTTTGGTTGGTAACGTGATCAGGGATAGGGAATAAGGAGCGGTGAACAATTCCAGACAAGACAAACAAGCATCCAGTTTGATGTTCACTTTTTTGAGGATGACCTGATGCAAGTTTGGAAAAACGAGTGGGAAATGGTTGCCCGATCAGTGCAAATCGGGCATTAAAATTACATAACCTTTGTTCTCGATTCCTCCTGAATTCGATGTTCTGTATCGAACTTGGTTGACTACCGACGGTTCCCCCCGGTTCATTCATGAGTCAACATAATCCCAACACAGCATACGGTCGGATGAAAAGTAAACAACGAGGTCCATATGAACCCAGCCTTGAGAGAGTAGTGTTATTGTTGCCGTATGTCGACACCGAGTTTGCCAAGCTTTAGAGAATATGATTGTTACCACCAAGCTTCGTAATGTGTTTCCGTTTTATCCGCTTTCATGCTTTTATGAACGTCAATCTCAAATGTGAAAAGATCTACAGGTTCATAGTCTAAAGCACTAATCTGTTAAATCAGGCTCAACAAAACTCCACAGGATTAGAATTGAACGGCCAATCAAATCGGCGCAAACAGTGAATGTTGTATCAGTATGTCCAGTTCGGTGGTGTCACATCGTGTTGGTAATGATGACTCAACGGATGCCCAGTAGTCAGCAAAGCTCGGGCAATCGATAGTTTCTGGGAACAAATGATAACAGAGACAACCAAAAACAAGCTGCCTCATTCACGCCGGACGAAGCGACATCCAGGCAGTAGAATTACGAAAAAGTGTGGTGCCCATAGCGATAGGACTGTACTTCAAACACATATCTAACTCGAGCCGTTTGGGCCATGTAAACTGTCTCGCCCAGCTTTATAGACACGGGTACAGCCCTTTCACACTTGCAGGATAGCACAGAAACTCAAATGCATCCACACACGCACCGTGTACAACACCGTGACCAACACCTCCACATAATTTGTCCATTTGTTTCCGACCCCGTTCAGTGCTTCTTATCTTCTCAGACACTAGATTCTGGTCGTGCTCTCACCCTTTACTGCCACTAATTAGCGCTACTCCGTAGCACACACCAAAGATACATCTCTGATGATCTGCTAACGATCGTCGACTCAACCCATTTTCTCGTTATCCCGATCTCGTATGTGTGGACAGATTACAAAATAATCGATTTCGGAAGTCCATTTTTCGACGAGTTTAGCAAAATGCACCACATTTGTTGCGAAAGGATTGTGAAATAAGCTCGTCGACGTGGGAAGGCAAACCTCGATCCGGAAACACGCGCGCACACACACACACACGTGTATAAAAGTGCACCCCTTGGTAAGTGTGTTCAATCACTCCCTCAAATGTCCAAAATCAGGCCTGATCGTACTGAATCTGGCCATATGGCCTGACAACACAATCGACGCGCGTGCAACATGTTTCTAAACCCATACAATCGGCGCACTGCGATGGTCCAGCGGGGGGTAGGTGGTTTTGAAACCACATTTCGTCGTGCAGTTCGTACGTGCACAAGTGATGTGCAATAGGTACCAGCAGGGCAAAGTAACGTAATCACGTGAGCGGATCCAAAGCTTAATAAAAGTTGTGGCGAATAATCCAATTTTCACCGGGTTTCCGACGCGTAAGCGCTTTCAAGAGGGACGGTACGAGGTAGGAGAACAAGCGAGTTCGCAGAAAAAGTGCACTGGTCAGAAACTTAATCGATGAGGTCCATGTGGTCAGTTATATGTGCAGATTGGGCCGACACAAGTGGGGCGATGACCTATTCACCAATATCATCATAAATGTGTGAGCAATAGAACCACCCACTAATAAATAGATGTGGGCAGGTAAGTTGTTACTCGAATTTGTGAAACGTTCATGCGAACTTTCCGGTGGAAAATATACCACAAAAAGAAAATTCGCAACAAACGGCACGCATGAAGAAGTACTCGAGAGGAGTAAACTACTCTGATAAATTTCAACTATGGCTTGGTTTCTGCAATCGGTTGCATAGGCTTAAAGACAGTTGTTTGCTTTCGAGAAAGATTTGGCGACATTTTTCTCTGCAGCTTGTGCAAAAAAGGTTGCTGTTTCTTGTTAGTACAAACTGTCTTCCAGTCCCGTGGTTGACTTTTTCCTGCCACCAACATATGCCGTTGGATGAAAGGTGACATTCACGATTCTAAAATGTGTTGATGTTCAGACTTTTATAGTTCTTTGTTATCGCGTTCCCATATACTTTCCAGTCAACCTATTTCGAGAAGGAGCACTCGATTCGAGGTTCGCTCTTATTAGAGTTCTCCAGTAAAGCACAACCTTGCGATGGCCATAACTAGAACTATGGACACGTTTATATGAAACAACCGTGCTGACCACTGCACCACTGACCACACATTAAGTACAACCGAGTTATCACATGCAAACGCTAAGCGCTTGTGAGTAACGATCAGAGTGCCCGACCGCTTCCAGAAAAGACACAGTAACTGTTCCATTAACTACAACCGATGACTGGTAGAACACCTTTTCAAGTTGAAAGCATAGAAATCGATCAATTTTGTTGGTGAGCAATATGGGAGATGGTTGGTGCAAGTTGAACATCACCCAAAAACGATTGCGGTTCTCACATTCCTATAGATTTTTTTTCAACTGGCAAAAACTGTAATCAATTGTGAACGACGTTCAACCTGTATCAATCATGCCCCTGTATATCCCTCTAATCATGCTGATTCGACGCAGCAATTGATTGCATAAATGCTTAACTAGTCTCCAAATTGTTGAAACCGTTTTTAGCTAGACATCCTGATATGGGTTAACGTAATCGAGAAACTTCAAGCACAAATGACTCTGACAGAAAAAAACATCCATTAGATTGATATACGAAAATAAACGTCTGTAAAATCAGGACTGCGGTTCGGTTAACTTAACGTCTTAATTTTAGGTCCTAAAATTCACGACAAAGTTCTGACATCCGAACATCATCCTGATAAGTAAACGCGTGCTTAAAATCTTCTTGTTTAATTTTGGTTACCAGCGCGGGAGCAAATGTAAGAAACGTGTTAATACAATCTCCCCTATATCCGGAAAGCTTACGAATTAGAGTCGGAAAGAATGTTATACAAGCCCACATAAACACGATGATTGTGTATATGAAAAGTTGAAAATCCAACTTTTATTCATATCGCAATCAGCTGAACAAACCGAATACTAAAAACAGGTTTGCCTCGACATGCTTAGGCAGTTAAACCCGTAAGTATGTGCAGTGCGACTTTAGCGTTGTTTAACTGTTCGAATGTTTTAGGATGAGTTGTGAACAACAGTTCGTTGATGTTTGCACCCAGAAAACTATTGGATACTAGCACCGTTCGAGGATGATGTACACTTATGTGAGTATCTTTCATGAATACGTTCACGGCCAGAGTAGGGTTGAGAGTTGAACAAAATGGTAGAACAGCTGGATTGCACCGAGGGTCACATGAACGTCTTATGTTCACGAAAGTGCTCTACGTCCCAAACTCATACCCCTCAGCTAACTCACCTTAATTGATTTTGCATTTCAGACCCTGTGTGCTGACAAGTAAATAGTGGTTCAGTAATTTCCTTCTTAAAGTTCTTTGCGAACAGTTCCTGTGCACGCATACATAGGGCCAAAAACTTTCCGTTAAAACAAAGTGTAAAGTTGCCGGTTGCTCAGCCTGAATTCCGTATTACAGACCGTTCTACGACATTTTGACGTTGAAGCAGCTACACCTTTTTGATGACCCCCCAATCAGCAAGCTCCGGATACTTTACACTTCGATTGCATCGATTCAGTTTCAGTAGGCTAATGTTAAAGTGTTGCTTAAAATGAGTCCTCTAAATCCGGTTAAAATCGGACCAATCGTTTTTGGGGAAAATTGCAGTTCTAGCATGAATAACCTTTGGAATAGTGAGCCACCAAATCGGAGCAGCCGGAAAACTTTTGTGACTGATGAAACGTGAGTCTAAAAAACATTTTATGTCATTTTCATAGTGGAACACTGAAAGTCGTTAGCATAGGCTGAACCCAGCCCATTAGATCAAAGAGGAAATACGCAACAATGATAAACAACCATCATACAACCATCATTACAGGTTAAAGACTAGTCACACATCAAATCGTCCTCCTGTCGTGTCCCGCAAGCCACCATGGTTTCAATCGGTGATGAACAACAGTCAAAATCATGTCAACTTTTAGAGTATTAACAAGTTCAGTCATCTTGTTATCTAGTTTTTTCGTTCACGCTTGTTCGACACACTGCTACTAACTTGTTCAATCAAAGCTGTGTGTTGTTTATGAATGTGACTGTTTGATTGGACTGGTTGAATTGAATTAACATTGGAAGTTTTGTGTTTGTAGAATTCTGTCGGCCATGGTTGTCAACTGAGCTATGGGTACGATACCGGAAGTGGGTGCAAGAGTACATTGCATAGAAAACCAGCAAGAGTTATGCGAATGAAACAGTCAATTTTCGTACTTCCGAAAATGTTTTACAGACTTCGTAGCGCTTCGGACGGGCTGCTGCCACCAATAGATTTGCTTCGAAGTTATTATTCTAGGCGTCTGTTGAGTAACGCGTTTAGATCTGTGTGTATATACATATAGATGCTCAGTGTTTATCAAGTGGTTTCGGAATACCCTCTAAATCAATCGCAATTTCTGATGGTGACATTGCTAGGACGTGTTCAACTCTTGAGTGATGCCCCATAAAACGAACTGGGCCTAGACTTGTGAAAAGCACATGCGTCGATCATGATGTCAAAATGGTGGCAGATACTAACTAAGTTTACAGTTGACATCAGAGCCAATGAATTGGGGCACGGTTCAACTGGAGTGGTTGACTTGTACCTAAAAAATTGTCAGTTCAATATGGAGAAATGAGTGATGGAAAAAATGACGGAAAACACACTGGTTACGTCGAGCTCGCCAGTTTAGGTATTCGGGAGAAAAAGATCGGGTTAGATTCATCGATTACAAATGTTACTTATAATCAGAAGGCGAAGAAAGCCAAGAACAATTCATGTGTGAAACGTAGGTAGCAGTGTGCCAAATGTACATGAATGCTAAAACTAGATAACACAATGGTTGCACTTATCAAAATCCTAAAAGTACAGTTAAAATGATTTTGACTGTTGTTCACCACCGATTGAAACCGTGGTGGCTTGGGGGACATGGCGGGAGGACGATTTGATGTATGGCTAGTCTTTACCCTGTAATTTGTCAGCTGGAGGGAGTTGTACAACTCTTGGAGTCAAAATTTCACTCAACAGAACTATATACTGTTCACTCCGCATGACAGATTCGAGGTACGATATGTTGTCATTCCGGTTTCGGTTGAGACGTCTTGCGGTACGGACAAGTATAAAAGAACCTGATGGTTTTGATCTGGCAGTGTTCGTTTTCAATGATCGTGCCAAACCGTGCGCAGACTAGCGTGTGTGTGTGTGTGTGTGTGTGAGAGAGAGAGAGAGAGA
>QNGE01000991.1:152961-195563 GCA_008508345.1 Paragonimus westermani
CCGGGAGATCACAGAACTCATTAAACCTGCAAGGCGATACTGACGAGCTCTAATGAGAGCGAAACTCGAGTCTAGTGCTTCGTTTCGAAAGAGGCTGGCTGGAAAGTCTATCTGAATGCGAACGCTGCGATCAAATGTGAGTGATGGTCAACTTGAAAATAAACCAAATCCCCGACTACTTATCAGTAATGTTTATTGTCTTAACATGAGTGAGAGTTTGTGTTAAGCTGCAACATAAGCCTATTCTGCGGCGTGTATCGTCAAAGTGTGAGTTTCCGAAAATAATATTGGTTTAAAGCATGACCCACGTTGCATTACCACTGTCAAAGTGAAACTACGGTTTAAGGAAATTTATTACGAAGGCCATTAAGCGAAAAAAACTTTTTTACAATCATTGTCATCATCATTATTGTTGTGGTTACTATGCTTTTTCTGTAAAAACTCATCGATGTTGCGGATACAGCTAATTTCAAGGAGTGTCCAGAACTTGAGTTGTAAGCTAGGGCGGTGAGAAAATACTGTTTCAGAATAGCCAGAATGCCAGGCTGACGATCCTATCACCGACTGCTTCGGGACCAAAGCCACAAACGCATCATAGTTGGCCTTTCACTAGCATATTAACGAATAGCGCTACCAGAGCCTCGTTGTACATAAAAATACAACCAAGTTAGGACAGTGTACTTTTTCACACTAGAGCCAGACCAACCAACCGATACTAGGCTGCCGGCTCATTCTTCTATCTAACCACATACTTGCGAGAGTGGATGACGGTTTGCCATATGAAAAGACTAAAGCAGTCTGAACGTGTCATATAGCTGTAAGCGGAAATGATCACGTGGAACACATGAGGGGTTAAGGACATCAACATTATGTCGATGCATCGAATCGAGAACAAGAAACACGTTTATGTCAATAGTCCGCACCTGGTAAATGTCCGACAGGTGCGGGCTAAGTCACGTTTGGGTCCAACACCATAAGTAATCACGATCTCTTAAAGTTGTGATTAGATTCTGATGAATTTCAAACATTTGTGTTACTTCTCTCACCAACTATCTCACAACATGTAGTGCGATATGTCCATTACAATTAAGCAAAAGAACCGAACATAATTTGGTTCGTGATCAGATGTGTTTTGATTTGTCACAAAGCGCAAGCGAATCTGACAGACAGTATGCTCAGAAAGTTCTGAAGTAGTAGTTTCTCAGTGAACAAATCGCAAATATTCTCGTGATGCTCGTTTCAATCTTGTCGCTCAAGTTATTGGGACTGTCAAAAAAAACGACTTGGCTATCCTAGGGTACAAAACTATCAACTTTTCTAATGGCAAACTGACCCACTTCAAATTATACACAAGAATACGTATCTGAACGAAACTTACAAAACCAGCTGAATGTCCCTGTTGTCATCACGCCTTTTACGTAGTGAGCTATCCAACACACAGTAGAGGTTGTCAATCTCATTTCTCAATATCCGGAAAAAACAGGCGGATTTAGCAACTACATGTTTAATGGTCACTTTGTGACTAGTACAGCACGAATCATATGCGCGGGAAACAAAGGGCAGGTCTCAGGGCAAGGAAGACGAGGAACCAGAAGCAACCATTGGAACCGTGCGTATGCACTATGTGGGATATGTCACTAAGGCGAATGACAATCCATTACTGCACAACAGATGCGGGTACAGGTTAGCCATGCGAAATACTGTTCGCGTTCGTTGCTCTTTGTTTTTACACATTTTGTAATGAATTTCCTGCAATAAACAAATACCCAAGCCAAGCGTGTATTGCGGTCACAACAAGAGAACAATCAAATAGTCAAGCTATTTTCTTAATTAAAAAACGAAACCGACAGACTTTCGATTTATTTTACTTTCGTGACCTTTTCCACCTCAGTGTACGACGCGGCTATTAGTACAAAAATCCCTGAGCTCTGGAAAAGTGTGCGAACATCGAAAACGACCTAACTGGTAATTTTGTCCAGTAGTCGACTGATCGGGTGTTAGGTATGGAATCTTCGGGGGAGATGAACAGACTAATCATCTCATTTTAACTCAAGTTCCACATTCCTCAAACATCCAATTAGATACTGTTTCAGGTACATCATCACATTGATGACTGACAGGTCAGGATACTTGCTCATCGCGCAACAGACATGTCCTGATTCTGTCCAAGAGTGCACAGCACAGAGTTGGGAAAAAGTACTTTTACAAGTCAAATGTCTTGAAAACAGAGACTGTGGGCGAACTAGATTAAGTGAAAGAATGACCTATTGACCATGCTTTCCTCCGACCATATGTTGCCTATAGAAATTGAATGGCAAACCTGATACGGTTCCGTGGAGTGTTCGTTTACATTCGAGTTGCTAGCCAGTGAGTGGCATTTTCGTAATTGCTTATTAGGAAAGTGATTAAAACGAACGGCGTGGCGGTTCAGTGGTGAGATATACTCTGAATGTTCCAGTGGTCACCATAGAAATAACAGGTTAGCATGGTGAGTCAAAGACAACTGAAAACTAACGGATAAATCAAACAACAGAGCGATGCATGCAACAATGGCAAGACAATCCTTGTTTATGTGACTGGACAATATCAGTTAACCTAAGTACGAATCGACTCAAGTTGTAACCTGATTGGTCAAACAATCTCATGGTGATACAGCTCGACCCTGGATTCATTTGGTGATCGATTGTCGTTGTCTAGATTATAGGCTTCCCAGTAAGCGCTGACTACCACATTCAGTTGTCCTCCTCCAGACAGCATTTAGTTACCAACTTGTATCACTGCAACAATTGCTTTCTCCACATATTTACTCGTATAAACCAACCGACTTAGTGTACGCACTGACAACACGGAAACAAAAACACCCGGGAATGTGTTTCTCCACCCAAAAACAAACTCGTGACTCATTTATCTCATGTAATGTTAAGCACCATTCACTGCACTGAGACCTTCTGAACCATACAAAAGGTATTTAGTAAAACGGAAGCTCTCGAGATAGACAGAAGTCGGACATGCGATTGTGGGATTCATAACCAACGTTACCATTCCTTAACAAACCGCCAGGTTCAAACCCATCTATATGAAACTAAAGTCTGTCGTTTGCGAAATGACCAACCCCATTGCACCCGAATCTCCTACAATAGGTATACAGATTGGGAATAACACAACGTTTCGAGCAAGTTGTAATACTCAACGTTTCAACCACCTCGGGTGGCCTTCCTCAGGAGTGTTGTAATCGAAATCGATTACAACTTGCTCGAAACGTTGTGTTATTCCCAATCTGTATATCAATAACATGTTAAACACGACGCCCAAACTATTCAACTTCATTCGTACTACATTTGGTGCGGATATCTTACTCCTACAATAGGGTTTCTTATGGGAACCATTTATTTAGCTGTTCAACGCCCTGTGAGCTTAATTCAGCCCGGTTCTTATCCAATCTGACCCTCGATTCCACGTGTGAAACCCAATAATTCGGAAACAGGGTTGGTTGTACAAGAGGAAATGAACCCGAAACTGGTGAATTTGTTCACAACCGAGGTCGTTTGGTTTTCCGGATAACTTATGTGTAGTCGCCAGTCGGTTTGTTCGGTTTGGTCTGGGAATCCCGCGACCGTCGACAGGCGATAAATTTAAGGGGTGTGTGAGATGAGGACATGCATTCTGTGCGATAATGTGCGCACTCTTTGCCCATAATCTGGTCGCACTGAAGCGGAGTCTCGCCAAGGAAAGTGCAACAATCAGAGGCTAGTGTTTGGAGAAAATAGATTCATCCTATCGTATTGATTACAAACCCTCTTGCTAAAACAAATCTGTGCACTCCATTTCTTGCAGAAGATAAACGCTCCTGTCTGTCCACACGTTTGTCTAGCTGTCGTCCGTTTGTTGATGACAGAAATCGCTCAGTTGCCTTGATCAGACAAAAGCGTCACTATGGCATGGTCCGACGCAGACGCAATCCGCGCATCCAATGCAGGACATTGGTAGCATAGGCCGAGGCAAAATTCCATGTCCATCTACTAACACGTTTTGTGCGCTTGCATAATAGGCAATTGTGCGTGTGTACGGACGCACGAGCACACGGCCGGCGCGATGACGCTTACGCAAAGTTACATCTCAGTCCCTTGGCTAGTATTGCGTGAGGCAATTCACGGCACTGTCTTGGCCTCGTCAAGTCTGCGCGCCGCGTGGGTGATTCGGCCAAGAGGCGCAGAACGCCCTGACGCTCACGCACCACACACTCGAACACGGGCTGCGCTGGTGCGTACGCATAGAAGCACGCACAAAATCTCGTTCCTGCCCCCCAGGTATCCGAGCTCAGCCGACAGCAGAGTATGCAGCTAAGCACACCCGGGCGGCGTCAAGTGGCAGACACAAGGTAGGTAGATGGGTATGGATGATATGCCGGACGAAGGTCACCTTTACGCAGGCCTAGACTGAATGTCCTTTAATTAGGACACGGTAAAACTGACAGCGTGCGCGGGAGCAAAATGGACTTGCGCACAACCACACCGTACACACCTTCGCGATGCGACGGATGAGAGGTCAAACCAGGTTGATTCCGTAACCCAATTAAAACAAGTGATTTAAACCATGCGAAGCTGAGTCCCAGATGCAATCAGTAGAGTTGTGACCGATGGGCCGCCTATAAGCTACTCGTGTGAGGTTTCGAACTATGGCAGATTTTTTTGGGGGTCAAGTCCAGAATGAACCGAAATCTAGGCTGGATGAGACGATCTCCGATTCTACACATCGTATTGTGGTAGAACAATAGGCAGCTCATACCTGAGAGAGCGCTTCATGAAAGAGGGGTGAATTATCTACCGATGGAAAGTTTCGATCACCTGGACGACCATTACAAGCCGAGGAGAAACATGGAGAGCTTGAGATATGCCTAAATGACCATTGTGCTGCACGACCGGTTACAGAACCCTCCCTTCCCGAATCCCCTTTCGACTATATACCAAAGCGATACATGTTTTGAGTCACTATACCACCTACGGAAAGTAGTCACTTATGCAGCTGCAGTAAATGAAAGAATTACAATGTCCGTGTGGCACCAGTCAAGAAAACTCGTCATACATATTCGAATCATGTCTCCTCACGCATTTCGATAGCTAATTGGCATACAACTCGTTTACGTTGAGATAGTAGACCTTGAGAATTCGCGTAGCTCCCATAACTTGGGCATACATGCATCCTGCCAAAAAAGTCATTCGTGGGCATTATCAACTGAAAAAACTACACCAAAGTGCGTGTCGTACTGAAGGATCTATAATCCTGAGTCAAACGGACATACGTTCTTATCGCAAACCAATGCAGCCGGTAATGAGAGGCTAGTTCTAGTTCGAGTAATTGATCGTGTCCACCGTTTAACAAGCTCTATACACTTGAGAGTACCGGAGATCGCACAATGATTTAAGAGTTCGACTTATGCCGTCAAACGTGTTCAGGGAGATCCACTTACCAACGGTTAGTCTGATGTAAAAGAGAGAAATACAAGGTCGCTTTTTGGGGTTCCCTCAGTAAAAACTTCGAAATTGATGGATCTCAAATAACTTTGCGGTTCTATGATCTTTGATCAACCTATTCGGCCAGATAAGATGAATGGTAATCCTGTTATGCAACGCAACATAAGTATACAAAAACATCAGATAGCTCTATACTTTTGTGAAAAGGTGTATTGCACCTTAAAAAACGATCGCTCGCCTCGGGAGTGGATTGGAAAAATACGACACATTGTTGAAATTCACCATCCTAGCCCACTTGCAAACAGGATAGACAGCCGATTTAGATGTAAAACAAGTCGCGTAGTAGGCAAAATTCAAACAGGCACGTCTGCCAATCAAAATGTCCCCTCCGAAGGTCCTGGATCCGACTATCAAACACGTCAGAGCGTGTGCAGTTTGAGAGATAGCAAAGATTTCGACTGCTAGCCACATGAGGCAAGCGGAGGCCAAGCATGTCCACAAACTGGACCAAGCGGCTTTTGCACTGACTGACCGGCGCAAATAGATCCCCACGGAAGCACACAAGAGACTGTAATGTGCAGCGCGTCATGGGTGGTGCCGACGCTGCTCCGCAATGGAGTAATCTGGACATTCGACGTCCAAAATTCGCACGCCTCAGGTGGGCATACCGACCGACCATCGAACGCTCAGTCATGACGTGCGTCGATCCAGTTTGTCCGAAATCTGGGTTATGATGTGACGACCCGCATCACATATAGCTTTTTCCTTCCAAGTTGTCCCGATAAGGTTTTCGTCTATCTCGAAAGCACTCTCCGTGATTCTATGTCGGTTTGAGACTTCAAAATATGTCCACTAGTATTGCGACACATCCTCGGAGTGACCTAAACCAAACGAATCGCTGGCACATTGGGGCAGCAAACGGAAGCATCACTTTGGGGTCTCAACACAACATGTGGGTTCATTTCAATGGCCCTCGTAACCGAGTTGGATGAATAGGTCCCAGCGGACCACGGCAGCCAGAAGATCGTGGACCGGTGGAGAAAAGGAATGCGGTCCGGATAGAGCACACCTCCGAGCACATGATGTCACAATGGCGTACGGTGAGTTGAGTAGGACACTTGTTAATGAAACCCATCGCGTAGTGATGAGAATCCAAGGCGATGTTTTCATTTCCCCTCTGTCTCATCGCACCACTGGGATCTGATTCGTTTAGACCACTTTTAAGATATGCAGCAATACCGAAAACAACCTTTCGAATTACTTGTACCAATATTGAGTCCCGAGAAGTATCAGGACAGGAAAGGAGAAGACAGTATTGGGATATCTCACAGTATACAAAGTCAAAAACTGAACAGTGCTCACATTTAACCGCAGCCTTCACATTCAGATAAGCCTTTCGGCCAGTCCACTTGAGAAGGAAGCACCAGACTTGAGTTCCGCTCCTGTTAGATCTTATCAGTAGTGCACGTCTTTGCCCGGACCGGAGTTTGCACTCTGACCCCGATGTTTGTGAGACTAGTGTGGTTACCACATTGTCAGTAACCTCACAATAAGCATGACCGAATAATCAAATCAAAAAGATCAATCACAACTTTGTACACACTATTGATTGGCCCTAATTGGCGCAAAACTCGAGTCTAGTGCTTTCTTCCGAAGTGAGTTAGCCGAAAAGCTTCTCTGAATGTGAAGGGTGCGATCAACTGTGGATGGTGTTCAGTATGAAATAATCTAAATCCTCGAACTACTGAGTATAGAAAGTATAAACCTTAACAAAAAAAGCGTGCTGGACTATTTGGGATAACAAGGGGACCATAGTTCTAGCGTTAATGGCTTGGGAAAGATTGCTGAAGCACAGTTCATTGTGCGAAATTCATACTATAAACATACATATAGTGTGAAACTTAAAATGACCACAGTCAGGACACTATTGTGAGGAGGCTTCAGCTTGTAGTTTTCACAAAACTTGTTGACCACAAGTTTGGTACTTTCAAGTGCATGTAATAAATAATTTTTAAAGCTTCTATAGCACCCTTAACACTGGCCACATTTTCCCCTCACAGAAAAATTCAGCACTCTACGTTTACACGTTAAGAGTTACTGTACCACGAATAATCCACATTGAGAATTTTTAACTGTGCCAGCGGGACGCCTTTGGCCCAAATCAACGACCGAATAGAATATATGCAGTGCAAGTTAGCCAACGGAGGGAGCGAGTAGATATTCCGTTCGAATGTTCATCCCACCCGACCCAACGAGGATCATGGGTAATAGTCGACAGTGTGTAGCGAACATGTTTCATCCACGTCGAAAAGTGCGTAGCATGTTATGGATCGTTCGAATAGAGTTTACATTAGGGTTGAGATGCCTGGAAAAATTAGGCTGTACACAGTTCAACAAAGACAAGAAAGTTCGATTAAATTATCTATGGGAATGACTTGATGTTGGTTCGCTAAAGACCACCACACACAGCATGCATTCGATGTGTAAATTGGGATTGAAAGACGCTTTTGCATGACTCATCTGTTTTGAGGTGGCTATGGTCCCTGCATGTTGGTCATAGACGATAGTGTTCCAATAACAATCAACAATGAGGAGTACATGAAAGTGTACATATTTTAACAGCCAACTGAAGGCTTATACTAGTAGTACTGTTTGCAAGTATGCCCGCGGTTTATATGACACAACCCACACAGTTGAAAGAGTCGAGGAGAAAAATTGCCAGAGCAGAGAAAATTTTGCGCGCCATTGAAAAAAAACAGACAAATAAGAAGTCAACTGGATCTATTCGGAAGGACTTAAAACATGGTCCCTGAACCGCTTCTCCCTTTTGAGCATCGATTAAACAAATTTTGCCACCAAAAAGCAGTTGTAAAACCAGACGATACATTTAAAAAAGTGGTTTACTGACTATCAAAAGATGGCACCCTCATTACGGCGTGACATCCACTACTAGCATGGATCGCTTCGTTTCTAGCAGACAGACAGTTCTTATCAAAATGCTGCTTCCACAGACCCTTACTTTCTTGCGTTCACTGTCTGGTGTTAAATTATATCTCCTTGATTTCTGGTCCATCTGTTGTGCTTACGGTTAAAAATCTGTCATCACTTAGATAGTGTCCCAGGGTCAATCAAGGGCAACTAACAGCTACGAGATGTTGAATGAATCAACTTTTCAGTGGTCGGTTGGTCGATTGGAGAAATAACGGACTAGTTACCGGCATGTTTCGACCTGTTAAAGCAAGACGTTTTGAGGCTGTCGTAAATTAATATGAGGTAGTACTGTATACTGATAATGACAAAAACGCTGTACATAATTGAAAAAGCAGCTTCACACCACAGACTGACAGTAAGCTTATAAAGGTAGCAGTCCTATGTACCTGAATACGTAGAAAAGATAGATTAGCTTTTAGTAGATAGTTCATGACATCAAATAAGTCACGTTTTACCATGGTCGAAGAACGGTCAGAAAATGTACCTCGCACACTGAGCAACCGGTTATTCCGACTACACTTTGTATCGAGTAACCAGTATTCACGGCGGAAATATCTACGGAAAGTGCCCCGGTGCATCTGTCCCAGATAGAGGATGAGCTACAGGGGAAATAAACGTCCACGATAACGTAACAAATGGAAGATTGACGTTTATCCCTCACAAAAGAAGTCGGAATGTGCTACAAACAAGATGTCACAAACCGAACTATTTGCAAACCGTACTTCTTCACTAGAAAACTACAGCAATAATCTCGTACAAGTGTTGACTACTGTCAGTTCAACGTTAACCCAAGCTTGTTACAGTGGACATGTGACAGAACGATCAATTCAGATTGTGGTTTATTATTCCCGATAAGAAAAGCTCATATTTACAACCTCATAACATTGACATTGTGACTCCACATAGCGAGATCTACAGAAAATTTCCTAGAACAAATAGCACACCACGAGAGACACGTCACGGAGTCCACACGTTTGGTAGTCTCTTTTATTTCTGATCAGTGCATTGCGTTGAAAATCCGGTTACCATTCAAAACGTTTCTCTCATTCACTCCATGAAGGTCATTACGAGCTACTGGTGGGAAGAGTGTGTGCTGAACTTCTCACTATAGTACACCCAAACAGTCCAGACAGCCACACGCGGCTCATCTTTATTGCTCATCTAACGGACGCACGTCTCATACAGTACTTTTGAGCACGCTGCCAACAACATCAACGCCTTGTTTTGTTTTGTTTTTGTCGGGGAAATAAACCACGTTGGACAACTTCTTGTAAGTCCATTGTACGCAGGTGTTGCAATGCACGGAAGACAATGGAATCACCAGGTCATGCCTTCGGTAATCCTTTGTTCACCATCATTCTTGTGCAGAGCGTAAGCCATAAAACTACAGTTAGTTTTAACAGACGGATCAGTCCAACTTTTTTTGTTCTAATCACTTTAATCATCTGAAACGAAAATGCCGTTTTATCGCACTGAAGCGATTTTGAGACACTGTGCAGCAGAGCAGCTGAATCACAAATATGGTATTACACACAGTTCATCTGTAAAATGATTGTGCCTATGAAATTCACGTGCGTCGTGCAACCCAATGTAAGCTTCCGATTCCAGTAAGATAATTATCAACTGAGAGTGCACAGAAGAATATCTGATGGCGTGCAGCATTGAGTCATTAAGAAAAAAAACGCGAGAATATTACGTCGGCCGTTGATGAATCAGGTTTATCTTTCTTTTAGACCTGGAGAACTGATAAAAAACGTTCGATTCACCCAACGCAAAAGTCTGTTTCCTCCACTTGCGTTCTTTTCCAGTTACCACACTAGTTGTTCATATGAAGGCCAATAAAAAACCGCAATTGTGCACGCCATCTGTTGGTGGTTGATCTGTTACGGCCGAATGCAGCCTCTCGCAGCCTAAACAGAGTAGGTACACTGGTCGAACTACTCAAGATGTCATCACAGCACAGAATACGGACAGCGAGCGGCAAAAGAACACGTAGCGGAATCAAGTGATCAAGATGATCTTTTGTTCCATCGAGGCCAATGCACACCATACACCGGCGCCAAAAAGACGGATGAGTCAAGGCTCTGTCTCAGCTACCGCGCTGTTAAGCCAGGCTTAAAGTAGATCACTGATTGTTTGACCGCTCTAGGGGACAAGTAAAACTGCGTTGTAACGTGTGAACTTAATGATCAATTTGAACCAGATTTGAAAGTAACAGTAAATTCAGTTCGCTGGTTTTACAGCCACTGCGGCGTACACCGACGGCCAACCACTTCACTCAACTCCTTGTATCCATAGCCCATAGCAGACAGCACAAGGTTCTGGATGGTTGCGGAAAACGCTGCAAAATATGCGTACAACGTACTACTATATTCAGTGTTTTCTGAGGTATTGCAGTGGTGTGACTGCCCTCTAGCTGCAATTCATCTCAGCCTCCATATATTCGTGAAAAAGCCACTGGTTGTACGGATCAGGCGCGATGACAACCGTGAGGCGGACATTTGGAATGGCTTGTACAAAATGAACGATTCTTGATGTTCAACGACCAATGGTAACGTAATGAAATATGTTCTATACTGCTTTTCAAAAATGTGTGGATGATTTACAAGAAAACTGTTATCAGTTATGTAAGAAATAAAGAATCCTCCGCCCACCTCACTTCCAAACTTTCAGGTGTCGGTTACATCACTGAAGTCCTCCCGTCCAGCTTGTACCGATAATCTTACCAGGTTAGGCCAACACTAGAAAGGGTTTTCAAGTAGATGTAAATCATAAACCTCCTCAGAACCTCTATGGCTCTGTTCAATTGTGTCTGATAGTTTGCAATATAATATATGTTGAATATACGATCGATTTCCAACTTGAACGTGTTCGATGCGCGTGAGATGACAGGCCAACGTTGAGAGAAACACAACCGCTTCATGCTGTGCTTTCAAACAGTTGTATCAACAAGTGGGCAAGTTGAACACTTCAACGTATCCACAGCTGTCAGAATTCAGGCAAAACCTGTTCCCAAATTTTAGTCCATTTCTTGTTTCGATAAAACCGACAGCCTCACTGAGTGTTTGAAAAATCGACGCATGACAAACCACTGGACGTGGTCGAAATTTCTGAGCTACAAACTTCGTCACTTATCGGCAATTTGGTTGACGGGAAGTTATCAGTTTACCGAACAAAAATGTTTGACTATGTGCCGATCACCCATTCATCGATGTACTCCATGATTGGAATTCGCACACAGAGTACTTTGTACATCTACGAAAACATGTATGTACACCGTCATAATCATGAGTTCCAGGCAACGTTCCAAGGTACAAACTTGGCAAAAATTTGATCGAAGAATGTGCATCTACGTATTTCAAAGACAATGACATACCAGTTTGCCTTGTGAATCTTATTTGAATACTTCTGAGCGTCAAACCGGTTAACCCTGTTCTTGGAACGTCCCAGCACTTGTCACTAGTGGTGACACTGTTCACTTGTGTGGGCAGTTGTGGTTACACATGTCATGCGAAAAAACAACTATGAAACACGCGTATTAGTACATAGCTGATCACTATTTGTTAGCGATCATAGTGAGAAGTTTGGATCCGATAAGTCGGTCCGATTTAGCAAGGAAGTCAGTGGAGTGGCGACGAACTGAATTTGTCATGTATGAGTAAGGGAGGACTAGAGCTGAATTCCAGAACAAAACAAGGATATTCACGGAGAAGATGATATTCAACCGGCGACCGACAAAATAGACTGTTTGATCCTTTCTAGAAGTTTCCGCGGCAGTGAGGGCTAACATCAAATGTGTGATGCCTAAACTTTGGTACATTAAATGCCCACTCAAATAAAATATGCTGACCGTATGATCAAGCGGAGAAGCTTAACGGCGCCTAAACTACATTGGACAGTCTGTTAAGAAATGTTGTCAGCTCTTTAAATAGGACATGACTTATTTTGACTTTATTGAGTGACATGGTTTGTGCGTGGTGACCGATAAAAAAGGTGTTATAAAAGAGAAACCAGGGCAGTGGCTAAATCAGTTCATCGTACTGAAATTATGCATAACAGATTGGAATTTACAGAATAGATACCAATACAAGTTAACCAGGAAAGAACCACTTGCACCTTTAAAAGCTGAGCAAAATCAGGATTTCATTCAAAGCATTTTAGCGTGATAAGACCGGATAACTCAACTACAGCATTTACGTATAGGGCTACTGTTGACTCTACTAACAGAATCACCACGCGCACTCTTAAGGAAACAATAACACTGAATTATGCATCGCTCAGCACGTACGTACGTATTACACATACAAACATAGTGACTGGCAAACAAGGCAAATCGTTAAGGGCGTCCAGCATCGGCTGGCGGGCTCAGATTCGCCTGTAAAAAAAAGAACCCTTGAGCAGCTGCACTGTTACGTGCGTCAACCGATTGTCCCGAAACCTGTTGCATTATTGAGGTCGGCGTGGATAGCTCGTTCAAAAATGTTGTCCAAGTTGAGGTGCTTTTGTTCTCTGGAAACCTACTTCCTCCTCAAAAACGATATATCCGGAATGCGAACGCCGTCTAATTCGGGTTAACACAAGACGTTCGCACCATACAGGTTTGGGTTAGGTGATGTGCGCGATCGACAACTTCGTTGCGGGTCACGAACACTATCCACTGCAACAAAATTGCCCATGAGCCTTCGAACTGATTTACATGTAACCGACTGCGTGCTTACACACATTGTACTAAAATCCTCGATGGTCCTCTCAAAATTCCCACCAAAGACAAGATAAGTAAAAGCCAGTTTAATACGCTGTTCAGTTGCCAGCTTACCAGTACGTTGTTCGCTTACATGGCTTTCAGGAGGGATTTCAGTACAAAGCGTGTGGGCACGTGATCGGTTGCCGGTAGATCAACAGATGACTGTTCCGCCACTTATTTTCTATGACGTTGTGTCACCTCAAACACAGGATCTACACGGAACGTCCACAAACATTGGAGGAACTCGTAGTGGCCAAAATCTCGGAATACAATGCAATCCCCTAGACTACCCCCACAGCGTGTGCTGTCGCCCTGCTTAAGGTGGACGCTATTGTACAAGCAAAACCATGGGTAACATTTTCGTCATCTTTTGTGAAGTCGTCGTTCATACGCCAGTGCTCTCTCTTCTTTTTATTGTTGAGTGACTATGATATCGAACCGTTAGTAGAAAAGCACATCTCTATAGCGGTAATTTGCAGACTTTCACACTTTGCGGGTTCTATCACCTCTGGATTAAGTACGGATTATGATTAGATGTATTGCGGATTACTGTCTCATAAAGGTAAGATCTTGGTTAGTGCATAAAAGAACACTATGCGTGCTATATTTTGATGAGCGACACATTTATCCATTGGTCACAAATACATGTTAACCAGACGCAAAATCTAGGCTGAAGACCGATTATTGGTCGCACAGAATGAACAAATGGCCTTTAAAATGCTGTCAGCAACATCGATAAGCGTAGGTCGTTGAGTCCTAGGAAAGCGATCTGGTTCCAGTATGATGAACTCGTTCAGACCAAGTTGTAGGCGGCTGCTGTCCAGCAAACTGAGCTGAACTGACAACAGTGTGATCCAACACAACTCAATATAAACGGTCAGACAGACCGGAAGAGAGATCGAGTCAGTCAGCCAAGGGCCCACGAGTCCGACGTGCCTTAGGTTGAATGGAAGTAACGATTCTACGCCGTCATCAGAAGCATCTACATTTACCGTTTGTGTAGCCCTGGAGAAGTCAGTCTGCGAACAAACACGATACTTGTAAAGAGTGCATTACGTCCCTTACCACACCCTGTCTAGTTACACCAGTACTCATGTGTAACAAAATGTAACCATCTAACCAAAACCGCATGATGCGAATGTCTTGTGTCAACCCGAATTAGACGACTTTCGCATCTCAGATATATCGTTTTTGGGGACGAAGTGGGTTTCCAGAGAACAAAGACACCTCAACCTGGAAAACATTTCTGAACGAGCTGTCCACGTCGATCACGATAACGCGACAAGTTGTCTTCATCACAACATGGATAAAATGGTCAAAGGAGACATGTCGACAGGAAACGAAACGACACGGTTCAGTAACGAGGTCATGAAATTGAGAGGTGCCAAGCGACGCTTAGAGTTCTGGTAGAACGGCCATAATACGTCACTTCAGAGTCCACAAACGACGTGTGTAACCTGAAAATAGCATGAAGTGCCCCAGATTATACGGGAAAATGGTTAGTTTTCGACTTATTATTCAATTGTTTGTAACTCTGTTCCGTTCCTGAATACAGCTTCCCACTATCTATCGGTCGGCGGGAAAACTGTCATGACAGCACCTTCCGTCAGGGAAATATCGTAGTTTTACTTCGTCCATTTGTGTTCACCGGCGCATGCTGACTCTCGGACCAGCATTGTCTTTAAGCAACTAAAACGGTTACGGAGACGTGTGTGAACAGCCACGCGTTATCGATCGTGGGCCGTGGACCGTAGGGGTCAGTGATACACTTAGGCGATTGAGTTAAGCGACTTTACTGGAAATGAGCGTACACCCTCACCCCTACACACAGTGCTCGTTCGCTTACCCGACATGGTTACGGGGGTTGTCTGTCCAACAAGTCCTGTGGCCTGAACTCCGGATTTTGGCGCCGGGACTATGGTACTACACGCGCTTTCCGCAAATGAATTACCTAGGGGCTTATCGCGGAACAGCCCTAAGTCTTCGGCTAGTCGGTTCTCACACAAACATCCAACTGCATTCCCAATGCGGGTGGATCCAGTGTAGCTGCCATCCTTCTGTCTGACTGGATAGCACGTGAATACCACAAACAGTCGGACAAAAAACGAACACAGTATAGTGTCGTCCTGTGAAGAGCAGCGTGGTTAGAACTTCCGTACAATACTGTCGGTCAGTCAGAACATGTGCACACCGACGTCCATCTGTCAGGTAGGGACACACTACTGATGGGCTGTTTCAAAGAAAGGACTTGAGTATATTTGAGTGTGGCCAAATTCGACTAATGTTTACTCTATAAGAAAACGAATTCGTTCCTGAAAACTGGAGAAACAAGAAATCGCCTACTAGGCAGACCGTGTCCACTCACAGAAGTAGGAAAGGCTCCCATATATATATTACAATGGGTAAATCAGTTTGAATAACTCAGTTCCTTTGCTCCTAAAAGTTACATTCGACACGTGGTCCCAGTTCGAATTTGACCATAAAATTCAAACGAAAGGTTGTGCCTCTCACCTTACATGTGCTTTCCGTCTAGAACCATCCTACAGAAATATGAGAATTCAGTCATAATTCATTCATAAAAATTCCAGTCACCTTGAGCTACAATCAACAGTTGAAGTTTACACCTTTGATACCACAAGGCGCCAGCTGCCACGTGATGTACATGGTCGCGCGCAGAAGGTAGATGCTGTTTGGCTGTCCATCTATGGACAGAACAGCAGCGGTTAAGAGGCTGGAGTCTGCAAACCCGTGACTAGCAGAACAGCATCGTTATCTCAGAGCCACCACTCAGAATGCGTATCGTTTTAAACGCCAACCAATTTGAGAGCAATGAGAATGATCCAAACTTAATATGAGTGTAGTTACCGCAAGATGGCATAGTGTCCGCGAAAAACTGTCCCTATGTGAACAATAACTATGTAGCTCACTTATTCCTTTGTAAGCAACTATTTCCATTAAATTGTTCTGTTTTCAAAAATGCGGTTTCAGATAACGATTTCTTCCTATACAATCTGAGAATTTGACAAAGGTTGCCGCGAAAGTCAGGTTTTCAATGTTTTTAATGTTAGGCCTTGTTTTAGATGTATGATCGGTTATTCCCCTTATTCAGCATGACACCCAATGTCTACGAATCGTTATAGCTTCCAAGTCCAATGTAAATTTGCCGGTTCAAAACATATACGGTAAACTTGTGATTTCCGTTCCAATGGTAGACATAGTACGCACTAGTAACTCATCACGAAGATCAGCCAGCTCATCCTAACCATACAGTTTAAAGTGATTAACATTGAAACATCATATGTGTCTCATGTTATGGATTAGTGGTGCAAAGTAACGCTAAACTGATATGCTGAGAGTAAAAAGGTGCTAACCTGGTAAGAAATGATGACAAGCAAAAATAAACATACGTTTAATATCGATCAGGCTTCTTGAGTGGTCATTGGCGTATCGTCAAAGACCATCTGCACGAGAACACCGCATAACACAGGAGCTACCTGAACCAGGTTAATTGGCGTTGTATTCCTTGGCTCGAAACGATGTATTTGGGAGTTATATCCACCTTAACCCCGACTTAAACGGAGCGATAACTGCATGGCTTGGTCAGCATGCAAGAGTGAAGTAAACAGTAAACGAAATCATTACCAAGAGGTTGGCCGATAACTTGGCTTTCGTGTAATTAGTGCTACCTATGTCTTGACAGTCCCGCAATATAATTTTACAAGCCTGAAGAACCATAATCGAAAAAGTGTCTGCCCAAATGTCTCGATTGATGAGAAGTGTTTACGGGAGCAAAACACTCTAATCGAATTTGATGTTTCTCACAGAAGCAATAAGTAGCGTCACTCTCGCTGTTTATGAGTTATATGGATCGGATCATCGTCCCACCCGTAGTCAGTCCACAAGATGCTGAATTAATGAGCGGGTGAAAATGTATGAAAAAAATTAAGTAAAAACAATGAAAAGTCACAAAAAAGAGTAGAGTCAACAGTCACACGAATATACAAGCTAGCCACTGAGTACGACAAATCGCCACGTAGGAGGCGATTGCCAACATACGATATGAACAATCACGCATTTTCTGACAGCGGGGTGATCAAACCTGGTCACGTTGCGATTTCCCCCAAATACTAGCAACCACACATTGTCAATGCGGTATGTGATAAGCGCTTTGAAGGTGTGAACCAGCTGGCTATCGGTCGCGAACCTGGGAATTTCTCCAATATCATCCGCTTTCTGAAGGGGCATCAATTCTGGTGACACAGCACACACAGTTTGGGCGAGACAGCATCATACACTATTTCTTCACACTAATTCAAACACTGTCTCAATGGTCAGACGAAGAGGTGACCGTAAGATGATTATGGACAACCAGTGAACACTCACGCACTCTAGAATCACTTGCTAAAATGATTCCTAATCCCACCAAATAACTTGTTGCTCAAAAATGACGTGGCAACAAAAGTGTACTGAAATCGGCAATAGTAACATCTACGAATGTATTTTTTAAGGGCCACCTATGATACCAACCCCTACCTGCATGTGTGCCACGATTTTAACGCCTATAATTCCAACATCTTCAGTGATGTACCCATGCCACAAAAACCAACAGTTCTCTTCTTCCCGCTTTTCTATCAGGTTGTGCCAGGTTTGTGCAAACTTCTGGATAGAGGTCGAACATGGTGAGACAACAGTGACCTGATAATTTGTGACTATGAATGGTGTCACTGGCGATTATATCATACTCAAAGTGTTATGTGACAGTCATTTATGTCGAACTTTGAAGTGCGATCTACAAAATGAGGACCATCAACAACACTGAAGTTTGACAGTATATATCAAGAATCACTATGAACAATGAAATTTCACAATGAAATTCACGCACCAAAAATATTTAAAACGAGAATGCATAGGTTAACCTAAAACAAATCGATAACAACAAAAAATAAAAACACAAGAAATCCGCAGACCTCTATGTTCAAATAGTCGAGGACAAGATGCCCATAATTTGCAATCAATACGGGTTGATGGACAAACGGATGGGTCGCAAGTGAAAATAAGACGGCATCAACTAATCAACTTCCTTGCGGCTTTACCTGTTGTTTCATTAGCATTCTTTATGTAACAGACAGTACAGCAAGAGGCGGAGGAGATACAAACCGGTGGGTTTAATTAGCAGGCATCTACCATGAAGTCTCTAGCCAGAGGCTTTTAACCAACAGAAGTCAAGAATGACAAATCTTTAGTCAGATGTGGTTGCTCTTATGTTCCTAATCCACTGACTACCTGGTGCATTCCATCCGTAAACTGCAGACCCCAAAAAGTGCACGATGTTATTCCTACTACACGACTTGACAGAAAAAATGTATGCATTTCCGATGGTCACTAGCATGGTTTTCAAATGGGTGTCATTGTAACAATTGTAAGCATGGTCAAATGAAAATTTTCACACAAAACTGCCTGAAGCACTCAGGAAGGCTGGACTATGTGCAGTCTGGCTATCAATAATGAATAAAAATGTATTATACTGTGATTGTGTACTGAGAAGACCCCGAAATATCGCACCGTACCGTTGGAGAAGATTAGTGACTCGCAACTATCAGGTTCTTGTACGTGATTATAATGATAAATAGAGGACGAGTTGGACTAATATGGACCGAACATCACTCAGAACTATTTGCAGCTACGGCATTTATGCAGACTTATCAGCCGGTCCCTTTGGAGCACCGACAATTTAGTTATCGGCCAGTTGGAACAAAAAGCAGTTCATTGTAACACTGTCGTCAGTCATGGTGAATTGTTCATCGCCTACTGACGGGAACATGTAATTGATAGAAATGACCATGAGGAAGCTCGGTGGTAATTATGCTGACTGCCAAACTACAGTTTGTACGTTCGAACACTGGATACTTTGACTGTTCCTCCTACCAAGATTCAAGAAATTTGGAAATACCCCCATATAACACGTGACCCAACACATCTCTGAAAAATTTTTCAGAGGTCGTAGAACTATTGCCTTGACTTTATTTTTTCTACAGGTCTGGACGCCTTGGTCTTGTGAAACCGGATCAGCGTCACTGCGACACAGTAAGTGACACGAGGTCTCAAGAGCTGTACGCATAATCAATACTAGGATCTCAGTACCCACTTCTGAATCAATACAGATCCAATGGGAAAAAAGCACAACTCGTGCCCTCGACTAACTGTACTTTCACAAACGTTCACCTGCTCATGGCAATGAATCGCGTAAACGGCCTGCGCCGATTAACACTTACAATTCGATGAACTGACTTTCGTAAAAACCTGCCGCATCCGGATCCTGAGAACTGCGTAAAAATTAGACGACAAGTGGAAAGTGTACTCAGAACGGACACAATCCGATAGTAGTTGCGATTTCACTTTAAGACGAAATAAGTTCCCTAACAAGGCCATATCCATCGACCAGAGAATTATTCTCTAAAAGATTTCGGCCGTTCCAGACAGAGTAATAATAGCAAGTGTTTTCAAGGCAAGTTCTTATAGATCAAACCGCTAACATGACATTGAAGTACCAGCTCTGTCCTAAGTGACTAACCAACAGCTTATGTCTAGACAGAATCACCAACACCGTTCGCTGTGGGAACTTCCACGTGTTGCCGAGTTGTCCACACGTACGGACTCCTTCGTCCAACCTACCGCAGCAGACTCACGGCTTGCCAGTCTACCTACCACATTTCGAGCGATTGTCAAATTTTCTTCTTTGACAGCCTGCATACCGAACTTAGTGGAATTGAGATCAGTCGAGTGAAATGCTAACTGGCTGAATGACTGACACTCACCAAACGTTACGCAGTTGATCAAGATCAGTATCGACAAACAATCGAGTGAAACAATGAGATGGTCGGGCATTCGATTCCAAAGTTGAAATGCCTGAATTCCCAGCCTGGTTTTGTAACTCAGCACTTTCTGCCTGAGAGCATGCTATTCTTATCCTTGGTTCGAGTCCAGCCGAAACCCAGGTTGGATCTATGCTGAGTTTCAGTTACTGTCTGTGTGGATAGTCAGTGAGTTCACATGTAAATCTGCAAGGAGTTGTCAGCCGTTTTCATGTCACATTCGAGCCAGCTAATTGTACCTATTCTGTTATTGTCTGACACTGCAAAATCAATAGAATGACCTCTTCCATTGAAGATAAAGCCACAATATTGTGTGGAAACTTTGTTTTAAGTAAGTTCAATAATGCAACCAAATTTAACGGAAATTGACGGAACCCGTCAATCGGTGTGACATCCCAAATATCTTACACCTTAGAGTGGTGGAAGCAGTCGGCACGCATTCAGTCCTGGTGACTTGGTTGAGCCGAATATTTTTGCCCAAATGAGAGGCAGTGTCACACGGGTTCAACTGTTGATTCTGTACCACTAGTGATTTGATGGGACATAGGCCTGCCTAGTCGAATTACAGAAGTAACGTCAGCCCCAGTCTTATGGTTGACTGAGCGTATGCGAATAGCCTTGACGAAGAAAACGGGAGAAAGTAGCAAACAAATTGCGATACACGAAGGGCTCAGTCGACACGCTGGCTACTTTGTGCCATGTGCACATGTGAGAGTGAAAATGTGTTCTGATCTGAGTTTGATGCTGTTTTAACTGTTAACTTTGTATAGGTTTTTCATCAGAAACACGTTATTGATTAATGGTAAGGGATTTTGGTTGATATTATGTTAATGTCACTCAAAAGTGACTGTGGCTTTTGCACTAGATTGTCGCGTATTCTTGAACAAGAAGTAACACGCACGATTATACACTATGTACTGTACGGCAAAACATATCAGGTGCAGTCCAGCGATATTCAGCTCAGTTTGTGTAACCTACCTAACTTTAAGGAGTCTGTGTGAACCAAAGAGAAGTTGATAGAGGCACAGTGGTCTAGTCGTTCCAGTGCTAATCTAGGTTTTTGCATCGGATGTGAATCGATTTACTTGGCCTAAGCGACTTATGAAAAATGTTAACAAATGACCCTACGTATGGTAACAATCCGCACTGTGGTCACTATGTGAGCAAGCTGAGTCCGATTCGACAATATCGTAATGTTGTTTCTTTCGGAAGAAACTGGGTTCATTTTTGTCTTCGTAAATGGTTCTGTGGATCGTTCTGAGAAGGTTGTGTGTCTAACGTAAAAGTGTCTGTGGGATTGGAGTGTTCATTCCTGAAGATTTCCACTCCAATGAGTCAAGTTAAGTCAGTAGTAGGCGCTCGAGGCACCCTTAGGTTTTTGGCCCACTCAGGTTTTCAACAAATGGAGGGCAAGTAACTAAATGAGTCCGAGTCACAATAATACTTAACATGTGCCACATGGAACAATTAGTCAACGCTACAATCAGTATCAGCTGGACAGAACAACTGATTCAATTTCGCTGTTAGTTCAACAGTAGGAGGGGTGAGTTTACGTAGAAGTCGGTATAAATAGGGAGTAACGAAAGGAAAACAAGACCAGGTGTGTGCAAACAAGTACTTGCGCTGAGATCTACTGAAAGATACATAAATATATTCAAAAAGATCCGAATAGAGAGGATGAATTGTGTCAGGTAAGATTTTCGCCGCCAAATTTTTGCGAGCTTCGTGAGAAGATAAGAGGACTGGTTACGTGGAGTGACCATGTCATGTTGTGACTCAAAGTAACCCCCAGACATCTAACAGAAATGGGAATTTCACTATGTACATAAAGAGAACAGCTTCTCATGTCAATTGTCTTTCATGAGAGAAAGCGAGATGTCAGCATACTTAGAGGTGTTGAGACAAACTGTGGGGCTCCGACCAAATCAATGGTTTGAGTAAACGGTCCAATGAAGTGAGAGAAGGAAATCACGCTGGGGATTTCAAGGCGTAAACTACACCATCCGCATGGTTAGTTGCCAAAATAAACGGGAACCGATATGAATGCCATAAAAAGAATGACAAAAGAGGAAGGACTGCGTTCTGTGGAAAACCAGAGCAGCGATTGGAGTTGACCATCAAATGAGGTGAACTGTCGGCAATTTGTAAAATACTCGCATACGAAATCGATAGTTCATATCGGAATGTTTGTTTCGGCGAAAATTCGAAGTAACCCGCCTCTATTAGTGCTCCCAAACACTGCAGTCTAAAGAACACATACGAACAGTCCCTGATTGTCCAACAAGCAATGACGGAATGAAATGAACTAGACAAGCGAGAACATCAGGGGCTGGAAGTGAGCTATTACACGCGTGGTGATTAAAATCCGTAATATCCATTTGATTTAATCTTTAGGAAACTTTCAACACTATCAGCGCGCATGGCAGCCCCTTTCAGGGAATGGTGTTATGGGTGCCGTATTCCCCAAATCAAAAAGTTCGCAGTGAGTAAAACACTAGGTGAATAATTCGAACAGTAATTGGCATAGAAACTCAGCATAGTCCATACGAACGAGTGGCGACAAACCGTCAGATGCGGTTGCCTTGCCGGTAATCTGCCGGCAAACTTCTCCAGAAACTGTTGAGCACCTAATGGGGTGAGCGGATCAGCGGGAAAGAAAACTGTGGGATCTGGTAAGTAATTTTTCAATGTCCCGTTGAAGTTATGATTGGGCTGTACGATATTGATAGTAGGCTTCTTGGCAGGAAAGTTCAACTTACCCAATCTCTTCATGATCTGCCTGGTTTTGTGGCAACGTTTGTCACCCAATAAGGTGTGGAGGTAAACCGGATTCAAACGATTCAGTTCACATATGATAGACTTTGAAATACATTTTACATGATTGGATTAGCTTTTACACTAGAAGCCTTTTCTTTCTTCCTATGGATTTTTTTGACGTACTGAGAAAGAAATCTGCTCTCACGAATAAATACAACTCCCTAAGGCAGCAAATATTAAAATAGAACTTAAGGTGGCTAGTAAACTGGTTACGGTAGATAAACAAGTAGGCAAGAGCAAACAAACTCAAATCGGACGAAGTAATCATTTTACGTAGCCTACTGTGGTTATCGATAAGAGGTTGTGGATGTCTAATTCTGTGCCTCCCCCCCACAGAGAGTGAAAAACATATTGGGCGCTTTACACTAAATCACAGGAGAGGGCTTCATGACAGAGTTGTCTACACTACTAGGTTAGAAGAGCCTGTGAACGGCAAACAACTGGATATTGTTGAAGAAAGCGAAATCGGGATATCCGTCCAGACCGGGGGTGGTAAGAAGTGTTATCAAATCAGTTTAAAACGCCGCATAAAATATATGAGGTTTCGGGAAATTCCAATTAAGTTACCCGAAAATCACCAATGAAATGGTAGGAGATTTTAAAGGGATAGACAAATATTACGTGCTAAAATCGAACGAAAACCAGTCAAGAATCTGTGATTGCACTAGGCAATTAAATAACCTGCATAAATAATCGCAAAATAAAAATGAGACCACAACGTCATCGATTTAGGTGGTAACACCTCTATCACGCCGTCTGTAACATACAAGGCTATTCACACGATAGCAAATGAAACCTTCGAGTCTTTTCCGTCTTCGATATCTTCGAGCAGCTCGGTTTCCTGTATAAAAAAAATGCTAAGTTTGCATATCCATGAAATTAGGTGGTTCCGCTCATAAATATGAGCAAATACATTCTTTTCATAGTTCTTTTTGTAGTGCAACTTATCATTCTGTGTATCCCGGCATTCCCGTTTGATTTCTGTTCAGCTCTATTGGTTATCTTTAACTGCGGAAGCGCATAAACGTAAAATGTTCTCATGAAATCGCGAGAGCATCCTATCATAGTGCCACGCACAGGATGATAATGATTGAAAGAATGCTCGATTTAAAAAATTCCAACAATTTGCTGAAGGGTAAGTAGGTAAACAACATCCAAAAGGATGGTGCAATCGTTTGCTCTGCCAAATTTAAGAAACCCGTGATTCATACACCGCAGCTTATAAACTGAAAAGTTGACCCTCCACCTAAATTGATGGGTATGTCACCACTATCATTGTAGATGTTGGCCGATTCTCTCAAATATAATCGTTTTGGTACGTTATTGGGTAATATCAATAATCAACCTCATTTGTATGAAACGAACCAAACTAGGGGAAATCAGAGGACGATGGAACAATTGCTAGTTAGTTTCACAAACAAGTTAAACAGCTTGGAGAAAGACACTAATCCAACAAAATCCACACCTCCAAATCCACTACTGGTAGAAAAATTCGATCCACTCGTCGAAACATGATGGATAGCCGCTATTGGCTACGCCCTATTTCTTCCGCAAACAGTCACTTTGATATCAAAGACGTGGCTAAAGTCATCACATACAATAGTACATCAGTGGTTCTCACTGATGCTTAACTTACGCACAATCATGAAGAAAAAAGCAAGCCACAGCGAAGAAAAAAAAAGAAAGGAAGAGGAGCTAACTATTAAAAGTAACCATGCCTACAGTCAAACACTCAACATCGAAGTGCCTACACCTTGTAAACAAACAACCGAGCCGTATGTGATAGTAAAGCATAAAAAAACAGCTTCCACATGGCTTTTGCTACCCCGCATCATTAAGTGCACTTGCCTTATAAAAACTCGGCCAAACAACAACAACATTCAATCTCCCGAACCAGATTAGACGCCACCCCATCTAAAATCTCCAGTCACTGACTCTGTGAGTTGTGAGGTCCCCAACCCGGAAGACGAACCTGATCTACAGTGGCCAACCCGGTAGTAGACTATTTCATTTCTCTGCGTCAGCCCATCAGCTATCCAAGTCGCATCTCACGCTAATCCGACCAAGCGTCGGCAAAGATTACTTGGTGACGTAAGCGACAAACTAGCACCCTTAGTACATGACCTAACCATCTAAGTCTGTGCAAACATAAGGATTGAACACAAGAACTCGATTGACAACCACAACCAAATACACGTTCCCTAACCTCTTCGTTGTCCACTCGCTGGTGTCACCCGACACAAGCGATTGAACGCAGACACTAGTGGTCAACTACTCAAGACGGTTTACGTCTTATACCCTGAGCGGCCACGTTTCGCTACCATAAAATAATATAGCCCTCATTGGTGTCTTATATACGCGACCCTTGAGCCTCAGATATGCCTCTGTCGCCGTAGCCTCAGAGACACGCGATTCTATTTCATTTCTTACACATCCGTCACCGTCAGCGATGTAGCTTCCCAATGAACAACCTCTATAAATTTACTATCCAACATTAGATCTACGTAATGAAGACAGTCTCCCGGAAGCACAACGCCTTGCAGTTGCAAAGCACATTCCGAGGTATTCAGCAGAACGCGAAATAGCATTTGGAATTGTCTGTGCTGTCTGAAAATTGGCAAGCAACAACACCTTGTCGTCAACTTAATCAAAATCGGTCAGTCTTGCACTAGGCACCTCGGGAATGCCAGAGACAGGTAACCGACATACTTCGTCTAAGACAAAAACGAACACAATTGGCGAAAACAGACAATCTTGGAGTGTACCGCTTATGATGAAACTAAGACAGTTCGACGCAGACCCTCCAACCTGAGGTGAAGTATGGAAATATCGTCAACAATATGTTCACACATCTGTTTGGTACACCCCTGTGTTTAAGCGGCTATAAAAGTGCAGATCATTCGATTGAATCAAACGCATCGTTATAGAGAAGAAAAACAGCCATTGTTGGCAGGCGGTCCATATGATGCTGCTCCAGAATTTGGCGAAGAGTGAGAACTGACTAGCACAACCTCGTCCAGGATGAAACCCTGCTTGTTCTTTTCCAATTGTCAGCCTCCCGAGCGGCGGTGAGCCGACGAAGTCTAACGGATACTAGAATCCTAGTGAGGACTGGGGTCAGACTAAGTCCCGTATGGTTTACGAAACAGCGCCTGACTCCTTCTTTGGAGATAGGAAATATTGTCGAATGAAACCAGCACGGACGGGTCTTCTCCGACTTCCACACAAGCTCAAACAACTGAGTCAAAGCCTCTACTAACGCCTTCCCATTTTACTTCAATTAGCTATTGCGTTTCCTTTTTTCATGGGCTGATATCAAACAGCCGTTGCATGGTTGGTCTGCAAACGAACAGCTACGGATTTTGTAAACAGTTGGCTCGCCTAATTACAGATCATTGCCTAGATTTTCCGGCGTGTGTGGGGTTCATGAGACCCAACCGGATCGAAACAGTTGCCCATCACTTCGCCAGTGGTTACTTGGACAAATTGTTTGCCTGCAAGCACGAGGTCATCCAGACCAGTCACTGTGTTTCACAGTGTAGAGTGGAAAAAATAATCACGTGAAATACACAACCAATCCCACATCGAACAAGTCGCCGTCTCGTCAGTCGTCTATGGGAGTTCGAATGGGCAATTAAATGCAGGAGAGTGTTCTTTTAGGGAAAGGGTTGGTCGAAAAGTTCAGGAGAATGTGAGAGCTGTAATCAGTTGTAAATGATGTGCAATGTAAATAAAACCAAAATCCTCGACCACTTATCCGAACTACACAGTTGTGAAGAATTTTTCGACTATATTAAGATGATGAAGATTGCTCCGTCCTAATACAAGGTTGACCAGTAGCAGGAAATATCTGGGAGTTTGGAAGTGTTTCTTTGATGGAAGCTTTTCTTCTTGGGGGGGACACGTTGATCTCACTAAGTCTGGTCGATATGTGTGACACAGTGAGTCAGAACAAACGTGTTCCCATGGCCGACAACGGGGTTTCATTAGGGCTGTTTATAGTATCTTAAAATAGGTGTAAAATCAAGTGCCCCCACGTTGTAGCAGGTTATGCCCGCTACGCGGTCGTTACGGATTGACAAACAACAATCATATATACATGTGGTATTCGGACTCAAAGGGGAAAACAAAAGCTGAACGGACGACACCTCAACCATGATTTACAACGGTAGAACAGCAAAACTACATCCAGATTAGGATACTGTCCGGGTAGTGGGGTTTAGACAGGAGTTGAGTAGAGATGATTTGGACCCAGGGTCTGTTGACTAACAGAATAACAATATAATCACTGTTCTATCTGAGTCCAAAACAAAGCTAAGAAATGTAACACTTGGAACAAGACGGGGGTCTAAGGTATATCGTTCGGTTAGTTGCTATTTTATGAGACCCTAACACACCAGGCAATGGTCGTTTGTTCCATCCTGTTTTCCGATGTCAGGACCTTCAGGTAATGATAAACCAGCTAACAGTGACCCTTGATCAGAGTTTAGAACAGAATCCCTGACATCCTCTGCACACTCACATTCGCAACAGGTTGTGTTTGAAGGGCACAGCTCACAAGTTCGAACGACCATACAGTAGGTGTTAGTTTGATGTGACTCCGGGAGCAAAATCACTGTTGGATAGGCATCCGTGTGGATTCGTTTGTCGAATACACTGTACAGTTGGCTTACCAGAGAAAAATGTGTAGCCAGCTCAATAACAGATTAATACAGTTCGGTGATTTGCCGTTTTAGTGTTTCACAAAGAACCTGGACTTCGTCTACTATAAACGCTGTACTGTCTCCCTTCTGAGGTAACTAGGCTTGCTCAGTTATTGGAAAGTATGCACTGCATGTTTTTTGGGAGTTGTGTTTTCAATGGGATAAATCTAATGCGAAAAAGCACTTCGTAAACACGTTTCTTGGGCGGGGAACTTTCTTCTTAAGACCTTCTCTCTGAGAGGAGCACAGCATAGCTGCAACATACGGTCCAATAGTCACCCGTGAGTCCGTTCTTACAAAATCTAGACCTGGGACGCCACGCGGTTGGATACCTCAACCATACGTACTGATATAACAGATATCATTAGTGGAATCAGTTCAAAATTTGGATCATTGTGTGACGACCGTACGTGATTGCAATGTCCACGTCAAATCTTTTGGCCATAATACTTTCAAAATCGCAGGTGAAACTAACTGCACACGAAAGAGAGAAACCCCATATTCCTGTCCAGCCATGTAAGCAATTAGTCCACTAAGATGACGTTCTCGAAAGAACTGGTACATTATGTCAGTCATTATTGAATGGTCTATACTACCACAGGGCGAAAATAGCCTACCCTGTCCAAGACACAATATGACACGGGCCTTATCATTTATTCACAACGGCCATGAATTTGGTCAGAAGATTTTGTAAATAGCACCGCTGCTCACCCTAACGGTTACGTGAAGTAGCGAGGGACAACCTTACTAAAAAGAGTAAGAACTGATCAAACAAGACTAAGCGGAAGAACCGAAAATAGTGCGAATGCAAACATGCCATTGATTGCGGCACGTAGCTACCTCGGATAGCGTTTGTAGTCAGCGATTTGAGTGATCACGGTGACCCCAGCTGGGCAATTTACATCTATCCATCCCACTCAATGGAACAGTCAAAGCCTTCATAGTTTGACCACGAGGTCCTTTGAACACCACCATGTGGTAATCGTTCAACTGACATGCGGAGCACGTGACCTAACCATCGCAGACTGCACAACCTGAGTAGCTGACCGATTGATCGCGCATCTCGAGCACTCCGGAATACACACTAGCAAACTGCCGCACTGTTCATGCGATGTGAGCTAATCGGCGGGGACAACTTACGATTTATTAATGCCTTTGTCGGCAACAGACCACAATTCTGAATCACTGAACCGAGCAGAACGCATACAAGCATTATATATCCTTCCTTTCAACCGAACTTTTGCTCGACTGCACAGGTGACTTCAGCCTAATTTTATAGGAGGTCCCGTTTAGGACTTGGGTTCACTCTAAGTAACTATCGATCGCTTCGTTCAATGGCCACGCTTCTGTACTTGATTCTTTTTCGAGTTCAACATTTCCAGTACCGAGGTAACTTGACATCGATTACCTCATTGTCAATCGTCGGAATTTCGCAATTCGTCAGCTGATCTCCCGTTACAACGTAGCCCCAGAGATGATTAATGAAAAGAAGAACCGGTCAGCCAAAGTAGCGTTTTAGTGAACTTGGAGTATCGAGCGTGTCTCGAATAACTCAATTCCATGTCATACTATTGCAGGGAGCCTTGAACAGCGTCTACCTTGTCGATAACGAAAAACGGGCGAAACAATATGGTTGGGATGGCTACCATCAGGGATATATATGTGAGCAGCACCGGTTACGAAGTGAGACAAGCTTCTTTTGGAAGGAGAGAGTCGTATGTGAATTCCTACTAGAACTGTCTGATTGTCCACCTGTCTAATTAGCACGGTCTGGAGGAGCAACCAGATGGGTAAGCTCCAGGATGGTAAAACAAAACGGCCACAGTTTTGTAGAACAAACGTCGGTAGGGCATTTCGATTGACGGATGAGGGAACGGACTGGGAGTGTGATCTATTTCGAATCGCACCTTAATTGTCTATAAGTGATGTTTTTAATGTGACTGATAAAAATGGATTATCTTGTGCGTAAGTTTTATCTGACGGTGAGTTTGCTACACAGTGCTAGTGCGAAACACAAAACGGACCGTGATAGGCAGAGGTTTGGAGAGGCTGAGTAAAAACGCTCCTAAAATTATGAAGAGGGTAAGGACTAAGTGACCTTTGGTGAATTGTTGGTGCGCAACACTGTCTTTCATATTGCCCTTGCGTGTTTGTTTACACGAAATGCAACGTGCAAACGGAGACGCACAACACACACACATGCACGTACTGGATTTGCGCTCAGCAGTTGCCACTAGCACGTAAAAGTCCATTTGAACGCAGAAAGTGTTCCTACCCAGACTGTGGCACGTCAGTGTGTTGGAATTAATGAACGGATGAATGAATGCGACACAGTTTCCGGACATTGTACGATGTCCAAACACTGGCTAGTTCGTCAAATGGCTGGCAGACTGACTGACGGACGGACTGGCTGGCTGGTTGGTTGGTCAACTTATTTGATCAATAACTCAAACCGGATGTCCTACGGACTATACCGGCTTGGTTAATCGGTCCATTAAGCCAATTTTATTGGACGTACCGTTGGATTTTACCGGAAAATCAACTCATGGCAGTTCCTGCAGTCGACTAGCGATTTTAAGAGTATTCTGAAGAACCTGCCGTGCGCAACCAATGGTAACGTGTACGATGTCTTAATTGATGACCATTCGAATTCGCGCTGCAGCATGCCTCTTCTAAATAAGGTTGATATAGTCTCAGTTTGCAAGTTAACAGGTCATGATGACATGGGTTGAGCATTACTCACATCTGACTGCGATTACCGCAGCCGGGTAAACGTTTTAGCTAGTCCGCTTCAGAACAAAGTGGAGAACTCGGGCTTCGCCCTCGTTAGAGCCCACCTGTAGTTCGTTTGTTTGCCACGACCGGGACTTGAATTGCAATCGAATGTGAGTATTGTTCAAGTGCACTAATCAATCCCCAGAGTACTTATCAGGAAAGTCAACTGACTGCAGTGATTTCAACATGATTAAGAAGTCCCGATCGCACAGCCATCGATTTAAATTAACAGGACAATTGTCAAGACCAGGCAAACCCGATCGGTATTCACAAGTTAGTAGGAATGAGGATTTTTTAAAAATATTTCGGCCTACCTAATGTGAACTTGCTGATGCAGTCAATATGGTTGCCTCGTAAGAACGTGCACAGTAGTCCGAAACCCAGTCGTGACAAGAAAATGCGCTGCCGAAACACGAGTGTAGTGTTGGTTTTCGAAAAGAGCTGTCTGAAAGGTCTGGTTGAATAAGACGGCTACAAACAAACAGTAGTGGTGTTTAAGTTACATAGACCAATTATTAGCACTGTATGTCGTGTTTATTTTGTTTCCCACACACACACACATACGGTGATCAATTATGTCCGTTTGTGATCAGCAGGTTGAAATGATGTGAGCAAGAGTTGAACGAGTGGTAATCTTGTAGCTAGAAACCATCGGTCCAACGAACAACCTTATTTGAGATGGAATAAGCAATTTAATCGGTGCGTATAAATTGCTAACACTCCGTTGGTCCGAATGAACATAGTTCCTTTCTTATGGATGTAGCCGGTGTGGAAGGCAGTCGTCAAAGGTGAATTACGTTTCTCTCAAGACCGATAAAGCATTGTAAGGTAGCACGAATTAACTTGCACTAATTGCGAGAATAGGGATCATTCCAACACTGCCAAACATATCATTGCTCTATTACACACATTCCCGCAACCACCCGGTGGCCTATGAAATTTGATCTCAGTGTTTCATATATACACAGAACAGTTACATCAAAAACAGTGGAACCGGGATACAGAGGGTTGAATAGATGAATTGGAACATAGTGTGTGCAGTGAGAGACGGCTGAACACTGAAACAAGCCGTTGAGTAGGTTACACCGCCAAACCAACGAATATGTATTCAACAGGGATACAACATATATTCCCAAAGTTCCTCGAAGATGTGTGATGACGCACGCTAAAGTGTACTTGATATTCAAAAGTGGACCCTCTCAACCATGTTGCCACATTATCCTCAAATGCTTTCGAGGTTGCTTATGAGGCAATGTAGAAATTTCGGCTTTTACGCTCGAATCCTTTTCACAGCAAGGCATATTTAGCACATTATAGCTTGATGCCCATCGCTTTGCTGTGGACCGTGCAAACTTTAAGGCTCCAGCAATGCTGCGTCTTAGTTTACCCAATCGAAGCATACAGGCACATTCCAGGTCACTTGGATTCTAATAGACATCCTTAGCCTAAATGTTGACATGTAAAATACATCAGAACATCAAAGATGAAACTAGAGTGTTTGCATTTTTAAAGAATGCTCAAAGGAAGTCGATAAACCAAGCACGACAAGATTGTAAGCTGACCTCGAAAGGTTTTTCTTTGAATACAACTGAGTACTGCTGGACTCACAATAAACTGTATTTGTCTAACAGTAACCTTTAAATTAGCCACGGAACCACATCTACTGACATCTTTGTGGGAAAGTAGATTCCACAGTTTTTAGATTCGGCTTAGACAGCGACTACAGGCTGGCTAGTCTAACACAGGAAACTCGTAAAACTGAAGAGACCTTTGTGGTATGAAATACGCACATGACTCCCATCGGCACATTCGACGTAATGAATGATGAAAACCTTTCCGGAGTGTTGAAATGAAGCTAGCTAGCAATCTACCACATAGACCGTTCCTTTGGGTTTGTTGTTGTGAACACACCACAGTCAATCCGTGAACGCTTGGTAGTGAGCGCCCTGCCAAAGCACATTCTTCCTTGTTTACAATCACATCGCCTTCACGTATCTGTAAGATCACAAAATTCCTCCTAACTGTCCTCGCGAAGTGAGACACTGCTCAGTTCAGAACACATGCATTTCACTTGTGATTGCACGAAAAAATACTATCTCACACTACCACAAACAAACCAAAATTGCAGTACAGCATCCCACCACCAAATAGTCCATCTCGAAACGAAGTGCATAGCTCTGTCCTACCGCACAAAATCGCCCCATTGCATGTCACTCAGCATACCTCACGACTGTCTGACCTAGGTGAATCTAACGACTGTTCACATTTGTTCTTATTAATTCACGAGGTCGGGTTTCTTAGAAAATCAAGTGCACCACATTTTGACCTTCACGGTTGTTTGGCGACCCAACTTCCAGTGGGTCCAGCTTCGTGTGTTTTAGAGTCAAAATCGGGTCCTCTCTGAACTCATTCAGCATTGCATCGTTTGTCATGGTGATGATGGAAATGAACAGGTTTGATCGAAAACATGCATTTCACTTGTGATTGCACGAAAAAATACTATCTCACACTACCACAAACAAACCAAAATTGCAGTACAGCATCCCACCACCAAATAGTCCATCTCGAAACGAAGTGCATAGCTCTGTCCTACCGCACAAAATCGCCCCATTGCATGTCACTCAGCATACCTCACGACTGTCTGACCTAGGTGAATCTAACGACTGTTCACATTTGTTCTTATTAATTCACGAGGTCGGGTTTCTTAGAAAATCAAGTGCACCACATTTTGACCTTCACGGTTGTTTGGCGACCCAACTTCCAGTGGGTCCAGCTTCGTGTGTTTTAGAGTCAAAATCGGGTCCTCTCTGAACTCATTCAGCATTGCATCGTTTGTCATGGTGATGATGGAAATGAACAGGTTTGATCGAATGTATCTATTTGAATCTGTGGTCACCACTCATCCGCCTTACTCTACCGACTTATCAGAGCAGACATGATTATGTCCCGGTCATTATTGTGGTTTTTGATCATTGTGAAGAAAACAAATGGTTTTCAAATTATTTCTCTGGGGTGAAGGATAATGAAATCAGTTAGATATTAAAAGCGCCTGATTTATGACATGATGTAATAACCTGAGATAACGGGATGTCCTGCAACTGTGTCAAGGGGTGCAGTTTGTCAGTTCGGTTACCCATGCGACTTGACATGTGCCTAAAGCCGTTTATTCAACCGATGTCTCATGGTGTTGCTGGTAGTCCTTATGTGCATGCACGATCGACCTTGGAGTTCTGCTTACGCAACATGACACAATAAGTCTTCATTGTCTATATCGCATCGAGATACAAAGTATCATGATTCAACAGTCAACAAAAAGCGACAAGAAAAGTATCGTTATTAACAAAACAGCGATCGACAGTTATCTGTAAATATCAGATAGCAATCAGGTCTGAATGGGAGAATTTTTGGAAACACTTAGGGACCGTCGTTTACTATTGCACACTGTAAGTTTACTGCTAGCACTGGTGGTGCAAACCTTGATTAAACAACCGGGAAATGCTTGGGATACCTTATGCTGTGTATCAAATGACTGCAGACGTGAACGTCCCGTTTCCACTATGAACTTAGCCTTTCGGGTGATTAATATGGGAATCATTTAGTCGACATGATCAGCAGTCAACAATTTGCCGTCTTTATTCAACTCTACCTTCTCTGTAAACCTGATCCGTTTCATAACAACGAGAAATCTAAGGTGAGCCAGTGCTCCAGCAGTTCATTGCACCTCGATCAACCGTTAACAGAGTGGGATAATCGACCATAAGTGACAAATTTCAGCTGTCATAAGTTATCTGAAAACGTACAACGCAAAACAACTGTTCGATAAACCTTAGAATTACCCAGTTTCATCGGGAAATTATATGGTGATTTGGACAGACATCAAAGGAAGTTAGATTGACCCGCTATTGAAATTAATTTTCGGGATGACTTAGAAAAATTTCGCAGACTAAACTGAGTGAGTTATTAGTTAGGTTATGACAGGGTAAATTTTGGGCCACCAACCCAAGCGAATATTTCAGCTAACTAAATTGTCACATCCTCAAGATTTGAAAACTCAAAGCGATAAAGTTTCGAGGATTTACCCTCATCCTAACAGATCATCCTTACCTATGTCACTCACAGCAGCGTATCGACAGTTGGGACTGATGCTTAACCGCTATACAACCGTGAGAAGATGGGGGAAAAAGTCCTAGTCTAAAGACAAAGGTTAACGACGAGTGCAGCTTAATACACAAAGATCCTGTCCATAGCCAAACACCTTGTGTGTTTCGCAAATAAAGTCGGATAGCAAATTGGAGTAACCCGGCATCGTTGATGAGTCCACTTCGTTGCTTGTGTTCGCTTCGCAGACAAACCAAACAAATAGCAACATTCTAACCATTGAATATCATTAGCCACTGTCAATCCTAAAATTTGTGGCCACCCGCCCTTGTGGACCAGGAAAACTCCAGCGCAAGCGGGCAAGCCTATTTGCGGTGACTGATCTGACGGCAACCGTGCTCAGTTGTCTACGGTAAGTCATCATCCACCCAGCTCGCAAGTCTTCCTTGGCATTGACAAAGTGCTCACTGGGAGAGGCGGTTACTTAACGTTGTTAATATAAACGCAGCCTTAAAGTGTGCGCGAATGAGCTTGGTTGACCTACAGCATCAGATACCTGTCTCCTAGCCTTACCGTCGCCCACCTCTTGGTACCGCCAGATGTGTCACTGAACACAGACGTCGACAGTCCAAAATTTGAATACAATCCATGTTTCTCAGTCTGATCAGCTGCTACGTTTTCGGTCACAAAATAACACCCTTACATAATTGTCATATCTGCAGCGCTTAAGCTTCCATGGTTTAGCACTCGGCAGCTCAGTTGTAATGACGTCGATTGCCGATCAGGTGGTTGCCAGTTCGAATTCGGTTACTTCGAATATCCTCGTGAAAGTTTGAGAAGACTGACAACATCTTACTGATCTGTGATTTATCATTTTGCACGAGAGAAAATGTTCGATGGTCTATAGGCTAAACAGGTAACTAGTGCGTTTGAGTTCAATCTCAAACCACTACAAAGTAACAGGTGATGAACCCTGAGTTAGTGCCATCTTCCAGCAAGCTTCTAGTAGCAGAATTAAAAGCCCAATGCCTCATCTAGCGTTGAAGCATTGCTTATGATTATTCGGCAGGTGACCGACGCAGTGACGAATTTCACATTCACATTTGATATCCTCAACAGGTCTGGTAACAATCTTTATCGATTCGAAACAGGCACAACGCCAAACGAATAATTGTTGAGCTTGTGCTGGCTAGGCCCATTTATCTTTCTGAGTCTGAACGTTCGGTTGACTGGCCCTGACAACACTCGTCCGTCTACCAACGGAGGTGAACAAATTTGACACAATCAATATTGAACTAGTTTCTGGACTAACGGCTTGCGTCCCAGTTTTCGCGCATGGTCACGACGGCACTAACACCAGATGCGCACAGTGCGCGAGTGTGCATGCGAACGCATTTTATCAAGGTCATCCCACCAGCTTAGTTTTGCGTCCGTATGTGATGCAAAGGCTAACAGCTGTTCGTGTAATTGTTGAATTACAACGTAATATTCTTGCTATGATATACCTTCCTGATAAACCCACTGAAGTGTTTACATAACTGAGGAACTATGGCTGAATGTGCGAATTACGTTGTATGCCGTCCCACCACGCGATTACAGTGACTACCGATCTGCGACAGTACCAAATATGGGGGAAATGTGGGTGACCGATCAGGAAAGGAGAGTATATGTGTTTTAAGATGTAGTGGCCGTTGTTGGACGAGAATATCGTGAAAAGTTGAACCCTCTTTGATTCAGCAGTGAAACATGATTTCAACCCAAACACCAGCAACAATTAACGATGAATTGGAAATATGTAACTAACGCTTACCTTCAGTAGGTTGTGGTTAACACTTAGCGATTTTGGAAAGGCTGATTGGTGAACAACAGAACCGTAGGAACATGTAGTAAAATCGTCACTGATACGAGCTGCAGTGAGAGCTAATTCACAGGAAACGTGTGGAAGTTTCTAACATGAATGACGCGTTTAGGTGACGAGAGTGATGGTTACAAAGTTCGATTCACAGTGCGCACACACACATGCACACAACTGTCCACGGTGTAAAAACGCACAAAAGCAGGTATGAATCAAACGGAGCAGCAGGGTGAAGAGCAGAGTGCCTGTCACGGCATGCTGGAAACTGCGTGTTGGCGAAGTAGAATGGAGACTGTTCCTGATCAAACGGCAGCCGGTGGACCCAGAAGTGTAAATACGCTAGCTGACCGGTTTAACACTGAAATCACAATCTGAGCAAAGTCACTGTTATTCTGAGCAGACATGGCCACCATAAAACCATGTTTTTCGATCGACTGATCACAGGCAACCAAGCTGACTAATGAGCAGGTTCTACCACGTAATGGTGCAATCGAAAATTGGCTTAAAGCCACAGGGGATTATTGATATACACAATCTTATAAAAACTACAATGCAGTTTACCAGGGTCTTCACCGTTTTTCAATATGAGCTCTCGCTTGACATTGCCAAGCCTGCTATGTTGATAAACCCACACGCTAGCTATCGAACTGTTAGACTTACAAACATCGCCCGACAGGGTTTTGCGGTCTACTTTGAATACTGTCGGATGGCACCTAACAAATGGAGGAAGCTACCCTCAACGTCCAGAAAGTTCCCGGCCCGTCAAGGCATAATTACTACCAACCAGCCTTAATGTTAGGGTCTAATGACACTTCACATGCGCATCGTATTTCTTCTGGTTAACGTCTCGCAGTTCACTTGGGTCCTGGCGCAAAACACAGATAAGCATTTGGTCAAAAGGACAGTTCATGTCTACAGATACGGTCCCCGATTGCTCAGATCGCTCCGAACACCTTAATGTGAGAAAGATGACAGTGCTCGGTGAACACGCGACTCAACCTGTCACATGGTAGCAAATGTCTCTTGATGTAAAGACTAGGGGAAACATCCAAAGATGCAGACCTGTGCATACGAATTCGCGCATTTTAGGCAAACCTGAAACGAACGAGTTACATACACTTCTCGGCGTATATGATCAGATCGCACTCCATGCCGAACCACTATAAACACAAAGTATTCAACTCACATGGACTACATTTAGATTGGATGATTGAACACTGCAGTGCCGTACCGATGAACAGTGGACGTGAACATGGACCACAAAAATGTGACGTCGAGTTGCATCTACTCGCATTTCATCTGACCTCCAATCACTTGACCGTTGGCGGTCAAACGCCAGTGATCGAACACGTGACGGTGAATAGTGTTTTCATCAATGGATGGAGAAAAACCAGTGAGTAGTTGTCTTCCAGACGGGCGAAACAGGACAGGGCTCAAAATTCAGTGTGAAACGTTAGACAAAGCCAAATCACCAACTTCACCATCACCGTCGTCGACATTTGATCATCAGCGGCTGACATTCGTTAATGCTATTTTTTACCACTCAGGGAGCACAACGCCCAACCTTCCTTCACAATCTCAGGGGATCTCTCTCGAAGCTAAAATTTTACATACCCAAGCGTCCTCATCACCCGTCGCGAAATCGATTGACTTCCAACGGTGGAATTCTCGCTACATCTCTCCTTCCGCCTTATGTGAGCTCCATGCCCGCTTCAGATAGGTCACTTCTCTTGAAACATGCAGATGCCGTCCTCGGAACCAGACATCCAGATATACACTTTCTCCGTATGGCGGAGAGGTCTTACGAAACCATTCGGCTGGCGGCATGCGGGCCTGTTACCGCGCAATCAGTTTAAATGTCGATATTTTGCTCTCTCCTCATAAAAGGACAAACTAACGGCAGCATCAGAATAGTCGCCTTAACTACAACCGGATAAAAAACTCATTTCTAATCTGTTACGTCAACCTACAAAATGACGTAGTCTCTTCGATTGAGCAATGTTTCAATAATGAAAGTTCATATTTGACGTTTTACATGTGAGACCACGTCCAATTACAACTGACTAAAACCTTTTCAGTTTGTGAATTATGGCATAATTCAGTAAGTTTCCGAGATATTTTGATTATCCCTAGAACATAGTTCTTGTGATGACAGCGTTCTTCATTCTGACCTCAATTAAATTGCCTTTTATTAAATTTTTGAGTTGTTCGCTTCTCCAATTTCTACCGATGCCACACAGCCAAAAGGAAAGGAAAGAACTGCTCCACGATGGGGAAGGTGAGATGCGATTAGTTTGCAAATTTCCAAATCTGAACTTCTAAGATCGATAGTAAGGTGTCTGCATCTTGCAAACCGTGTAACAGGTGGGAGTGGGTGATTGTGAGTGGCCACATGCAGGGAACAGAGGTGGAATTCGGTATTTGAAACTCAAAATACAGTGTTATACAAAAAGCATAGAAAGGATTAATTTTCGTTATAGACGTACGGATACAATGGCCTTAACTGTTATTCGCTTATGAACTAAATTATCTGGGAAAGCGATATATGAGCAAACTACACGCCGCTGGCCAAAACGATACACTATGATGGTAACATTCGCATTAAAAAGTGAGAAGACGGATAGTAGCAAATAAGAACACGTAACCCCTCCCCAGACCAACCGTGACAATATGCGATGTGTACTATAGAACAGTGACTTACATGCTGACATATTTTACACTTGTAGCCTTTAGCTGCGTGTGTGTACGAATTTGAACCGTTTCCCATGGAAGTATCCACGCTGCAATGGGCATTCCGAACGCTTGCCCCGGAGCCACCACTCGGAGTCGGTGTTAGTCCAAGGCTTGCCTCGCCTGCCCCTCCACCACTGCCGCCACCGCTTCTCAGAGAGCCCACAGATTCACGAGCTGTGAGAGCGGCATTCATTAACAGCTCGGACGACCGGTTGTAATCCGAGCTGTTTTCTGGAGAACAATCTCCTCGCATTGAGGAATTTCGGAAAAGCAGAGCTGCTGACTTGTCTCGCAGACCGGATATGAGCCTACCGTTGCGCATGAAATCTATGGAATTTCTACCAGACCCCGCACTACCCATGTTCAGCGTGGGTTCACAAGAGTCAGACATGGGACTTTTGGAAGAGAAGAGGTAGTGATGGTGCGAGGTTTGATACGCCTCCTCGGCGCTTGGTTGAGACGCCACATTACCTCTTCCACTGGGTTCATCCATGGCGGAATGGCGGGTCGAATCCCGGGGGAAATGTTTTCCCTGTTCATTACCGCGATCGTGGCCATGCAGTTCTTGACCTTGTGCAACCTGAGCTGCAAATTGAGCATGATCACCGGCCACAGCTGCTGCTAGAGCGGCAGCCGCCGCAGTGTTATTGAATTCCTTCAGTTGCTGCGAACGGAAGTGACTGTAAGCTGACAGAGCATCTGGTGATGGCTTGATGTTTGGCGGTGAGTTCACGGGGGGTATTGAAGATGGAGAAGACGTCGAATGAGGTCCGTTGAGCAGACTGGGACATCCGCTTGTGGGGTGATTGTTGAATTGTGAACTACTACGTCCTAGACCACCGTTGCACAAACCATCCAGTGCCATATCGTTGGGAGTGGTGTTGCGGGATGTACTGTGTTGCATAAGCCGAGAACCATGCATACCATGGGAAGGCAGATTTTGCGAACCATCGTCACTAGAACTGGTTACACCGGAGTTTGCCGCGACTGAAGCAAACGCCGCAATCGCTGCAGCGTGGGGATCCACAGGGCCATTCGTCATACCACACTGCTCGCTTGGGTTGGCACTTGCACGAGACATGTGAACAGTTAGTCGCGGCTGCGGTGAAAGAATGCGCGGCGCTGAGGATCCATGGTTCCTGGAACTGTTTAAAGGTGACTGACTCTGCTGTATTCCAGAAGTAGTCTCAATAGCTCTATCTCGGGATATGTGCCTCCCGTCACCGGAACCAAGTTGCGGTTGTTGTTGCTGCTGCGAATGATGAGGTAATATGTGCGAATGGGCACCGGGATAGGAGAACCGTTGATAGAACGATTCCAGTGGATCTTCCATCATTGCGGGGACTGATCCGGAATTCGGCATTCCGAGCACATTCGCACCCATTCCAGCTCCAACTGTCCCTCCTGTGCCCATCATGATCGGTTGCGTGTGGGCACCGGCGGCAGCATTGGCCGCCACTGCAGGGTAATTAGCCCATGGCCACAGAAACAGACCAGTCCGAGTTCGAGGGTCGGTACCGCTGATATCCATCATGTGGTTGAGGGGATACCAGACGCGAATTGTGAATGGTGCGATGACGTATTCCCAACCTTCACTCTTCGGCACTCATGGCTGAGGGAATTGTGATTGACGGGCACACAAGTGGACGGATTAAGTTGCACACTTATGACTTGCGGTAACAATGATCGGTCGTGAGTTGATACATTGGTCAAAAGACAAGGTGGGTCACCCAACTGCCATACAAATTAAGGGTAAAAAACGTGCAAGGTTCGGCTCGTTATTCAACGAGTTTTTAGAAAATTGACAACACGCTGCTATCACCTACTCACCAGATCAGTGCACAAAAACGGACATATATGTACGCACGCACGCACATACACAAGTGCGCGCGCATACATACATACATACACACACACACACAGCCCCATACGTGTAGCCTTGCTCTGGAAACGGTAACTCCATAGGACGTAACGCTCCGCGGTGTCTGACGTCCGCACAGCGACGCGCACAACCTCATGAATGTCTAGAATCGAGACCACCAATCAGGAACGCGTTCAGTGAAACTCTGATTCCGCTGTTTGGTCCCGATTGGTTGTATCTCAGTGACCTACGCGGTGTCACAGCCTGGAATCGGGCCCGTACAAACACACACACGTGCGCACTCAGTCGCTCACTCATGTATTTACGCACAAGCACTCGCGCCCATACGAACATAGGGCACCTGTGCACGCCTGTGCCGCAGTTTCGGCGCTGGCCCCGTGACTTTGCCAATGACATATTTGTGCGCGCATGTGCACCGAGCCTGGGCGACAAGGTGTTTGTAACTTTCCCTTTTTTCTGCACTCCAGGCCGCAAAAGTGCGATGGTAGCTGGGGTCAGGGCTGACGTATGACGCATTATGAGCACATGTCCATATCTAGGTTACTCAAAAGCCAGGTCATTGTGGTGACCGATTTTGAATTCGTGGTTTTGACGACGTCCATGAGCCGGTCACTTTTAAGGTCAGCTGTGGCGTGTGTGCTGGTCTGGTTTCTTGCAGCGATGATCCATTGATCACGTTCACACGCACCGAAAAACAAAGCCCATCGTTAGCCACAATCAGGGACGCAGTCAAGCATAAGGTATGGCAACAACTTACATGGTCTCGTTATGGGAAGAAGTCCACTCGACCTCGTATAGTTTTCTGTTTTGTAAACTCATATCTACCCAGTTTGAGTTGTGTGGATCTTCCGTAATTTTCCCTGGTCTTTTGATAGCAGATTTCAAACATTTTCATTATAAAGCACTTGTCCAGCCGTGGTGATATTTTCTAATTCCATCTGGACGGATTTACTTTCTAACATCTCGAAGCTTATAAGTCGTCTACTCCCGAAATTCCGTCTTTACAGTTATCTCAGACTCACCCCCCATTCTCAAGTGGTTCCGCTTACAAATTTGTGTACCCCCGTCTGTGTCTATTGTCCTTCTGTTATGCCGTCATATTGTCGATTTATGACTGTAATACGAAATCAGTAGCTTTCTACCTTGTCCAACTGAAGAGGCAGCCAGTTTTTCATCGCCTGAGATGTATGACGCACTGTCTTGATCCTACTCAATGGGTTCCATATGACCCAGTTTGCGGACATTCTGATACTCTACGTCGTCCCACGTAACCACTAGCTTTCCTAATACACCACTGCAACTGATGTCTCAACTGTACGCGTTCTGTCCTACTTGGTGGTCATATTTCTTAGACTTCGATAGCAGACATATAAGTTAGACAGATCTGCCTGTCCAATTGCGCAGAGTTCCGTTCCAGATATCTCAAACAACAACGCAAACAGCAATACGTCAGTGTCTCACATCCATGCTTAAATGACACACAACTATGGAATGGGACCCGACCTATACTGCTACCTTGACGTGGTGGTCGGGCTTGTGTACTGTTTTGATCCGGCGGGCTATGCTGACTAGGACTCCGGTCCTTCCAGGTGCAACCTTGTCAGACAGGCCAAAGGGGAGCAGTCAGACGAAAAGCAGTTACACTCATAGGATTGTATGTC
>QNGE01000992.1:0-137391 GCA_008508345.1 Paragonimus westermani
GCATAGGTACCAAATCAGCTTAGAAGGCTATCTTAGTGGTTCTCACTTCGAAGATTTTAATAGCTTCTGGACTCAAATCTCACACGCAATTTATGACGCAGGTACTGTAGCATGCGGTACGAGGGTACATGGGCTGAACGGACTGGATCTCGCAGGAAACCCTATAGTTGTTGGAAGCCAGACGGAGCATTCCTCCTGGCAGTTCATATAAGGAGTCTAGAAGAGACACCCGTGAATGGCTGAAACGTAGCCTAAAGGCTGATTGTGAAGCTTGGCTAGTGGAGAAGGTTAAAGGAACCGCTTTTGCTTAAAGAAACATCGGTAGACTGTTCAAGCTTATTCGTGCCACTGGTCCAAGGTGACCGTCTGCCAGTGAAACCATCAGCCAGGTAGATGTCACATTCATGTATAAGCCCAGAAGCTTAGAGCGGTAAGCGGAACACACTGAAGGTCAATTTAACTGGCCTCCCGTTTTCACTGTGTTGCCGTCGCAAACCCGTAATGTAACATCCTGGTTGGTAGAGTTGGAACCACCTACCGAGGTCCGTAATTGCACTTCAGCTGTCAAACGTGATAGGGTGTTGGCACAGATGATCTTGTATCGGCACATTTCGAAGAAAGTGGAAGGGCATTAGTAGAGTAGTAGTGTGGACGACGGAAACCATCCTTCCATGCTGGGGTCACTGCATAATAGTTCCCATATTCGAGAAAGGTATCAGGGGCTCTTGTGATAACCATAGGGGAACTAGTTTTACCCCAGTCGTTATTGGGGTTCTAGCATACGCTATACTCCGTCGACTCGCTGCACCCCAGGAGGCATGCATTAGGGAAAGCAGGCAGAATTTCGCCCGGAGTGGAGATGCCTAGATTATATTTTTTCATTCTCCAGCAAAATTCTTGAGCAGCGTCATGTATACCGCCAGCCAGCAATCGCTGTATTTCTCGGCTCTGAAGGTGAGTTCGGTGCGGTAGCTCGATCTACACTTTTAGAATCGCTTAAATGCATGGATGTAGCGACTAGGTATGTGAACATACTGTTGGCGATTTATTCCCATACTTCAGCTCAGGTTTGTGTTCACTTTAAACTGATTGACCGTTGCAGCACTAGGAGTGGCGTACGTCAGAACTGTCGACTTACACCATCTTTGTTCAATTTCATCGCAGACAAAATAATGGAAGATTGTCCCCGGCATTTTCAAGATACCGACTTGGATCTTCTACCTGGTGAAAGACTGGCTGATCTTGACTATGCTGACGACAAGGTGTTGTTTAGCAATTTCAAAGTAGCACAAGCAGTGTTAGATGCTATTTCGCGTGCTGCCATGTATTTCGAGATACCCTTTGCAGCCTCAAAGTGAAAAGTATTTCTACAAGGTTGTTGCGATCACGAGAATCTAAGGGTGGATAATGAAGTCGTGGAGTTTGTTGGCCAGTTTGTATACCTGGGAAAATGCACCAGCGGCGGAGGCGGCGGAAGCCTACGGAATGAGACGGAAGCGCGGATCTCTTAGTCTAGGACGGTGTTCACTGATCTGGGACACCTATGGCGATAGACAGTTATCTCTTTGATGCTTGAAGGTCGCGTGTGTAAAACGACAATAAAGGTTGTGTTGCTTTGCCGCAGCAAAACCTGGCCGCTCAGTTTGGAAGACGTGAACCGTCTTCAGGTATTCGATAACTGTCTGTGTTCGATCGCTCGTATCGAGTGGCACCAGCAAGTAAGCAACGAGGAGGTTAGGAAGCGAGTATTTGCTGGTGATTATCAGACGAGTTCCGTCATTAAATCCTCACATTTGCACAGACTTAGACGGTCGTCTGTCACACCGAGTGCTCTTCGCCGACGCTGTGGCCGACTGGTACAAGGTACCAGGTGGACAGATGATGACCTGGTGTAGGGAGATCAAGTAGCTCACGAAGGGGTTGGTCAATGTAGATTGGCTTCGTCTCCCGGGCTGCGGCCCTCGCGACTCACAGAGTAGGTGGCTGGAGACTCTAGGTGAGACGATGGTTAATTGAGCTCAGTGGCGTGAATACAGTCGTCGTTTAGCCATGCTGTCTGCGAAGTGAGTGCATTTAATGACACGGGGCAGTGAAAACCGTAAGGAAGCTGTCTTGCTGAGGACGCCTTATTTTCAACTACAGACTGGTTGTTTGTTTGCAGGATGTATGCACCTTAATGTCGAATGTTTGAATATAGACGATTGTGTGACAACTGAGCATCAGTGTGAACCACTAATGTATTGCTGTTTATGATGATGAGGAGAAGGAGGATGGTGATATTCAACTCTTTACAAATATGCTCAAATAGACAAGTGATATTAAGGGACAACTTATCGATTATTTGGCCAAAAATCACACTGAGTGAGTGGCTACTATCCCAGGCTTTAGGTCGAGTTTGATAAGACTTGTTGTCTGCTGGTCGAGATTCAAGCCATGTCCACCTGCTATAGCAAACGCCATTTATTTGGGCCTATGTACTGAGTTAACCAACGTATGGGAATTGAGAAGATTTTCATTCAAAGTCAGATTCTAGAAGTTAGAACAGTTTCGCATCCGACAAGCCTGTACTTACCGGGTCAAACAGACAGCTGGAGAGTTGACCGGATTCACCCACTTGCACATGGGTTTTTTTAGGCCGAACCAGCAGACCTCCTGAGGTCAGCAAATACGCACACTCTTGTGTGTTACGCCTCTCTGCCCTGAGTCAATCACGTTGCCGAACAGCGATACTAACAGCAGCAGACATTCATTCTTAGCATGTTCTGCCGAACGAGTAGGTCTTCGGTAGGATGCATCGTGAATCTGTACGCTCAACATGTGCGCATCGGTAACGGATTCGGACAGATGAAAGCCATAGGTCCTCAACATGACAGTGAAATTGCCATCTGCGGCTCCGCCAGAGACATTCAGGAGTGACAAAGAAAAGACTGACCGAGCTAACAAGGGGGAACGAGTGACCTGGAAAAAACGCAGCGGGTCGTCAGCTTGACACGGTAGGGGAGAAGAGCACAATCTGTAGGGTTTAATGTCAGCTAATCATGAAAACTAACATGACACCGTGAGAGGACAGATGCTAACGTTTCACGTACTGTCTAAGGTTTGTCACGTGGACCGTAAAAAACTAAAACTAGGCTGCCCAGTGTGATACAACGATAGTGAAACGGACGTTCAGCACGCTCACGCCGTGGAAGTTAGCTCGTTTTACTGAATACATATGAAGTAAATAGAATATCAAACGTATGTTTACAACAGTTCAGACCTTCACAAACGGTAACAACGTCAAATCACTCGCTGTCCATAGGTACACAAGAGATGTAGGATGTACAAGCCGGGCAAGTATTCAACCGCAAATGGAAAAATGGAAAGACCACGGAAGTTGTTCATTCCAATCGTGTAGACTGGATTCCATGGAATTTCGAAAGTACGAGATGCATGTGGATAGCAGAACAGTACTTCAAGCAAGACATTAGGCATGAAAATTGTTATAGCCAACAAATGGGTTAGACTAGCTTGTGAAGGATAAAGTATAGTGGCCTGTGAACAAGTGTCCACCAGTCCTTCGAAACTCACTCGCATCAATTTATCGATTATTTGGACCAATGATAATTCCATTTGCTACCAGCAAGAACTAGTCATTAAATTAATTGTGTCCGTCCACTCAACTGAGTCTTACACATTCACCTTCTTGATCTTGGTCATCTCATGTGATGCAACGCGCAGAAAACTGAAGGTATACCGTTTAGAAACTTCTACTCTGTACGGTGGTTCAAGTTACAGTCTGAATGTTTGCGTTTGATTAGTACAAACAATGATAAAACCGCCACGGTTAGAGATCGGTGATATCTCTACCCATTAATAATTACATCCTTCATTAACCAGTTTAATTTTCATTGGAAGTTATTAGTGCACACCCTTTTGAAAGTATCTCAAGTCATTATGATAAAACATGCTAACCGGTCTCTCGTATCGGGTCAGTTTCATGCAAAAAAGCAAACTTACTCATTCGATATGCTTTGTAACAGATAATCTACCCAAAACTGACTACAATTAAATAGGAGACAGAGCTTGTGTTGTGCTGAACATGATGTATTTTCGTCTTTGGACAGGAAAAATAATTATTTAAAAACAGGGGATACATAATTGCCGTAACCACTGCTCTCCTCGAATACCACTATAAAAGTGTAGCTACTCGATTACAGAATTAGTGAGCACCTTCTTCCGCCGGCATTCATTACGAACGTTTCGGATAAATCCTATGTTGACAGTGTCACCGTTCTAGACACACACTATTGGTTAGACGAGATTTTAAATACACTCAGATAATCGGCAAGTGTACGCTTTTGGTGTTCTCATTTGAGTTCAACTCACTGGCGGAAATGACGAAAGCATAGGAATGAATATTCTATTTAGGGCAGTGTCTTTCAAATCGCTTAAATTCACACAATCAGAAGACATCTGGTACACTGACGAAGATGTACCTGCCAAACGATCTGAAGATGACACTCATTCACAAGTCCAGTGGGAAAAATGGTCTATAAGGAGTGAAATGGAGGGAACCAATCGTCCACCGCAAACCTTTGGGGAAGGAGCACCTAAGGTTTCAACTGAAACACTTTCGGAAGCGCTGGCAACTTTACCGCACCGAGTTATTCAGGTAGAGGGCACGTTGAAACAAAAAGCGGAGAAGAATACCAGCAGGAATAATATGTGTAATCAGACAGTGTTAAAGCATTTGCTATTGGATTACCAAATACACTGAGCCAAAGTGTCTTAATATTATATAAATATGTCTTGTATGTTGCCTTTAACACTCTTATGCGCACCGCTACTCTGAGCTTGGTTTGAGGCTACAGGCTATTCGTTGCATTTTGATTAGCCCACTCAATGCCCCATAAATAGCGTCACCTCACCTGGTGGCGTCAATTGGCCAAAACCGGGACTTTCGTTGATGTTCCTCAGCAATGAAGTCATCACGTCAGAAAGACACTAACATCTTTTCAACTTCCGACCATGGCGGTAGTTACCCTTGCAAACTGGCCCTGAGGTAGATAGTATCCAGCCGTCTGAAAACCATTTTGGTCGGAGATAGCTAGAGTCCATGTTCATCTGATGAAATGTAAGTATAACTGACTGTCATGTCAAGTACTAAAACATAATTATTCCGTCTCATAGGTTGATAGCACTGCTGTTGAACTAAACTTTTAAACAAAAGAAACCACTTTACACACTTCCATACACTTTTGTGTAAAGAAATGTTCATATTGTTTAACTACTTCACCTCTTTCATTTCATATCCGTGGTCTGAAGTCTTGGTAGTAGACAACCGATTGTTCCCGTTAGTCCCGATATAGAAAAAGGGGTCCAAGGTAATCAGCAAATGTGGACTAAACCAGTGCAGAAACGGTTTTGTGTTTCTGTCAGATTTGATGAGACTGTTTAACATCGCATAAAGGTCAGGAATGAACGAACTGAACGACGTTTTTTGATGGACATGACAGGTCACAGTAGATTACTGTCTGTCTCATTAGCAATGGGCTATGAAAGAGCAGAGGTAGACAAAAGTGAGCCAATCAACTTTGTCCCGGATAATCCGTGTACATGTCACCAAGTGGCACGGTCATTGTTTGCAAAAATCTTGTAAGTCGAATTAACCAGATAACCTGGGGAACGTTTGTGCGCAGTTTCTACATTGCTCGCTGAAGCTGCCCTTCTTCCTCTGGGTTTTTGAAAACGAAATACGGCCGTCTTTAACGGAGAGTTTTTCCCAAGGGGGGACAGTTGGACACATTCTCTGGTGAATGATGGGTTATACTTTTTGAGTGTGAAAAACACTCTTTGAATGTGTTAGGAAATTAAGTCATTCATTTTTATGCATTCACTGTGCCGAGCAGCTAAGAATGTGAAACCTCATCATTTGTGTACAACTCGGTTGCGTAAGTTGAACCAATCCCGAGCCCGTTTAATCAGATTAAGATCTGGACAGCTTTGTGGTGGTTGTGGCGGTATGCATACCGTAAATGTTGTCCGTGTTTTCTCTGCTCATGTATGACCTCTGTTAGTCTGATTACTTGCGTCCGGTTATTTATGAACTACCGACCACATACGTAGACGAATTATGCAACAGGTGGTTAACAGTATGTAAGAGTCGACTGTATTTTATCCTAGTTTCAGCGTTCGTTTCTCAAAAAGCACCATAACTTTTTCCAATTAATGGTGCGTTGATATCAACTTTGCTTGTCCCGACATCATCCACATCAGTTTGATAATGTTTCGGTGGGCTTCATTTGTGTTCCTCTATATCGCTATAGTGGTCCGTACTGAGTGGATTACACCGGTCGGACGGAGCAAAGAGTGTAACAGAGAACACTCTGCTGAAATCCCAATACTGTGTGAGAGTATACACTGGATGACATGGTAATCGAGTCGGGTCGGCGAAGGTTTACCACACACCACCTGTGCGTGATTATTTTCTCCCAGATGACGATGTACGTCCTACCGAATATGCCCAGTATTGTGCAGCTACCATCGGGGCTTGCTGACCGACCAAGCTATTGGCCTGTTAGTGTAAGCCATCACATAGCGTTGAGACCCCAAAAGTTGTTTACCATACAAATACACCGGCGCGACCTGCTTACTTTGGATCCTGGAAAACAACACCAGAGGGATTCTTTGCCTCATCTTAAACTGACGTTAAATTATGGAACGGTGTTAGTAGGATGTCTCCGAATGGAAAAGTTGTGAACGTGACTTTCTCTTTTGGCTGTTTTCATTATTATGGTATACATCCGTCTGAAAGTTAAACTTTAATCTTCGTCCCTTTTAGAGTAGTGTGTTAACCATTGCTCGATCGATCTCTCAGCAGTATGTCTGGAATATCGATCCGCGTCTCTAGGGTCAGAAGGTTTGCGGTTGTTGGATAAATTATTGCGCAACTTCAGTGATTGGCTCCTATTATCGTCGTCGTTGTAGTTGTTGTTGTTTCCTGGACAAGAAGATCGCAGTTACCAAGTTTGGATATTTACCTGAATAGTGTCATCATTCGTACGCATCGAGTATGATCTGTTCATTCCAATGCGGACTCTGTGGTTTTTGTTTTGCCTGCCCTATGTCCGCCCGGTTGATTGCAAAGGAGAAAGAACTCGGTTGACGGTTATAACTCATCTTAATACGACCGCTGGCTCTGTGTATGTTAGAAGGTAAATATACATGATTTCCGGTTTTGTGTCTTTGACAGAAAGAGCACTACAGTTACTGATTTAGTGTAACAACACATTTCTGTTGGGTGAGCGAGATTAACAAAATGACATTATTTAACACGAGCATCGGTATGAACATTTAAACATTGATGACTGAAATGAGTTGAACTTGTGACTACAAGTAAAGAATACTCAACTTACAGAAGAAGAGCTGGAATCAAATAACACTTTGAAACTTTTAAAAGCCATAAATCAAACCTTTTAGGATAAACACGAAAAACCACTGTAACTCGACGAATGTTTTGTGGCTCTAGAAATTTTTTAATGATCTCATTAGATGCTTGAGGAAAATTACTGCAGGGCAGTGCACTTATTAAACAAATATACATCCATTCATTAGTTGGAATGGTAGACTGCAAGAATGTGGAAAAAATTAAGGTTTCAGACACAAAATGCAAATATTCTAACTTCGGAAATAAAAACGTTTAATATTCGAAGTCTGTGGTACTCTGGCTTAATGCTATACCCATTTTCTGGTCGGCATCTAAAAAAGGCTCTGTGTCCAATCCATATTGACAAACGTTATATATATATATATATGTATATATATATATATCGCATTCTTCCACCAAGGAAAAACAATCGCACATAACTATGCTGAATGGTAGGCATGTGGTAGACCAGGTGAAACAAATTTTGAGACAATTCTACTTCATTACAGTCAGAGCAAGACTGCCTCCACTCTCCTCACACTAGTAGAGCCACCGTACTGAAAGTTCGATCACTGGCACGGCACAAATCACGTCGACTGATTCGACGATGTGCAAATCGCTTCTCGGAACACAATGGCACAAACTCATTTAGGCATTTATAGATTCAAATGAAACTGTGTAACAGTTAGATACATCAACTTGTTTCATGCTGTTTGTGAAAGTTTCAATTAGCTCGGACATACGCAGACAAGCATCCCAGGTGGTCTTGCATAAACCACCCTATACAGAACACAATTTGTGTTTGAAAGACTCCGCTAAAGTCGTCACATCTTATGTCGTTCCACGAGCAACTGACCGGTTTGAACAAACCAGACAAGTGAATGTGCACATGCGAACTCGTCACTTGTTCATTTATGTCACGAAATGTGCCTTCACCCCGACAGCCAGCTTCAATTTGGGTAATCGAGAATGTCCAAAAGCTCAACACACTGACAGAGGAAAGTGATGTCAGCACGTAAAGCAACCCCACCCTTGAAACTCAACACAGGTGTACTTTAGTTAAACGGCGCTTCTTATCTGACCTCTAAGAAAATTAGATCACGACAAACTGGCAGCAGGTGTAGACCTCCGTTCACACGCAGGCGCGTGCGTGCTTGCATGCACTATTGCGAGCGTTCCGTAAGGGACCAAGTAAACCAGGCTGGCTGATGAGTCTTCAAGAAAGGGCTTCGTGATTTAGTGTGGTAATTGCATCGTTTCTCATAATAGCTGAGCTGTCTGTCGGCCTGTTTTCCAGGGCGGCGAGTTAACGTACGTGTGAACCGGATCGGGTTAAGCTGTGAATTCTGACTAAATAGCGAGGATATTTGATGTGAATTTTGAAGGAAACTGACCATACAACATTGGGGGTTTGCTTGGTACAGCGGATTACGGCCTGTACAATTGAATCCCAGTAAAAACTACTGTGCTTCAATCACTGGGACGATGGTAGCTGAGATCCGGTGGTCATACCTGTGAGACAAACGCATCCGTAATTGATCAGCTGATCCAATACTCTGATTGTTCAAAAACAATAAATCGAAATTGATAAACAGTTTGGGAATAACACAACGTTACGAGTAAGTTGTAATACTCTACATTTCAACCATCTCGGGTGGCCTTTCTCAGGAGTGTTATAATCGAAATCACATCACGTAGAGTATTACAACTTGCTCGTAACTTTGTGTTATTCTCAATCTGTTTATCAATAACATGTTAAACACGACGCCCGAACTGTTCAAATTCATTCGTACTAAATTTTGTGCGGATATCTTACAACTGATTAACAGTAAGTCGAAATGTTTCAAAACTGTCTTCGTAGCTAAGCCGGACGTGCATTATCCGCATTCATCAAGAGTGCCATCTCTATGCTGCGAATCATGTTGGTGTAGCTCGAAATGTTTAACAGATATTTACAGAGGACTGTGAGACACTTTACAAATAAACACACTAGTTTGTTAAGCTGAATTCAGGGTATCGTCGATTGTTTGGCGACCAGTCTCGCCGCTATAGAATTCCTCTTACAAATACGCAACACCACCTTCATTGTTCAAACTTGTCCGGTTCGATAAAATGATCACGACATTAGTGCCGAGCACAAGTAGTCAATCTCTTTCTTGAGGCCTGTATTGAGCGACGATTGGTGTACGACGTTGACGGTACACAACAAGTAGACACGAAAGTCTACTTGAAAACGATTCTATGTTCTGTGTTCTGATAAGGAATAGAAGACAAAACCGGTACTCAACAAGCTGAATGTGTAGGCCGTCAGTTACCCAATAACAGAGGCAGCAGAATGCCTCCTTGGTGAGTGACCAAAGGTAACCAAACAATTTCGGACTGGGCGTCTACTTCAAATGGTGTATCACAAGGCCCCCTGTTAAGGCCCTCGTTGTTATCATTAAGTAGTAACGATCCAGTGGGACAGTATACAGTCACTTTTGTTCGTTCTGCTGGCAATACGGAGACACACCGGCTTCAGACAGGAAACAGAACTATTGTAAGGAGTGTCAAGTTGCCCAGTTCATTGGAACTACTTCAAAAGCACTTAGGAGGTGCGTTAGTTATCAGGCTGCCGTACTCAAGCAATTAACAGGACCTCAGTAGTTGTTAGTTGACACTCTCAAAACGTTAATCCACAGAACGTACACCTGCTGCAGGGTCAAAATAAGGCTCTGAGCCATCCGTCAGTCCTTTGCAAAATTGTTGAAGAGAGTCCTTTTGTTTCTTCTCTGCCCATATTCGACCGGAGCTGGAGCTCGGCCACTGGACACTGTCTCTTGGCCTGCGAAGCCAGGTAGCTTAAGACGAAAGCATACAGCGAACAGCCACCAGTACGTTTGTTGTAATCAGCAGATTCTTAGCTAAACACTGGTCACCACATCCAAACATACTCGATCAAAGTTAAGCTGAATTTTAGTCGGTAACATGAAGGAAGAGCTCACAATGGATTTTTCCCATTGCAGCGAGAGAGCAGATCTCAGAATCATCTTCTTACACTACAACAACCCGAATGACTGAGCGGTGTGCATCGAATATCTCAGATGACCATCAATAATCGGAATGCAGTACCAACACATCGAACCAAATGGCACAGTGTTCAAACGACCCTTACACGTGGGAAATTATTCTGGAAAGGAGACTGAGTTATGTTATTTTTGGAAGCAAAGTGCCTTGTAAGGAAGCTTATACTCTTGCCCTTATGTATGAGTAGCAAGCAGTTAGATTCGAGATGATGAAAATCCTTAATTACTCTACAAAACCACAAAGGGATGGTTGAACTGCGTTTGCGTGAAAACTAAGGAAAGTAGTGTGGATTTCACTGGTTTGTCAGCCTCTAAATAAAGGAATTGACACGTCGCAGTATTTGTCAAGGTTTTGACCGAAAGAAAGATGAATGAAAATACTCACTAACCTAGCTTGTAGACCACATCTTCATCGTGAGTGATTTACTGTAACGCATACTAGGTTCTCAGCATATTTTATTAAATTGTTCGTTGATGCGTCAAGAACGGAAAATAGAAATGGAGTACTGCCTTGCAATTCGCAAGTTTGGTCTGATATCAGAATAGATGCCTCATTGTTGCAGAGTGCAGAGTGAGGACGAGTTAAACCCATCAACCAGAATTGTCAGTAAGTGAATTCTACTTGCTGTGTCATGTACACAATTCCGTGCTTGACTTCTAAAGAGGACAACATGAGGTGCATCGCAGTAAAAATGACTTCACTCGTTTCCATATTATCAGTTCTCCTCAGATGCGTACAAGAATTTGAAGAGTACTCAATGTGATTTTGAGGCTGTTGTACTGGTTGCCTATCGAATATGAGCAAGTTATGAGAATTAGAAGTTCACACACTATGACTCTCACGTAGTCTGTACGTTAACAAACCATCCGATGGGAGAAATAACACACGTAGCAAATTCATCCGATAACCATTACTAAAAAATATCCAACCGCGGGTTTCATCGAACAAAGTGAACAAGATGAGTAAGTTAACATTTGTGAATAAACTTTGCGACTGATCACATCCTCTTCCGTTCACTATCGTGGTTACATTTCCTACCACAGGCATCTAAAATGTATAATTTAGTGTGTACATATGTTGTGAGTTGCGTCCGAACGACTACTAAGAAAGATTAGCAGATTTGAGCCCCAAACATTTCGTGGGTCACAGGCTGGAGCGCTCATCAAACAGTGACGTGGTGACACATGGTGAATTGTTTTGCGTTTGGTTATCGTCGTAACCGACCTGGCAACACACCTAGTGTGAGAGGGAGTTGGTCACTGAATTTCATCTAGCTTATTGTTTGCATTGCGTCAAGCACTCGCTGCACGTGTTAGGTTCCCACAACTGAATGGCAGTCAGGATAATTCCATCAAAACAACGCCTAGCAGACGCTCAACTCGCGCGGATTAGCGATGTAACACTGGTACACATGGGATCACAAGCCGTGCGTGACTTCACTGCCAGAGCCCCGGGTGTTGTTTGACAGAGATGTACTTTTCCGGTGAACCGCCGGAGGGGGTTGTGTCCATGATGATAACAAACTGTCGTAGTGACTGCTGTTGCTGATGCAACAACAACAAGCGCTTCAAGTTCTAAAATCTGGGGTGCGATAAATCGCAATGTAAAGGTCATTCGTGTGTCAGCCCGTGATGATCATGTGAACTGAAAGAAAAACTCAATGTTTACCAGCACCATAGTTACCAATCTCTTTTGTTGTTGATCCTTTTAAAGGTGAATATGCTAATCGCTACAAGGAAGGCCAGCTGTGAAGCTGACTCTGTTTCTAAATCCATGTTTATGTGGCCCAGAACCACAAATCTTGTGAATAGTGATGGAACAAAATGGAGGTTTGATGCCCATTTATTGAACAAACACCAAGATGCACGTAGACCTTGTCCAAGTTGAGCTTGGTCGATGAAAAGAAGTAAATCACGTATGGCCTGAATGACAGAGTAAAACGAGTTTTCGAGAGGCCGATCGAATTGCGGCAGTTTATCTTGATTTTGTCAGGGAGTGACTAAGCTCGCATGCACTGATATATTGTGTGGTTGGTTTGGTTTGTATTCCACGTAGTCTAATAAACTGGTCAGTGGTCGGCAGTCGTTTCAGGTGTGTTAGCAAGCACGTAAACATCCCGCATCATGTTGATTACCATCATACACATGAAACACCATAACGCGTGGCGAGATATACTACATCTCATTCGTTTATAGGAGTGCAAGAGTGATATGTTTCCATTACCCGTTCACTTGACTGAGAGGTCAACTGGCACATGATGTAGATCGATGCTTGTGATACGCGGTCGGATGCTGCTCAACAAGGTGACTGTGGAATGCACAGCTTTGTGCGACAGAGTTTGGTTGAGTCATCTGTTTGGCAACCTAAACTTATCAACAAAGGCTTATCCGTTACCGTAAATGATCGAGTGGCTAAAGGATGGACACGCTAGTCTAATTAGCCTATGCGATGCTAAATAAATCGATTCATTGCCTTTAAAGGGTTTAGAATTGTCTAAAAATGTTTTTTCTGCAGGACAATATTCTGTGAACAAAGTACGTGGACTCTGTTTTTGAGCTGGTCTTCTTCTCATAAGGCACACAGAGGTTTCTGATGGTTGGGAACAGTGGTGGTGTTGTTTGTAGCTCGGGTTGACGGTTTTGGTATTGATATGTTCACCGAGCTTGGCATTTACGTTGCAAACGTTTCATCACCAGGTGAGGTGACATCATAAGTGCGTAAGTGTTTCAGCGTATATTTTGAATACGCTGAAACACTTACGCACTGATGATGTCACCTCACCTGGTGATGAAACGTTTGCAACGTAAATGCCAAGCTCGGCGAACATATCAATACCAAAAGCATACGGAGGTAATGGTTTACAGGCCACTACTTCTAACGGCCGTTAATGTGACTATCTCCGAAAACATCCCGTTATAGATTTATTTTGATCACGTTAATAGCAGTCATACAAAGACGACAGGAACGACTTAGTACTTCCTGATAGCTAAGGAAATCTTATTGCACCGATAACCATTCGATTGTATCTGCAGCTGTAGGTCTGAATCACGACCTCTAGCACTTAGCAAATTTGCGTACCGTTGCGTACCGTTGGCAATATCTCACTCTTATCCGTTTGACTTGTTTGATTCGTAGAGCATTAGCAGACGAAAAGTGTGAAGCTCAAATAATGGTTCTTGAATCCAGGTGAGACTTTCAGTTGTCTTTAACTTGCCTTTTGTTGAAAACCTTTGCGGATATTCGTTTTCAGCATTCCCCTATCACACTGATTCACAATTAGTCTTCTGTTGAAATATCACTCATTTACGTGAACTGACGAGATGTGTCTGGAATGGAAGTCCAGGTGAACATACTTCTCTGTTCCCTTCTTCTTATATAGACGATTTCTTCTTTTCTTCTAAAGTTGAAATGAAAGATTCACATTCTAACGGTAATTTCTGTCCTCACGTTTACCCATTGGACTCGCATACTTGGTCTGCCTCCCGTAGAGTTTTAAAAGTGAGGATGTTTTGTATTCGAGCTCTAACAACCATCATCATTTTCGATTGCTTGACAACTACAGTTAACTATCCCCTGGTTGGTATACTATAGTCAGGTCTCTTTCCGCCAAATATCTTCCAAACTTATCCGGTCATTTCGTGTAGCGGCCCTCTTTAACAAGTCTAAACATTTAGCTTTGAACCTGAAATCCAACTTCATGCACTCTCTGGCTTGTCATTTTATGGTCGCATGCATTGGTTGCACTTCAATCCACAATAGTTGAGAAGGATTGCACGCTCTTTGTGGGGCTACTCGGGAGTCTGTTGAGTCGTGCTGAATTTTACTGTATAACCTCTGCCAACCCTATCATTTCCAAGAGCTTTCGAGTTGCGACCAATTCTACTCACCTTCTTTTTCAACGTAGTTCATCTCTAATTGTTCCTTACATCCAAAACGGAAATTGGAACCATATCTTCCAAAAATTATTTTGCTCGCTGCTTCACACATGTCTGATACGACCATAGTTTGTTTCTGAAAGCGATCTGCTGATAAGCCTTTGCTAGATTAACATTTAACACTCACGTAATCCTCTACTGAACTGTAGTCGTAACTTCATGATGAATATGTAGGCCAATCAAATGAAGGATGTTCGATTTGGCCTGATTTGATCTGTGAACTACAAGATGTGATATGCATTTTATTGTATTGCATCCTGCTTCTAAAGGGTAGCTCGTTACACTTGAAATGGGAATAATTTTCAATAGTTAGACAGGTGCGCTTGAGTGAATGGCAGATCTGAGTGCTATCAATGAGGTGAAATTATTGCCCACCACTTCTTATCTACTGCCAACCTTAATCGGTGTATCAGTAAAGAGGGAATTCTGGGTGGTTTACTTGAACAAGGTGAGTGCAGAATCATCCGACATACATCGAACAGAACCCGGACAGCACCATTTTAATGAGAACAGATAACAAACCTTTCTACAGAACTCCTTTACAGAGACAGTTGGCAGTGTGACGAGCGCTCTCCCGTACCCAGTACCAATTTCAGTGGTTCATAAATTAGGCTGTACATCATGTTTCCCAGGCGCCTTATTATATTGCTGGTTAATGATAAAAATCCATTTGTATTGGGTGGAGGCCTGCAAGTTCTAATCACAGCACCTCCAGGACAGTAAATGATGTCCCAGTCACCATCTCATTGGACATTCCGACGTGGAATTTCGGTCGGTTGTTTAAACGGTCTGGTAACAGTGGATAGAAAACACATTGGCCACATGTGTGCCATTATCGGCTGTGACACAAATATGTAGGTATGTCATTTCTCAACAATACATTTATAACACACAGCTCATATACAACAAAAACGTTGCAACCTAACTGCGGAACTTGAGATTCAGAACGATTCGATGTCAAATTATTCGTCAACCTGTGAGGAAGACTGGATCAAAATGCATGTGGAAGTGTCATGAAGGGTGTTGTTGTCTGCGAGCCCGTTGTCAGAGGCCTATGGATACGGTGTATCGAAGTTTTATGCAAAGTACTATCTGAAATGTTCCTACAGATTCTCAGAGTCTGCTTCTGATAAAGCCGTCATTACCACATTCTCAGTAAACTTACATCCTGCCTAGTTGTTAACCCTGACAGCAATGTGTGAAACTTAGCTCAATGAACAGTGCGTTAGTTGGAGCATGGTGAAATTATCTTTGAGTGGTGCCTTCGACAGCTCATTTTGGCATTATGGTATTCAGTGAACTCAAGCGGGTATGAGATTTACAATTTGAAGTATGTCCGTCCTGGTTAATAGACGACCGACTCTGATATGTATTCACCGGTACTTTGCCTAAAGATCTATCCAGTTTAACACGGAATATTCTAAAAACTTCCTTACAAACACAAGGTTCCGTCAAGGATGTCATTCAACACTGTGGGACGGCATGACCCGACGGTTGTTCAGAAATAATGTGGGTGGAATGGTACTGATTGACCAAGTGTTTCCCATTGTTGTTTCTGTCTCATTGTCTCTCTCTCTCTCTACTGCTCACTAACGTCAATGGTACAACTGGAAACAGCTTACGCCTGTTATCAACAGTCATGGGGAGCGTTCTACTCTCTTTACTCGTTAGATAACTGAAACTTGTGCTCAGATATACTGTAGAATACTATATCCTAAGATCCATTAGTTCAACTCTACCTAGCAGGCTTAGGTAGAAAATCTCTGATTAGTTCTAACAGCAAAGTGAGTCGTTCACAAGTTGGAGTTAGAACAAGCAGCATAGTGCATCAGCGTCTTACCCTTCACAAGTCGTAAGTTCAATCATTCCTCTCAAGCAGTGTTACTAGTTGTAACGAACGCATATTGGCAGTACATGTCTCCGTCACAGGGCAACACTTCCACCCATTTTCCTTGTTCCTTATTTCGAAAACTTCAGAAAACAAAGAGCGTGCTTGACTGAGATTTTCCCAGTCCAACCCACCTGTAGACACACAACACAAACTTAACTTAACTTAACTTAATTCCAGTCGACCTGAATTACTCTTGAGACATGCGTGTACGATTAACACTGCAAGACAAACACTCGCTAATTTTATGCCCGCATGGGAGAACCAGGTGTGGAGTCTAGACAGTTAACTGGTCTTTCGTCCACTTTTGATGGACAACAAAATTTTCATCACTCATCTACTGTCGGTTGTCGTGCACTGAGAATATGTGTTCTTCCGCACTCGTATAAAATGGTTGACAGATTGTCTCAGAACTTTTGTGCATTTTGTACCAGCACCTGGCTATTTGCACTTCAGATCAGTCTAATTTGTGAGCAGTCGAATTCGCTTTACATTATGTAAGATAATGTTCCCTGTATGATTCACTCCATCCCGTTAGTTATTATGGAACCTTCGTGATGATGAGTTGTCCGGATACTTTCAGTGAGACATTAGGAGTCCACCTGCACTTCAACACACCCAGTCCCGCTTTCTAGTGTTCAGGCCATACTACTTACGTTTTCAGTGCTCATAAGTGACGCATTTATATACACTAAACATCATCCGCAGTTGATCGCGGTTGCACACATTACCATAGGCTTTTACTCGGCATTAACGTGAGTTAAACTCGAGCCTGGTACTTCTATCCGGAAGGGGTCGACTGGAAATTCTATAGAGATGCGACCAATGTGATCAATTGTGGATGCTGTTCAATTTGTATACAAACCAAAATTCCCTAATATTCACCACTGACACAGTTATGCTCATCCAGTTCGAACAGTCCTCACACACTCACGCGACATAGACTACTGAACTTCAGTAACTGCACAAGTTAAGTGGTCGGCTTTCCTAGATTTGCTATAGATCCCCATGCTTAAAAATGCTGATTGATAAGTCTGTTTCCGTGTTTTTCTAAGAGAATAAATATGAACTCTTTTATCACGTACTTCCGCGTGACCGACATTTTTCTTAACGAAGCTCAAATACCTTAACTGATGAGGATGTGAGTCATTTAACAACCTGTGTAGACGTCACGCCGTGTAGTGCAATTAAAAGATGCCCGTTTTGGAACAAGTATAAATTAGTTGTATATCTTGTGAGTAGATCCACCTTCAAGAATTCAGACAACTCGCATGCGATAACACATCTTCATCTCAGGGTTAAGGAAATTTGTGCACTCTAATGAAGTTTCGTTGTCATTTTTGATATTACACAAGCCTGTGTGTCTGTAAGTTTCAGTCGTCGAATCACAGTGTTTCTGAACCCTACGGATAATCAGTCAATCTCATCATTTCGTTTTGACATCCAAAGAGGTTTGGAAGTATCTCTCTGCGTTATAACCCGTGAGAATATTTCTCTCCGCGGTCCACATCTTGCTGATTGGGTGGATTTTGTTAAAAATAGGGTTTCCACAGGTCGGATGGCTATCCACAGTTATGGAAATTTCCATACCAATGAATAATGAAATCATACATGTAACCTTTTCCTATACCTACCGGAAGGGAACGAAAACACCTTGTCTCGATCCCAAGATCTTATTATAGCACACACACCGAACCGCCTAAGCATTCGGTCATCAACCTGACAAGTAACAATGGTGACTATGGTATTTTGTTAAATTGAATGTATCGAATTTGACATCTTTTCTATTGTTAACGATATTCTGTCAGATTCACCTAGAAACAGAAAATAAACCTGATAGGCTGAGTAGCAAGATCCTTCAGGTTGATTTGGAGTCTCAGAATGAGCAAAACTGATGTTGCAAAACGTCAGGATGCCGTAACAACTAGTCACACAGGATGACTGAGATGAAAAACTGTAAGTTGTAGGCGGTGGGAATTAGGAGTGTCAGGCTACCAACAACAGCCGGAAGTACATTGGTACCGATACCAAATGTGTTGGAAATTACAAACATTCTGTCTGTCCCGTATTGACCTCAAGATGAGAGCCTGTTACAACATGAGATTAACTCCCTTTGTATACTATCCCACCGACAAAGTTTATGAAATCTATGCTAAAGTCACCTTGCCCTCATCCAGCCTGAAACGTGTCGCAATCTATTTGCATGACCTTCGATTCTACCGGACCGAACATCATCTTAAGAATTATGTACATTTGCCGCAACTTGATACACATCTAGCCTGTGTGTCTGCTGTCTCGTTATGACACAGTAACGCTCATTAAAGCATCTGCTACACCGAACAACCACCGAGTCCCCCACCTGGTCATACATGAATTTGGCGTCATAACTTACGAACAAACGCCTGACAGGTGAGTGCACTTTTACAAGACATACCAGGTACATGCATGCGCTCTGGTATCAGCAATTTGAAATCTGTTCGACTAAGAAGCTGAGTGGAGACAGAGCTGTTAAAGTCCATTTCTCTATTTCGCATCGTTTGTGTTTCCATCGGTCATCTGTGGATGACACGACAGCAACACATCAGTCCCAGTGCGTCACAATCCAGACAGTTGAGAATGGTGCGATTTCGAGTAAGAGGCTGGTGGAACAGGAGGTAAACGCAGATGCGTACACAGACACCTAATCAGAACTTGTCCAATTACAAGCCTATACAATAAATTCGATGATTAAATCGACAAACACAGCGCTTCCAGCAACTTTGTGTTGCCCACATGAACTCCGGATTGGGTCGAGGGTTAACTCAAAGCCTAGCTAATAAGTTTAGATCACGAAAATAGCGTAACTTATTATGCGCAATGGTCGTCTATTGGACAATGCGTCATTTAGACTGAGCCCGAAGGTGCACTTAAACTGAAGCGATCTTTAAAATTAATATACCTCAACGTATATCTGTTTCGAGGCTGTATCCGTTCATTCGTAAGTAAGCCTTTCAGCGTCCATAAGCTTGTTCTTTCAATGTTGTTTTACTCAAACAGCTCTCTGCATGGATTACTGTTTGATTCACACACGGTGACCAATTATTATGTGAAGGGTATATTCGGTCGGAATGCACCGCAGCAAACAGAGCTGCACGAGTTGGCACGTCTAACAGAAGAATTCCCATGGGTTAATGAAATTAAGTTGTAATGGCAAAGAACGGCTGCCCCTGTTGTTCTGTGCTTCGGTCGTTAAGGGCTAACATAGTGAGGGTGAGCGATCACACTATACTGCCCACAATATTACTGTTCAGTAGTGGGACAGGAGCATAGATTTTGATGTTTAAGTAGCCGCGGAAGAAACGCAAGAAGAAACACTGGAGTGCAGCATGACATGAAATGGTTCTCGGTACGTCCAGGTTTTTCGTAACTGGATCACTTCTAAAATACACCTTAATTCGTTAATTCAGATAACCGGGTTTTACATGTAATCAAGTCCCACTAGTTCAGCTACTTGGTTCCCACTACCAAGCGTCCGTCTAAGCTCCACACCTTCACAACTTTTGGTACACACTTATAAGTTCTCTTCGTTTATCTTCACTGTCTATGAAGATCGCCACCTGCATCACTCCGATCCACACATTTCAAAATAGATTGTCAAGGCTGATCCAACATAGCCATAAACGATGGTTAGTTGTCAAAGCATAGATGCTGATAGGCAAACGGACTGTTTACGCGACACAATTAAGTTCCCATGAATGGTGCATAAAATGACCATTAACCAAGAGGTAAAGCAAACCACCATACACCTTAGAATGAGAATAGCTGATCACGTGGTCAGTGTTCCGTACAATTACCATATGGGTAAAACCTTAAGGCTGGCGTACTAAAAGTTGCTGTCTAAGCAGGATATTCATTTCGAGATAATATAATTCGTCTTCCTGCATTGACAGAGTTTTATATTATTAAGGTGGAGATTGCTGCCAGTTTGTACAGGAGATTAACGTAGTCTCTTTGAAGAATAGATATTTGGGGTATACATTTTTGAGCACAACAGTACATAAGTTATTTGTAAACGATGGAGTTGAGGTGCTGACTATCCGCTTTTAAGTTCCAGAAGAGATGAATCGAGAAGTTTGAGAGTGTTTCTGATCACGGCCAAGGGAAGGTCAGTCACATTGAAACCTTGCTCCAAACTTGAATGTTGTGATACATTCGATCGTGTCACAACTGCTGGTAGGCAGCAACAGAGTGATGTGCCTGACCTTACTCTATCTCAGGCAGCCAAGATGCCCTTAGCTTTGAAAAGGTAACGTTAACCTTTCTGGTGATAAGGTCACAGGCCGAAGCATAACTATGACGGAACTATGACAAATCATTTAATGAGAAATGCAACCATCTTTATATGTTCAGTCAAGATGATAGAATGTGAATATGAGTATAAAAAAGAGAGGAGGCAGCATACATCCACCCAGTAGAAAGCATCTTCGTAAATTTGGAATCTAATGCGGGTTAGCTGTGCTGGCAAAAGGCCATAGCAACACAAATCAGCCAGTGTTATGAGTGAATACGGTTGAAGTAGGACTAGTGAACTACACCGACTGAAGCACAGTCTCGCCAATCTACTAGAACCTTGCAAGAACGGACCGTGATTCAAAATCCATACTTACTGTTGTTGTGGATAACTTATTTGTCTCACATGTACGTATAAATAGTGAAACCAAGCATACCACTGAACTTGCCGTTTTTTACCGGAATTAGAGGATAACTGAAACTTTTCAACCCTTACCACCTCAGGTACCGCACTGGTTAGAGTTAGCAGGATTTTTAGGGGCAGTCCAGTAGTTTCAATGTTAATTGTAAGCGAACCTTATCGGACACGAAACTACGATACCTCGGTCTCACCTAACGTGGGGTCAGTGACGTTTTGGTCAGCACAGTTTACTCATGAGAACATGGACCGAATGGGGATGTGCTCTGCTGATATGATCCAATAAATGTGAACGTTAAATATGGTGCCTCTTTTCGGAAGATGTTAACCGAAAAAGTCCATTTGAATACGGATGCTAAAATTAAATGTGAGGGATGCTCAGATTGCATCAACAAAACCGTTGACGATCAAGCAAGAATGAAGCAATCAGATATGCACACATCCGGAAAATGAAGAGAAAGGCTGTTAGAGATAAGTAAGCTTGCATCCATCACAATATTTACCGGCCTGTGGTGCTGTCTGCTCCCAATCCAAAACAGGAGACCACGACAACAAGTTGGTTTTGACCCGTTGACCTACGGGATATATACCTTTCAAGCTAATCAAAACCACCGTTCCGCCTGAAATATCCTGAATGACCTGAAAGAGTGTGCTTGCAGAGTGAATTGTTAAAGCTATTACTGCTGACATTCTGTTAATCTGAATATTTTATTGAAAAGAGCATTTCCCACTTTCACATGACTTGTTCTACTGCTGGATACACTGATTACACTGTTAATTCCACCTGTTCAGTTCTGAAAAGCAGTGGAAACTCAACTGGTGACATACCATTTACTGTTGTAACTTCTTTGAATTCTAACTTGTTGTGAACTATTGAAGCCTCTACACAAAACGGAATTTGATACATCTTACTTTTAAGCATTTTAACTCTACTCGGTAAAGTCTGTTGAATACACATACTGCATTCGCCTCAGCATAATGGGTATCGTCAACATCATCTGGATTAGCATCCCGCGTCCGAAATGTCCACCACACCAATCGGAACGCGTTTGCTTCAATTTATTCTCTTTAGTTTCTATGTCCCTGATCTCCAAACGGACAACTGTGCACAACTAATCCAATGTTTTCGTTATGTTGTGCAACGCTTATAACGGTGACCACAATTCAGAAGAACAGGCACAGTTAATCACGATGTTAAAATGTAATCTGAATGTCTTCAGTTAAAACAAAAACGGCACACTAGCCAGATGTGCTCCTATTGCTTTGTGTTGTAAAATTTCGATAATTTTGCTCGTGCATTTCTTTTGAACTGTGAGACTGCCTTTCGACTTTCGATACACGCTTTGGAGCTCCATTCTCCGGTGACCGCTCACACTTACCCGTTTGCTTTCTCACTGAAGGGTCAGAATGGGCCTTCATTAGCCCATCGTTTTCTCCGACTGTTTGGTTCCAAATGCCTTACATTACCTCGTCCGCCCTATACTGCCATCTCGTTCCACTTACTGTAGTTTTATTGGCCTGTGACGTTCATTCGGTGTGCTGACTGGACCTCCATTGGTAGGCGGGTGTATCCTGCGAACAGCTCTGAGGTAGTGACGGTTTCGACGTAGTTGAATATATTCAGCATCGTGCACGTCGAGAGTGTGAGTAATCGTCCAGTCGGCTGTCCACTAAACGACGAGGACATGCTCATCGGGGTACTAGGAAAGTATGGGAATTGCGATATTCAGCGTTGGCGTTTTCCTTTAATTGCGTCAACCATTTGTGGTTGGTTTACATACTAGCGAACATTCACCACCACAGCAAAAAAGGGTGAAACAGACAACAATTTTTAAAAGTGGTCTGGTAGATAAATGTCTGTACCACCACTCTGACAATTGCTGTTTGGTCGTGTGTTCGACTCCCGGGCGTACGTGGTGCTGAGGAGACCCAACAAAGTTAAAACAGCTGTTCACCACTGTGTTGCCCATCACCGGGACCAAGTGCTTTCGCATTTCCTTCAGTTGCGACGGTAGATACTTGTTAGTTTAAAAACAACAATAAATATCCTATTTACTTCGGCCTATGAATGTCAGGAAGCGTAATAGCCGAAGGAAGAAACCCCGTTTGTGTTACTGATTACCTAATGGACATTCCCCCATCGAGCTTCTGCTTTTCAGGATCCGTGTCATCAGCCATGTCAACTGCAAAGCCATTTACCCTAGACATCACCAAGAAGTCATTGAAAACTTCACTTGGCAAGTACGTTTGCACAGTTCTATTACACATCCCAATTTTCTGCTCTAGACAGTTTCGCTCAACCTGACAGGTTAGGTTAGACAAAAGAATGCGTGTTAGCAGATGATGGGATTGGCGGATGTTCTTAGGTAACAAACTGAAGTATCTGCTGTCATGTCGTTAAAACAACAAGAGGTGTTCCAGTTTATGCAGTTCATCTGGATTAGACCATAAACGAAAATGTCCTCATTGGTTTTGTGGCTTTTTGTTCCATTTCCTAATTAGGAACAGTGTTGTTCAGAAAAAGGCTAATGAATGCTCGCCTATTCAACCTAGGTGAACGCAATTGCAAAATAAGCCGACTGAAACATTCCATACAGTCTGGTGTGTAGGCCAAGAACCTAAATCATCTTACTGATCATTGTTGCCACGGTTGATTGACCGTCTGGGGTCATTTAGAGCGAACTTTTCTAGGTCTGGTCTGGTTCTGTCGCTTACAGGAAGGTATAAAATGTGGTCCCAATGGCGGTGGTTTATGATGTCAATATTAGTCATGTTGAACGGAAGATGTAGATTTGGCCCCGTGGAATGAATGTTCACATTTTTCCTTCACTCTATCCGCTATGCACAAAATAGGACCCGGCTTTATATTTACTAGAGCGACAAAATGTGTGCACAAATACGTATTGAAATTGCCTCATTCTTCACTATACACCGTAGAATACGCAGTACAATGAACACATTTGGTAACTGCGATCTGTAACTGAAGTTTGACATGTTCATATTATTCCGTGAACAATTTCTTGACAGTTTACGTTTTGACAGGCGCAATTATAACCGGTTGAGAATGTTTTCAATGCGTAGAAGGCGTACGATGGTGAAGGGAACAACCGAAGTTTTTTGAAAGAACCGAAAGACTTATTTGAACTAACCAGCGGTTTTTCTATTCGCCGTAATGTTGCAATCTGTGAAGATGATTACGTCCAGCCAGGTGAAAAAAAGACGGCCGATCTATGCTAATATTATGTTCTCTAGAGTTTATCCGATTTGGACATCGTTTGTCTCTCATGGCTACTCAGAACAAAGTTATACCAAGAAGGGCCATTTGGATCTAATTAGATTCCCTTCTTTGGAGGTCTTAATGGGTTACGGTTGCCACCACAGATGGCCAACCTGGAGCTTCGTCAACAGGATGTGCTTGCTACGCTCACGGGCACATAGAAATCATTGGGGTACGCTATCGCACCGTGATTAGTCTGTGCCAAAGTGTGGGTAATTGGGTATGATAAGGACGTCAGTCGTCAAGTCTGCGAGTCTAAGCAGCTGGCCCATTATATGGCATCATGGTCTATTGAGCTGTAATGACCTTCGTGTGACATCAAAGTAACTACACAACCTCTGGTGTGCAAACTAGTTCAGGTGACCCACTGTCGAGAGAACCTAAACTAGTAGCTTTATAGAGGACAGATTGCCTGAAATCAGCTTATTCAAGTGGCGTGAAAAGAGAACATTCGTCAGATATGCATTGTGCTCCTGATATTTCAAATTCATACAGTTACTATAACGGAGAGGCAAATGTATCGAATAGCAGAAAACGTTTCCTTGTACTGCTGATGGCCCAGTTGTGCAGAAGCGAAAACGTCCACCTTTCTCCAGTTTAAACAATGAAACAACAGGCAGTGCTTTTACCCGTCCTGTGTACAAAAGAGTTCGTATAGGAATCTCGCGGTTGCTTAATACAGCATTGTGGTGCAATATCCTTCCATAGGTTTGCAGGAGTCTTGAAGGTGGTGCTGTTTTTTTCAATCACCGAAGCAAACAGCAGTATTTATTTCCCACGAAGTAGGATTACAAGCTGAGCTGGTGCCATTTCAATAACAGATTCCATTTTCTTGCCAGGGTTTTTACGGTAAGATGAGTGACCTTATAATTGTTGACTGTTTGTTTCCGAATGTAACGTTGCATTATCCTATTCTTCTGATGTAATTTTTGAAGTATGTTGGAGTACAAGGGATTGCTTTAATTTTTAAGAGCCAGTTACTCAGAGTTCAATCACTGGTATCAAAAATTTTAAGCTAATAATTACGTTTGTAACCATGTCTGTTTGTTTTAGGTGACCAAATCTCCTAACTTGTCTAAAGTTGCTTGTCAACGCTAGTAACAGGTGTTTAGTTGTAGCCGCACGCTACATTTTGAGAAACGTTGCAGGGCAAGTCAGATGAATCGGCGGACGGACTGTAGGGTAAGGATACTATTCGCCAGTGCACAGGTTTCATTGTCAAGACGTTAGCATACAAAGGACCGTTAATCTCGGCATCACCGTGGATGCCGTTTACCATACAGATCTTGTGAAATCATCTGGAATAAAGTACATACCTGTGTGCTACTTTCAGAAGCATATCTGAAACGGTTTTTGACGATGGGAAACAGACGCCGCTGTAATAGACGGTGAATGATCAGAAAAAAATGCATTGACAATGTGAAACGATGGGCTAGTCAGTTAAATCAGGTCAAATGCGGTGAACAAACTTGCAAACTGAAACTGTCACACATCCTGGTTCATTTTGTCGGTTGCTTCACCAACGACACTGTTAATAATTCTCTCGCTGATGATAGGTCGAATAAACTATGCTACCCTATGATAAGGAATATGAGTAGACTCGTCACACGGGTTTTAAGACTGAATTTTAGGCATTCGGTAGACTTTGGTGCACAAAGCGTGATGGACCAATTTTTACTTCTGATTTTTTTAGGCCAAAATTAAAAGCTGATTATAATTTCACGACTGTCTTCAAAATCAACATGGATTTTTGGTGGTTAAAACTTTTGTTTCCAACTGGAAGAAATATACACGCGCCAGTTAGACTGACCATTGTACTCACTCACTGAAAAGTGTGACAGAGACTTAGAAATCCACACATACATTTTGCTATGTATTCCGAGCCTTTTTCATTATATGTAACAGTAGTGGAGAACTGAAAAGATGTGGGATTTCCAGCAGGAACTTAAAAAGCAAACGGGTCCTGGTATCGAACCCTGTGACCCGTCTTCATTCACACACTCACATATACAGAATATGCAATGTTGACGTTGACATTAAGGTGGAAATCTTGAAAGTAATCGGTGAACCAGATAAGTAAGGAATTGTCTATGCCATAGGTGCACATCTTCGTACACATCGTCAGTCGGTCTGCGCGATCCAAGGATTCAGATAAATCTAGGAAACAACATCAACAAGCAGTTCTTGATCTTCTTTGAGCAATAATGATTATTATTATTGTCATTACCTCTACTGATATTGTTACTGCGATCACGATGGTAACGATACCTTATTGAACATCATTCACTTCTTCGAAATTCGTTTCAAACAACGGGATGGACGGTCACAGCGGTATTACCAACAGCTGTGTAACTGAGGTTTGAGTAGGCACTCTGTCAGCCATCCTGAGCTGGCTTGCTGTTGTTGTTTTCGTTGCTGTTGACGTTATGTCAAAATATGTTTACTTCCATGTATTAGGGAATTTCGTTGATACAAATTGAACATCACCCGCAAGTGATCACAGTTGTCGCATTCCTCTGGACTTTCCAGTTAGCCTTTGTTAAAGCTCATCAGTAGTGCATATCCTTGGTAGATCTGAACAAGTTCATTCGGGTGACAACTTATGCTGATCTGAAACCAACTGTGCTTATTAACTCCAGACTCAACACTACAGAGGAAATACACGCTTACATCCAACACACTCGGGCGAACGTCGACTGAATGTGCCTCCTGCTACGGATTCGGACCTCTATATCATCTAACAGTATACCCTTTCGATGGATCAGCTGTAATGCTGTAATGCTGCTGCTGGACATCAGAATACAACCCATGGAATGAACCACACCCTCACACTCTCTAAAATGTGCACTCTACGATCTAGTGACGATGCTCTTATGCTATATAAACTTAATCAAATCGGTGAGGTGGGAAGAGATTAGTCTATTATACTGAACCGCACCAACTGTGGTAAGCTGGCTGACCAAATCCCGAGATCAACTGGACTATCAGTCCTCCATGAATGTTATCATGGTCTTATGAAACAGTGCTCAAATCGAAATAACTTTTGGCAATATTTTTTCAAATAAGCGACTTATTTAAAGTCAGAAAAGAGTCACAATTGTGAATGTCTATCATTGAAACAGTTGAAACTGCAAGTGGTATACCACAAGGCATACTTACAGAGAAAATGTGTTTTTAGATGGAACTAATATTTGCTTGTCATTTTACTCTCCATTCTTTCTTCGTACCCAATACGGACAAGAAAGCCTGACTAACTCACATCATGTTTCCACTTAGTCTTGGATGATTGTCCAAACTAGACCTTTTCATGTAGATGATGTCCTAAAATGGTCACATTTAATCCAGCTCTCCATACTCTGACATACTTCTTCCTTGCTAGAGATCATCACGTAGTGAAGTGATTCGAAAAAAGTTCAACCTTGTAACTGTTGTGTTAAAGTTCCAAACTCACAATCACTGGATCACTGGTTTCACCAGCTAAAAGGCTAAGGGCAAATCTTGTGGACGAGAATTTGTTTGCGAACCATCACCACTTGTGTACCACCGCCAGTTCAAATGGATCCTGCGGGCACGGTCAGTGAAAGCAGACTGACAATGAGGTGTAAGGTTTCCAGCGAGAACAACGGGCTGTCAGGAAATATCTTGGCTGTTGGCTTTTTAATATTTACACTGTCATATACCGATGACCCTTGGGGGTGGGTAATTATTATACATTGGCAAAACTCGGAAAACGTCTGAACTCCTTAAGTTTGGTCAATGTTTCATGGAAAATATGAAAATGTTGTTAACATAGATTCAGCCAGCACACAGTTGTGGATTTTCGTATTGTTAACTCTGTACCAGAGAGAAAATTCATGTCGGCATCCGTTCAATCAGCAATCACACCACTGCTCATGTCGAAGGTAATATGTAATGAACTCTATTCATCATCACAATCGATGAAATGGAGTTGAGTTGGGAATATTGATAATTTTCAAGTTGACCATCACTCACATTTGATCGCAGCTTTCGCATTCAGATAGACTTTCCAGCCAGCCTCTGGCTGGAAAGTCTATCTGAATGCGAAAGCTGCGATCAAATGTGAGTGATGGTCAACTTGAAAATAAACCAAATCCCCGACTACTCATCAATAATGATAATAACAGTAGTAGTAAACAACCACATTTGTAGAGTTGTCTTCGAGCCCCAACTCGGCCGTAACGACAAATAAGTGTCTGTCTGGTTCCCAAATCATTACTAATCCTTTCGAATGCTGGTGAGATGATTGGACCAAGTTCAGGTGCCAGACACCTGGACAACTTTGAAGGTCTGTTGTGATTGAAGCCATATAGATGAGTGATTTCCCGTAGACGAAACAATCCGCCAGGGGTGAACGCATGCATCGTGTTAAAAGTACAACCCGGATGTGAAAACGCCCATGTTGACTGTTTTCCTAAGGGGTTCTAATCCGTTTTGCCTACTGCGATCGTCGTCTCTATTCCTTTGTGTGGTTCGGATTTATATGGCTTACTAACCTCTTGGGTGTCGTTAGTGCAGTGGACTAAACACAGTGTGGTGATGTCTAGACAAACTTCTCTGTGAAATTTCGATAGAGAACCCGATTAAACCCAATCTGGTTCAGGATGCAGTAAGCGCTAGTTTGTATTTGAGCGAATAGGTAAAGACTGTGTTCTAAACTTATCAGGTTGATGACCAGTGAAGTTTCCGAGTTCTCCTCCAATCTATTCCCACGTGGCAGCTGAGAAATGTGTACACAGATTTACAACCCAGGATTTTTTATTGTTTCAAGACTCTTGCTCCCAAACTGTGTCCGTACAACTCTTGGAAGCACTATCCCTGGAGTAGATCGCAGGTTTATTGCACTTTGGGACTGTTTCCTCGTTGTCCTACTTTAGTGGCTTTCAGGCCTGTGGGATCAGACAAATGTTTGGTGTTCAACTGCTTTTCATGATTGTCGTTCCAGCTGCAAACGTTTAATTGCTAGCTCAAGTTACCTCGTCAGTCAGTGAAGCTAGAAACTGAACAACAATACAAATCCCTAATGTTATCACATGGGCGTCTTCTTCTAAACGGGGTAAGTTATTTGGGTTCAAAGTAACCGGCTTCGACTTATAAACAATCTTTGCTTTCTTCAGCACATGCACTTCTTTTCTCATTGTTTGTTTGAACGCTGACCAACAAAAGGCAGATATCCACCTCTATAAGGCCCTGAGAAAATATTTTACTCGTTGGCCACTAACGAAGTGTTAGACACTTACATCAATCTCAGTAGATCATCACTGTACCAAACACGCTAAGGAACCAAACCTGCAACTTATGAACGCGTGTCAACATGATAGTTCAGACACTTATTCACGGGATCCCCTAGTTAAGAAAGATGTAAGCCGTTGGGAAACGTCCGGTTGGTCAATCTGCTCTAAATTCTATTGTACATTCCATAGTGTATCTTTCTTCCACAATGGCTGAACACGGAAAACTCAGGTTGAACATATAGCCTCGATAAGGTTTCTTCATGATTTCGGGTATTCCTCCAGAGTGTGTTAAAGAGTTCACGAAGACTCAGTTGGTCCGGTGTACCCTCGTTCTACGTGGAATCGGTCTACCGTGGTCTCTGGTAGTCGGCATCTGGATGGTTAGTTGAAAATTATCTGGCTCTTATTGACACATGGGAATCCGTTTATACGGTTTGAGTTCGTTCGGGGTGCCGGTCTTATTGCAATACCTTGAACATTCACCATAGTGAACTGATTGAAAACCAGAAACAAACAGAGAGGAAAACGGTGTGATGTTAATACTGAGAAGCACCAATTAGAACCTAGGCTTTGACTACTTTGTGAACATTGTCAGTATACAACAGGACACGATTTCAGCTATATTACACCCTTATTAGTTCCGGTAATTGACTACTTTCATTTAACGTGATTGACACGTTAATGAATAGTCGAATCTAAAAACTGGACGGTTTGGCAAGGACTTTTTATCCCTTCTTATAATAATGCAACCGAAACTTTTATTCAAAATATTTCAGAAGGGTAACGAATGACACAATGAAATCCAGTTTGACTGTACGCCTAAAACTTACCTGCATTATTGTGCGTCATTATGACTGGTGTCGTACATTGCTAGTTTTATCAAAAAAGGGGTGTGTCGGAGACAAACAACAGAAATAAGAAGGCTACTTCATAGCATAAAACAAGATTATACTACCACATTGACAACAAACAACAGTAATGGGAATGGTCAACCAGAGAAGCGGCTGATACTTTGCTGGAACATTCTTGTTTTGGGATTCCGAATGTGATTCCACAACTCTTCTGTCTACCTCAACTTCCTCCCCCTCCCCTCTATACAAACAAATTTACGGATGCAAATACAGTAGAAAGCAGCTTCAAACAGTCGAGACATTTCCGGTAATTTAAAAACGAAGCAAACGTTATCTATGCTGAGAAAAACTAATTCCATTCAGAAGTTTGGACAAACAGTCGGAACACGAATAGTTATAGGATGTAACTCTTATCAGATCGCAATCAATCGACTGAAGCCGACCTTGTGTGTTCAGAAAAAATTGCTCGTAAAGTTGACCCTTCCCTGGACTTAGTGACCCTTCCTATACCACCAACTGACTATCCACCCTGTTCCCATAACTGCTCGATATAAAAAATCCGTTTCGTGTTATTGTAAATTTGGTACTGACGAGTCAATACGAAATGCTTGCATCTGCCAGTTTTCGTGTTCTAACGGTTTTGTTCAAACTTCTGAAGGGAATGAACTGTTTCAGATCGTTTATTGTCAATGGTCTGTACTATCCTTCATAAATCAGTGTCAACGTTTTGTTAACAACTGAATTGTACAAGGTCCGATTAACCATTCGAACGTGCATTGGCTTGATCATCATAAACCCTTCGTTTTGCATAGACTCTGTGTGTGATTATTCATTAACGTCCACTCCAAATCGAAAACTGACATGACCAACCAGTCTCTCAGTTGACATTACGTTCGTCTTGAATTAAGGTCAATCGATAAACACAGTGTGTATGCACAATTCGGGATGCATTCTATACAGCTCGTGTACGCTTGATCGATTTCCATCATCTCGTTACAGTTTGCTGATGGTGAACCTAAACTGATTGCTCACATTTCATTTGTATGGCTAGGATCACAAAAGTTGACCGCAACAGAACTAACACAACGATGACATACCATAGTTCTACTATTCAAATACATTGATCACTTAGGCTGGAGAAGCGGGGATTGATTAACGCTGAGTACGGGTTACTGTCGCTTGACTATATGACCTTTCACAATCGCTTTATTAAATCGCTAAGTAGTGTTGCGTGCTAACTCTCTGTGGTGTAATCTCATAATGATTCTGCAAACGTTTGCAGGAGGACTCGATTATCCTCTTGAGTATGTGCACATCGAATCGAATGGTAATTTAAAATTAACTGATTGTTAAGTTTTAATTTCTTGTTGTGTTCAATCTGTTTGTGTCACGTGTACTGACTTGAATCGGGCAGCTGCATGAATGAAGTTGGGTGAGTTAGGACACTACAAAGTGAACACCATACACAAAATTGTTTACAGCCTTCGGTTTCAGATGTCTTTCGGCTGGCCTACTTTGAAGGGAAGTAGCAGACTGAAGTTTCGCTCTTGGCGGAGCTCATCAGTAGCTTTTATCCTCGTGGCTGTGTGAAAGTGTGTTGTTTGCAATACCAGCAACCTCACTGCAATCTTGTGCAAATAGTATCCGACTTTCTCGATCATTCCGAAAACAGAATGACCGTGGATAGCTCCGTGGTCGAAAGAACTGACTTGACTGAAGCAGTTGAACAATGCCTGAATTGTTGATTTGAGTTTGGATAGTCAGACTGTCATATGATCACCTTGATTTGATAAGACCCCATTTGAGGACACGCAAGTACTTTCATTGTAACATGATTTCATCCTGACACTCATTTCTATCCAGTCTGATAGTAAGATTTAACCGAATGCCAAATTAGGGTTAGTTGAGGTTTTATTAATCAGAAATTGGGCAAGTCAACGTTCTTAGAGAAAAGACTATAACAAACCGATCGCCACTTTATGTTACAAAAAACAAACGTATCTCTCTGCTTGATTTGTGACACAGCTAGCGTGCAATCGATGAAGGTGAGTAACGCTAAGTGTGATGAAAACGGACAATAAAATGCTTGACACAATCACACTACAGATGAATTTGACGTACAACGGGAACGAGAAGTATCAGAATACCCACTGTCTGTGAAGTTAAGACAAGCACATAGATGTTTTGATAACACAGAAGATAAAAGTCCAGTAAAACTGGTCGTAGAGAATAAGATCGTAAACCCCGAGAGCAACTTCCGAACTTTTTGAAAATAGACTTGCAAAGATATCGGGCTGCCAGTGCAATCGATGTGGATGAATGTAAGCTCACATACTTCCGTATAGTTACCGGTAATTTTACTCGTTTCATATTAAACTCTAGACGTCTAACATAAAATGTAATGCTAGTATTCGTTTTTACAGACTTAATTCAGGTATCAGAAGGCTACCTGAGAACCTTACATAAACACAACTTGTTACTAGGGTTCCGTTTAGGTGAACAACATTGGTTCTCAAATAGAAACATGTCGTGACCATTGTTTTGATTTCGAAATAAATGATGAACTGAAGACGAATGGGAAAACATTTTCACAAGCTGACTATGAGTGGTTTCGTTTTTCTCTGTGAATGCAACAAACATCCATCTTTTAGCAAAATGCATTCACTAGTGAGAATGGGTCAGAAATGTGAAGTTCTGAATAACTAAGGAAAAAATATTGATCTGGAATATGTCGGAGTTGTTTGATATCAAAATAGATCATTCTGTTGTAAAGTGCAAACTGCTGTCGATTCATGAATTGACTGCAGTGCCAAGTAAGATACCTAAGATTTAAGTCTGACAGAATCTAGTAGTTTTTGAAAACTTTACTGAAACAAAATTACATGCCATCAACCTCGTGTTTTTTGTGTTAGTATGGGAAAATAGTGTATTATTGTAGAATAGAGGCAACTGTTTGAACAAATCAGTACCACGTGTATTATGCTAAAACATATGATTAGAGAGACTCACTCCACATTTCTATGACTTCGGACAGACAGAGAGAAACGAAAACTGTATGCTCACTGTTATGCTGCTCCCCTAGGTTATTCAGTAGAAAGATTTGCTAACTAACTAACTAACTTTTATTCACATTACCTGATTAGCATCGACAAACGAATTGACAAACGGTCAACTTCAAACATACAAAATATTCCAGATTCGATGCTATTTTCTTCAAACATTAACCAGCGTACATTGCAGACCACAACTTTATCTGGAAATGTTATATAAACACCGCTCAAATAGAACATAATCTACTTAACTCACTCCTCAGGGCAGATAAGTTGCATTTTGAAAGCTGGCACACCAGACTTCAACAATTTGGTTGGTTGCATAAGCGGTGAAAATTTGATCGGTATTCCCCCTTTGCGAAGCGAAAAACGATATATACATATATAACGACTGTGGAACGAATTAATACCTGCGTATAAGATAGCAACTAATATCCTAACCAGTGTGGTGACGAATGAGAGTTACTTTCCGACGAATGTGCACGAGCGAATGATGCACGCGTCTAATGTGGGACATTTGATTGTGTCATTCGTACGGTCTAACTGAGTGCAAATAAGTACGATAAGATCGGTGTCACCCATATTTAACTCGGTCCAGTGTTTGCCCGTGGCCCAATCGGTACAGAAGGTGTACTAGTGGATCACGATGCCCAGTGGTATAGGAGCCGTTGTATGACTGCGTAGCCCTAATATTCGTCCTGGCTGACGCCCAGTACCACCAACCAGTAATTGAAGTATTGCCCAACAAATTTATGATTTGTAAGGTTTTAAATTGCAGGAAAGTCACAGTGGTGAATTTATCGAGTAAAGTACATAGGACAATTACTGTGTCTCCTCTCAAGGCGACTGGGCAATCTGAGTATTTATCACAAGCGAAAGTAGTCGGATATCCAGATGTGATGATTTAGTCGTGCTTATTGTCACGCCAGTGGCGCAGTGGTCAACACGGTTGGCTTGTAAAGGCATGTTCGGAGTCCTAGTCCCGGCCGTGGGAAGATGTGAATTACCGACGTCCTCAAGAGCGAAACAAGAACGAAACTCGAATCTGATGCTTCTTTTCAAAAGCAGCTAACCGGAATGCAACAGCTCTGACCAGTTGTGAGTTGTTAAGTTCATATTTTAAACAGATTGTCGTAGTCTTTTTGGAACAAATTTCGTACGATTGGTAAGTTGGAGTATTTCTAATGGTTCATTGCCAACACAGATGCTTCTTCAGACCAGATATGGTAGTTCTGTTGATTAACATTAATGTAGAATAGATTCCTGTTCTGTGCTTCCATCTAGGCGAACTCGGAACATGTTGTGATACGCTTCTTTTCGGCATATCTTGAAAACAGGATACTTGTGTGCAGAACGACTGATACTGATTCTATTTTGACCAGCAATCACAGTGCACTTTATCAGTAGGTTGTTGGTTGCCTACGGCTTCTCTGTCACATTCTATTTAAAGTGAACTTTGGTTTGTACAAGTGCCATACCAAGCAGATGATTATCTTTCATGAACTAATTTAATCACAGACAACCATTCCGTAGCATATCCATGTTTTTACGACTGTACTACCTAGTATTCTTTCCTACACGGTCAAAAAAGTCAACTTGACATACAACGATTTTCACACGTACTGCACACCGTGTCAACAATGCCATCTTGACACACTGTGATTGTAAAAGCTAACAGAATCCTGTTTGTTTCCGGATAAGATAACACATGAGAACCTGTGTGCTTGATAGACATATAACGGCTCCACTCTTCCCAGTTCAATAGTTCAGTGTCAACTGTTCTTCTGTTTTATGCCAGCATCTATCAACTGGTTCGTACGTCACATTAACGGCCTGATTCACAGTTTGACTACGGACAGATTGAAGCCATCAACTAATGAACATCGTAAGTTTACCACAGACATTTAACTGAAGGCATGTGGATCTGGTCTTCAAATGGAGAAGTTCAGAAACTGTCAGTGAATATCTCTAAACCGGGAGCAACATCGCTACCCTCCTTGTTTATGAGCTACCGAGCTTCCGTTCGATTACAGTGTTTTGCGAACCTAAACGATTGTTCATCTGCCACTAATATGCCTTCTCCGTCCATATACCTGTTCCATCCAACTAGCTATGCAGTGCCCAATTCTGTCACTACGATGCCAATGTAACAGAGTGAAACCTAGTACACTCACATATGTTTCTGCAATCATCTATCCAATTACTTCTGAGCATTTTTTCGTCGATACATGGTTTCATACCTTACAATTTTACCGACTTATTCACAGGCAAATGGGGTCGCTGGTTTTTAGTTTAGCACCGACCGTTTTTCGGATGCAACCCATCCAATCGCTTACAAAATGTCATTTGCTAGGCGAACTCGTTAAAATGACTGTGTGTAATCGGTAGACCGTGAATATCTCTGTAATCTATGAGGCCAAAACAATTTTTGAGTCACTGGAGTTGTTATAATTTTGTGAAGTGTTTCAGTTTGTGTAACCGTTGAATTCTGTTGGTGGAAGTGTTTTTGTTTTAATCTTCTAAAGGCGTAAGTACAGAATGTGCAACAGTTCAGTGGTATAACGATCAATGGAAAGATGACGAAAAGTTGCATTTCACGTTATTTCGGAGAATTAATGGTCGAATATTATAAAGATTGATGTCGTGGACGTTATAAGACATGCATTTCTTCAAGTTTGAGTGCAACTAGGCAGGTAACCGTGATTATAGTTTCGGCGATTGAACCGTCGTTGGCCGTAGGATTATTGTACATGGTCCTGAGTGGTTCCTAGGACAGGGTTACATCACGAAATCCATAGTACGGTTTTTCTGAGCGCCCAATGTGTTTATCCAAGGATCTTGCGTATTGTTCGAGACGGTTCGAAGTGAACTACGTCACTGACTGATGTCTGAAACATTTCGTAAGGTGTACTCTAAGAACATCAAATGTAGCCGGGTTTATTACGAAAGCGTTTCTCAGTCTCATAAAAGTTACGAACCGTTCAGAACGTACCAGTTTATAGCCCGTAGTTTGGGCAGTATGAAAGAAGCATCAGATTGTCGGAGTTCGTACACACTCAGTTAATACCAGTTACAGTGTGTGCCTTATATATTTTACTATGTCCATGTGCCATGACCGTGTGTCCGTAGCCAACATCCCGTCGTTGGATCGTGAGATAGGCCAGTAAACATACTGCAACGTAGGAATATGCGCAAAAACTAGGCGAGTCAGCGGTATTATTTTAGTTATATTCGGCCTGCCTATAGGCATGTTATAACCATTCGCTGCTACCACGGTTCTAATCTTATCATGGGGGCAAGACGTACGCTGTAATGCGAACAAGATGACCTGCTGAATGAACGGCATCGAGAAACACTTCCCACATGAAAGCATACAAATGTTCCGCGCAATTGTCCTAGCTTACCAGTGAAGGCAAAAATTACCCACACGCTTAGACACTTGTGACTGCTCCATCCATTTGTCTTAGCTTACGAGTGAATGCAAATCACACCGTATGCTTAAACGCAAATACACGAGTGAACTCACTGAGAACGAACACGTGGGGTGGTCGACATGAGTGATCTGTTTGAAGTCTGTGGAAAATGGTGCATACTACCTCCGCCTTCCTTTAGCACAGAATACAACCGTTGTTTTGCATGTGTTCTTGATGTCCTTCCGGATGACTGAAGTCGTGTATCAGATAAACTCCCCGTCATCCTATCAATCGAATATGATATCTGCAAGATAACTGTGTACACATATGTGAACCCACTTTCTCCAGTTATATCATGATTCTCAAATTTCGCCTTGGAAGCCGCAACATAATCCATTTCCTGAAAATAAAAATGTATCCTGTTACTGATCTGATAAATAATATCTGCATAATCGTTTGTCTAGATACGCACTATTTCAGCGTCCATTTACTAACAAACAAGCAACCACAACGGTAGCCATACCGAGTTTAAAAAATAACACACGATAAAGTCTTCGTTAATGAACGGCCAGTTAAAACAAACAAATATGAGTCTATGACACAGATTTCGGCGATTTCAATTTCTGCATAATGTATCAAGGTAATAAAGCGGAATGTGCCGTAAAATATTTTTGGCCCCACGATAACTGAAGAAATTACGGTCTATGAAAATGACTGTACAGACGAATTAAGTATAGTTCAATTTGAATAGGTCCTATGGTCACACAGAGCACACAAGTTTGGTAGGATTGCTAGAGGACTTCATATGGAAAAATGTTATCTGGTGGATTCGAACAAGAAGATTCCTTTATCAAACGTCCAATGTCAAAATCTCTTAAAGTCAAATTGGACGCGTGGTCGCTTGGGTAGACTTGTAACCAGTGCGGTCAAACAGCTCCTTGCACTTTTCAGAAGCCAGTCGGCAGACGCACCACTACACGTAAACACGTTCATGCACCATCAGTTACACACTATAACAACACGTTGATCTGGTTCAGAGAGTTTCGCTTTCTGCTTGTATCAACCATTGTTTCTGTTCCTTGTGACCGATTATTACGTTTTTCAAATAGAGTTCAAGTCCTGGCAGTCGTAATAATGTGAATTGCTGACAAGTTCGAACAGGAGCAGAACTCGCTTCTCGTGCTTTGGTCTGAAGTGAGCCAGCCGAAATGCTCATCTGAATGCAAAAGTTGTGATCGACTGTGGTTGATCTTCCATTACAAACAGTCGGAAACTGAGGTTTATTTGCAGTGAGTTTTCCTAAATTGTCGATCTGATTTTGGCGTTTATCAGATTGGAGATTTCTTCTTTGGGATTAAACGGTTACGTGCTATAACGTTTCCTGTCACGTTTTAGCGGCGGTCTTCCTTGCGGAATAGACAGGAATTTTGACACATCTTGGGCGTGGACTCGTAGGCTAGTTTGTCATGGCCAGTGCAAGTGGGCTTCTTAATTGGATTAGTTTGTCGATGTTGTATTCAGAGCGTAAAGTAACCTTGGTGGTTGCTATGTGGATCCCTTAATTAAATGTTCACCGGTAATCCTGAAACGGGAACTGTAGCAGGTGGCAATCACACGTACACATGAAGTTGATCCAGTACTTTTGGTCATACTGTCGAAGCCAACTCAGTGCGTTCACAACCGTTTCTGGTGTATGCTTAGGGTCATTAACCTAACCTCTGTTCAAGTGGTCACTTAACGAACTCAGTCCAGTTCCAAAGCAGCTTCAGACTTAACCAACAAAAATTAAAATCACTTTTAAAAGCTGCTTTCCGGTATCCTCACGAATGCTGATTGTCTTATGTGATACATAAATGGCAACAGCATGTTAAGCTTTCTCAAGGTTGCCTGCAGCTCACCCGAACAGACAACAGTGGGTCTACAGTGCTCATGTATAAACCAACATAAACAAATTCTGGGTAAGTGAGACGCCTAGAGTCCATGTTCATAGCCTTATAATGCGGTTTATCATCTAAACTGGTCAATCTCACACATCCCCAAATACGTCTGCAGTTCAAGTCGCCCGCTTAAACGTAACACAAACGACGCTGATTTTCTGATAAATCGCTTCTTACCATCGAACTGTTTGACTAGATCATGACAAACGAAAAAACCTGAATACACGCTGGTCACCTTATAATGTTCTTTTGACGAGATCACCGATGTGAACAACATGCATCTTGTTGAATTTTCTTGCCGAATTCGACCAAATTATCAAGACCACGATTCGACACTAATGGTGACCAGATAGATCAGAACTATGTACCGGCGATACACAGGGACGCGCAGCGGCGGTAACAGTCACGAATTGACTAACCACTTGCTGGTTGCCCAACCATTTGTTGCACTTATAACGGCCACTGATTACACCGCGTCCTTCAGAAAAGTACAACTTTTCACACCCCTTGAACAGCTCCGATTTGACGGCCCGTGATTATGAACAACAGCATCATCTACGACAGTCGCAGCAGTCCAGCGTGACAAGTATATCACCACAGTCGTACACACTCACGCACACGCACATGGGCTACTTCGGAGGGTGAAACAATTGTTCCGATGTTGCCTGTGTCTCACACACAAGAGAACCAGCCATTTAGTCACATTGCCCGTCAACCCTGCTGGATGAGTGCGTCTGAACATGTCAGAGGTGTGAATGCCCATCATTAAGTGTTTGCATGACGTCTTACTCCCAAACACCGTATGCACACTGATACAAAGGCGTACAAATCCAAAACATTGACAGCAAACATAAACCATCAAACCAGACAACGCTGGGCGTGGCAATGGAAGAAGGTCAGCACAATTTCTGTTGCGGTTGCCATAGTGCTCGTCACTGTTGGTCTTCCGTACTGCCAACTAGGTGCTTCTGAACTCCGATTGCTTTCCCGAGCATCTCTAACTCACTTAGTTCACCCGTCTCCTGAGTTTAAATATTTCACAAGACTGGGAGAACAGGTTATAGGGCATTTAAAAAAGCATGCAATATACTGCGTGACTCCTACCCAGCTGAAAGTACATGGTGTAGTTTCAACGTTCAACCGTCGCGGTCGTGAGTAGCGAAAGCTGGTTAGACGGTTCATTTAATCCAGTGTTTCCCAACAAGGAGGATTAGATGTCTGCTTACCTTAGGGGGTGTTTGTCATTGCACACGGCAAATTTGTTTCAGGAGGGACGTTAACAGTGACGGTTAGACTCGACCACCGTCGTTCACCTTTTCTGACTAGACAGAAAGGTGGCTGACTTGTAAGCAGAATCGATAAGCCATCGCCCAACTGTCGGCGTTAGTTACACAACCTCATCCTGTCTTCTCATAAAGGTGCGAAAATTCCGGGAAAGAATTCAACGAGATTTTTGTAGAGAAATATCTTATCTAGACGTCAAACAAGGTAGATCTATCGCACAGCCTCTGTGTACTAGTAGTTTTCTTATGCACTGGTTACAGACCCCGGACTTCCTGCTTCTGGTACAATCACTGGGTTTTAATTACTATATGTCCCGGAACTCTGTCCGGATGCCAAAATTCGGAGACCAAATCAAACGGCTTACAGAAAGACCTCACTTCCTAACAGAATCCGGTGAACGAACGGGCACAACACTCGGCTGAAGCCACAGCCAGATTAACTCACTATGGATAGGGCTAGGGTGACGCACATTTCCAGTAAAGTGGCTCGACTCTATCTAGTTGGTGTATTGATCATCACGGTTCGTGATCGATAAGTGCAAGTGGACAGTCGATATTTCCATAGGAGTCTGTTGTATCACGGTTATTTCTCACCCCCCTCGAACGTTGTAGTGTAAAAGCTAAATTCACGAACGGTACAGATTTGCAAATTGCTAAGCGAGCGATCGGAGACTAACGAGTTTCCCATGGAATCTATCGAATCATTTTTGAACTCTAATTTAAGGTATTATAGTTATGTTGTGAAAATAGTAAGCACCGGACTCGAGTTTTGTATTTGTTAAAGTGCATACCCTTGTAACAGCAAATGTGGTTGAGCGTATACATGTGATGACTTAGTCGTGCCTACTGTGAGATCAACGGTGCAATGGTCAACACAGTTACTTCATGAAAGTGTGGTCGGGGTTCTAATCCTGGCCGTGACAAGGATATGCACTACTGACGAGCTGTGATAAGAACGAAACTCCGGTCTAGTGCTTCCTGATGGTTGGGAACAGTTGTGGTGTTGTTCGTAGCTCACGTTGGTGGTTTTGGTATTGATGTGTTTCATACGCCACATTCAAAACTATACGCTGAAACTCGTACGCACTGATGATGTCACCTCGCTTGGTGATGAAACGTTTGCAACGTAAATGCCAAGCTCGGCGAACATATCAGTACCGAAACTAGTGCTTCCTTTCTGGAGGGGCCGACTGGAGAATCTATGAGAATGCGACAGCTCCGAACAAATGTGAGTGATGTTCAAGTTACATGAAAACGGTAAGGGACGTTCGATATGTCGTTACTGAGCCGTGTTGTTCCACATCCTGTCAGCATGTCTCATTTGACCATTTTGTCCATCAGGTGGCTGGGTTGTGGTGTTATCGAGATTGGTGTGGACAGCTCGTTCAGAACCGTCATCCACATTGTAGTGCTTTTGCCCTGGAAACCTGCATTGCCTTGAGAAATGTTGTGCGCAAAATGGACCGGACTACTACGCCGGAACCAGATCACACTGACAGACCGCGACCAGCGCGTCGTCTTAAAGAAGCAACTGCCAATACTGGAACCATTTCTGCAGTGTGTAGATACCCTCGTATATAGTGTATAATGTGATGTTACACCATCCTGTTGAAACCAAACGTAATCGAGTATGCCTAGTTGCTCCGACAGCGGTATAACATACGGGTATGGCATTTGCAGATAGGAATGCTCTATTTTGCAAATGATTGCGCGCTCTTACCGCTTCATCGTTTTTATAAAAAAAAGCGGAGTCCGATAATCCGTGTTCCAACAAGATCCCCTCCCCAAAAAAACTACAAGCATTGGGATATGTTGACATCGGACTGGAGCAAACCTGTGAGGTTGTTGTTATGCTTAAAATGGGGCTTTCGCAAGAATCCATTCAAATAGAATATTGCTTCATCAGTAAATACTGTCTAATATAGATCCCCTTCTGATAAATGACAGGTACAGAATGACTCACTTTTGTCCGCATCCAACAACCGAAGCTCCTGTAATCAGACTTCCCGTTATCAGTGGTTCTTGCATCTTTCAATTATCGAGTGTACAAAGGATTCTGAAGTGTTACATTCTTGAGCAAGCTGACGGACCCTCTTTTAGAAGACTGTTGAAGAATTTGAACCAAACAATTAGGAAAGCGTGATTTGGACAGAAATCATATGGATAAGACTGATCTACCTAGTGGAGTTAATTCAATTAAACGTAATTCCGTACTCTCCCCGCCTCAGGTTGACATTCGCTATAGGTTGATGATTTCGCACACTAATTCGTGCTGGGCTCTAACGATCACTATTCGGGCTGCTCGAGCCGAAACTACACTTGACATAATCGATATAAAATCGATCGGTGAAACAGTGAAAACCTAAACTATATGTGGTTACACTCTGTGCTTATACATTTTCTGTTGGACAAGTGCGATAAGGAGATAGAGATGGAAAAACTGCATACTTAAATTAAAGTCATAAACTCTACAGTAACTGGAGTATTTATTGGTACCCGTCTGGAGGTTGTCGAAATGTGCGCCCAATGTGAAAACAACACCCGAAAGAGAAGCCAGTAATTGCTGTAAAACTCAGGAATATCTCAAGTAGTTGATTAATGTTAGCCTAATTACCAAATGACTTCTGCAACAAGTATATGAACGATTTGTTTTTTTAAGATATCACTGCGACCTGTTCCATAAATTTTTAATTTCGCCTGACAAACACAGATAAAGGCTATGCGGAGGGAAGCGACAATCAGTTGTGGGACAAAGATCAACCTGAATGAGGAAAGAAAATGTGGGAATTTGGGAGTGTGGAGATGAAACTAGTATCAAGGTGCGATCAACCCAGCCGGATGGTCACCGAACTTTCATCAGTCTTTCCATGTTCCGATAATGGTGATGCTGACTTAGAGGTGTCTATTTCCATTACTAATCACTCAGTTGTATCAGGGCATGAAATAACCCTCCCAAATTTATGGTGAACAGACACCGAGACTTTCGAACAAACTTGATGTTTATGAAAAGGTCGTAGTGTTGGTTATATCTTCCTTTTCGCATAAAGAGTATTACAGTGGACTAGATCAGATTTATAGTCTTGTTTACTTCACAGTACGACGCATGTAACTCACTGAATTTCAACCACATAGACACCATAAACATATTACCTACGGAGTATCCTACAGAGTATAACCAAAGTGTCTTGGTGTTTCTTATCAAATAGTGTAGTATACGGTATCAGTGTGTTATCTCGTTTTCCGCTGTTGACTGACTAAGTAATATATTACCAGGCCGAAAACTATAGAACAGTTTCAATCCTTATTTAAATGAACATCCAAGTTGCTGAGATGCCAGCTATCTACTTTAAATCGCAAGTGTACCAGATCATGAAACGGAAATGTGTTACCTTCCCAACGGTTCAGTAGAGCATCACAATCGAGAAGAAGAAGATGAGTGTTTTACCATTGAGTCTGGCTCGCATACTCAGTTCAGAATTGTGTTTCATAAGGACAGTTGACAAACAGTATAACGCTAGGTCTAGTCCGCTAGCTCAGTCCTTTTCACTTGTACCATTCCGATTTTAAAAACAAAATAATCGATAACCGCTTTATGTGCATCCTGTTCTTCAAACCTAAATTCACATGCCTTCTCAGTATACGTGAAAGTTGTGGTATGACCACCTGAGCTGTGCTCACCTATCCACCTATTTCACATGATGGCTAGTGAGCGAAGTATACAAAAAGGATGGTTCCCCAATTTTTGAAAATGATTCACCCCAATGGCTTGATGAGCGAGAATCCACACACTTGACTTCGTGGTTAGTTTACACTGATCACAACCGTTAGTGTTGGAAGTTTAGACGCCACTAATGATGTCAAACGATGTCGTTCCAGTTGACAAGTAACAATCAACAACTGGTGTCGTTCTTGTTTTAGCTAACCGTAACCACAACGATGGTCGTGTATCCATTCAAACCGTTGGTCCTAATGACCGTCAGCCAAGTGGTGGATGTACGTTTCATCTTTATTGGGTCTGATCAGCATCACATGCTCCATCGAACCCACTACCCGTGAATGAGTTGAATCATTAGATCGCCGTACGTTGCTAGTCTGGACACTTACTTGCTAAGCCACGGGGTCGAAGCCACCGGGAAACAAGAAAGTACAAGACGCACTCTTCTTAGCTTGTGCGCTTCCTTTCCTCATGAGCTGAAATCGATTAACCTTTGTGACTGGCCTGCGAGCGAGCAAACATTCATCACGACCGCAGCAGGGATTGAGAAAGGTTTACATAAAAACTTGCCCGGACCATCATTTCACTGCGGCCTTATAGTATGTTGTTTAGTCAAAGACTACTGGTTCGATTTGCCGGCGGGCATGGCGCTGGTGAAGCCCAGCTGAGTCGGTTACCAATGAGGCGAACTGTTTATAAAGTCCCTCCCGTGGTTCCTTCTGAGACCGTGGTGGATGCTTGGTCATTTGCACGTCGGACACAAACAGTTAACCGATGTCAGTCCTTGAAAGAAGGGACCGCAACAGCTAAGGAAAGTATTGTTTTGTTGTAAAGATTCACAGGACTACATCGTAAGTTGACTTACTGTTTCCCCGTTAGGATTCATCAGGTAGTAAATATTACTGGACAAAACGCACACATCAAAAGGAGTTTCGCATTATATGCAAAACCATCCAGCTTGTACCAGAAATCTATTCGTTTCATGTAATCCCTAAATTGTTCATTATACTCTCAAGTAATGAAAAAAAATGAATGGAGTTTTGCATTCCGTTGCACTCACAGTGGCAAGTCAACGTAAACATGAATGTCGTGCTGATGAGCATCAGACCATCAGATGCCTGACCATCTTGGTTACAACCAACACCAATAAGTTGAGTTGTCCGTGTGCATTTGGGACAAGCGTCGGATCACGCGGTACTGTGGTAGCCTTAATTGATTTAGATGCAACCGAGGTGCCCAGGTGAACGATGGTTTCCTAGACTGTACCGTCCATTTGTGCCCGATCAACAGGCTGCCTATGGAATATCAGAGTGCTAGATCAGTGTACATCACATTCTGCCCGTTTCCGTTAGACCACAGACCGTCGATGGATACAAAACTTCCGATGTTCATCAGCTAAAAATCGCATTAATGTTTCAGTGATCACCACAGAGTTTCAAAGGCTCTGGACAAGAGATCAATTGACCAAATGAGGGTCGGATGAAAAAAACCATGGATAAAACCGAGCATTAGGTGCACCAGACGATAGTCACCGAAACCACGAACGTTTAGATGGTCACCAATTACGATGACTTCTACTTTTTGTGGTAAGGTGAGTAGGTTCCGCTTTCCAAATTGAGAATGTGTGATCGTTCCTGTAGCCTGCTGGCAGCGTCATTCCAAATCGCCACTTACATCAGTCAATCAGGTACCGGCGTTCACAAAACTGCTCATTCCCCCATCGATGGTTGCAATCGCAGTGATGAGGATATCTCCGTTGACTTGAATTTTCCTAGTCAACAGCTTTGGTCCACTTCCTCTTCTCTCCATAGGTGTCTTGTCTGCTTGTTGTCCGTTGTGATATTAACCGAACCCTAACTGGCAGAAATTGCTTGGCGACCTTACACTGCGGTCAAATTAAAATTCTGTATGGACCATTTGTTTGGGAAACTCAGTTTCTCAAGTTGATTGGAAAGCAATGGTGAACAAAACTGACTAAACACCGCTACATGATGCATACATTTCATATAAATCACAGTAAATGAAACTCCATATCGGGACGTAAATGCTCAGACTAACTGTCCACTTTACCAGTTGCTGTTATTTGCCAACATCTACTATACATATATATGTTTACGTACTGAATACGTTAAGTTCAGTTAGGTCATATAAGCTATCCATTCTACTCCTGTTAACGTCTGCATCGGCCAACAACCTGGTCGTTGACACTTAATCCGCTCCTATTTTTAGAAACGTGTGTCTGCGGTCTTCTATCCATTCTTTTCTTCAGCTTTGTCGGTGTACTCTATGATGAATGGTCTGCCTGGCTTTTCATAGTTCAATGAGAATTCTGCTTTTCATCCTTATCTTCTCTGGGATGCACTAACCTGCACTCCTATACTGCAATGCTTCTTATATTACGCTTCAGAAATCTTTCTTCTTAATGTAGATCTCGTCATTGCAGCCTCTCTCTGTTTAGTTTTCGAGAGATAGGGGTTTCCTTTCCTTAGTAGCCAATCAAGTGGCTAACCAGCATTGGCCGGCTGGACAGAAAGGCCCCACTGGCACACCTCCCGGTCTCATTCCTTCGGGTTTACACTGGATATGTGGTGTGTTGGTGGAACTGCAATTGGTGCAGTGCAAGCCAGTTGCAGTGATATATATAAGCGCAGGCGTCCTTTAGCTTCGGTCACTGCGACAGGTTAATCAGAATCGGATGCCGCCAACTGTGTGTACTGATCTTTAGGAAACAGCAGCACCAGGCCTTGTAATTGTATCATATTACATGCATAGATTGATTTGGTATGTTTTTGTGTATACACAAGCATGAAGGTTTGTAAACTATGATTGAAGCCCCCGCCTGTTTTATAAAACGGTCGATTTAAACGACCGAATTGTTCCTACTTCACTAAGCGCCGTACTGCGTAGCTGTTGTCTTACAAACAGTAGTCCACAACACCGTACTCACCAGAGCTGAATTGGTCAAAGGATTTTCTCCATAGATAAGGAAAAACATTAATTTCAAACAGTCGATAAGCCTCTCATTGAAAACGTGCAGTTCTGCTTTCAGTAGGCCTGCCCACCTAAACGTATAACCGGTCAGCCCAGGGATTACCTTTTAAGCGGTTTGCTTCCAACATTGCCAAAGTACACTATGCAAATCAACGTGAATTTTGGTGTATTGCCAGTTTGTTCACCTTCCGTACCAGATGATCTTAAAGATGACCAATTTTATCAGGCACCTATTTGCTGAAAGATGCATTTCATGGGAATGTTCAGAAACCTTGCCCAGGGAATTCCCGTGTTCACGTGGGCTGTTATGCCCAGGTGTCGTCGACTTGGGGACTTAATTAATAAGAGAGTATCAAAAACATCCACCAGAGTTGCGAACTCCACCGTTATTTCCAGTTGTCAAGTTTTCTTTGCACATGAAATCTGTTTTCATGTTTCATGAGATACGTATTAAACAACTGCTTGATACACATAAACCCAAATGGTATTTTTTTTCAGTGCTTCAACTTACATTCCAAGGCCATATTTTTCTTTGGTAATGACCAGTGAACTCTTTCCGTGAAATGATGTGCACTTCCAGAAGAGTTACCGCTCGACGCCGGATATTAATCAGTACGCAACATTATGCAAGCATCCATTGCTATGTCAACATTACATGTTACCATCTGGACCGTCCACAATCTATATGCTGGTTAGAAGATTTCTCACCTGTTGATATAAACAACCGTATCAAACACTCCATCGTCCACCTTTCTGACAGTGCATACCAAACTAGCCGCGGGACGATAAAAACCGTTTCATATATTTAAACAAGACACCTCTAAAATGTTGGATGATGGATTGACAAATCAATCCTGAGTGCCGCTCATTTCAACTATGTTCCAACTGTGAAGTCAGTTGAACCGGCTTCTCCTCTACTCTGGTTCCCCCAAAGCGTTTAATTCAGGTACCGTACAAATAAATTGCTACAGACACTTCCTCTCACTAGGACTATTGTGTTGTTGTACGACCACTGAGTGTAATCTGATGTTTGTGTGTTATTCAGTGGTTGTGGTGCGGTAAGATGCTTTTCGAACCCAGGCTTGCTACTGTTTACTCGATTTCCTATGCCAACTATTGAATGAATCCAGATGTGTACTAAGCAGCACTCTTGTGAATGATTACGATTCAGTAACAGTGTAATTATAAGTGTCGATCACAGGTAGGATGGCTTGTTTTTGAGTAGGATAATATACCGTTTATCAGGAGATCCGTATCCTCAAAACAAATATACATCACTTGTGAATACAGGTCGAATGTTGACACCCAAAATCTCGCACATTTCTACTAAGTGGATTCAAGTCGGATACACAAACAGGTTAACGCACTAAGTTTAACACAGAATCGTATGTTTCTATTAAAACATTCGTAAACCATAGACAATTAGGCTTGTTACTTTGGATCGCCCCAGTAAAGTGTTCAAATCAACTAACTTTATGTACCTGTAGAATTCAGACTTTTAACTAATGGTGCACTCCCACTACAAGCCAGCTTATGATGTAGTGGGTAGCAAACACTTTCCCAAAACCTCTGGCAACCAAAGTGAGTGACTGCACACCTAAGCAGACAGGCGTGCAAGCGGCCACGTACTAGTGATATCCTACCGTCCTGTTCGCGAAACCGCAACGGATTTGCAAAAACCTGATAAAACAATTACGAAATGAACTGCACACCCCGGGTTGGGTCCAACCAACATTTGGCGTAGAGGCGAATGGCGGCGCCCCATCAGTTGGCTTTCAGACCAAACTGCGACTGCCCCCTACGCGTCTTGAACACCATATTTCAGAGTGCTTCTTGATCCGGTCATTCGAACTCTTTTTTTCTGTATGCACTTGCGTACATCTCCTGCTAATTTACCAATGCATCCCAGATCAATCTCGACAGTGTCACTTCCTTAAGATCGTGTGACAAGCACTCCTAGCTTAGTCGCACAACACAGTTGTTGAAATTCACCGCTAAGTTGTTGCTGAAATCTTGCACAAGTAAGGTTTCAGATCAGTCGACCTACTGGATTCCATCCACTGGAAGTTACAACAGCCATTGCTGAGTTGGCTTTGCATCACTTAGACCGCTTCAGGTCGGCACACAACGTCACAAAGGGTATGTGAAGCAGAGATGTTATGCTTCCTAATCGGAAGCAACGACGGAAACAGTAAAAATAGCAGTCGAGTTGCATGTGTTAATAAACACCACACCGCATATAGTTGTCGCGTTTACCCTTCAAACAAAGCTGAAATTTGAGTTCAAGCCTGACAGATGGACGATCACCAAGACCCTAGTGATACGCACCTCTCCGCCCACTTTGGTTACCATAGTGTTGGACCACCCTTGTAACTAATCTTGGACATTGAACAATATGACCCCAACACTAAGTCGGAGATGCGCATTTGGCGACAAACCCATAATAACATTACCATGAATTATTGGGACAGTTACTAACTGACACAGACAGATGGTGCATTACTGTTTCCAGGCCATCACACGAAATTGCGTGATTTGAGAACTTAGTGTAATGAACTGAACCTCATTTGTATGGTGGGGGTTACGTTATTTCCCGGGTGTTCACACAGTCGTTCATGTCGTATACCGGAGGAAACATCGATGAGACCAGCGTGACACAAAACTTCAAAGGCAATATCTGGAATAGTGCAACCAACCTATAGCTTTATCATAATTAGATCTTAGGCGTTATCACCGTGCGTAGTGGGGGAACGCAGCGCAAAATATTTCATTTTTGGAACAACAAGATTATGTAAATTATATGACTATTTTGTTGCGTGTTATTCGCTTCGGATTCTCACCGAACCACATGCGTAGAGCTACGACTAGTCATTTCTTCTGGTGTGACAGCAATACATTGACGCACTGAACAACTTTTAACCGATAATAACTGAGAGTGTCAGTTCGCGATCTGGAGCCTGCACCCAGATACACGTAGACCACAAAAGGTTTCCAATACGTCCGGACTAAATGGATATGTCCATCGGGCACTTCCAGATACATCGAAAACATTTCACAACTGATATCAGCAATCACACTCATCTAAGTTATCCGATGGATCTGCTACGCCAGAAGATATTGGGTACAGGTTCTTTCCTACCAATACAGTTCATGCATCTGGAGTTAGTAACAGGAAGAAGGAACATTGGGTTTGTGCGCCTCCGTTTGTACGCAAACAGAAATGATCACACAAAGGTGATATGCTTGGTCAGATTGTCTGGCTCTAGGCGTTTCAGCAGCATGTAGTCCAGGTTCACAAGACAGGTTGAAATGAAGTGGCTTTCGCGACTAAAAATTGGCATGTGATCTGGCGCATATTCGAAACAAGTTGGGCTAAAGCCCAAATCACGGGCCGTAATTCCAACTGGACAGATTTGAGAGGTCAAACTTGAGCGATGTTCAGCTTTAAATAAACACCCCTGACTATCTATTAGAAGACAAATACTTTTGTCTAGACAACAAACATCAGTTCTGTCACAAATTAGATGGTTTCAAAGTGTTCAAATCAAACTGAGTAACATGAATATTGTTTTAAAAAAAAAGTCATTACGTACTTTGACTGGGTTCCGATAAATTACAATAATTGCGCAGTCATCTCCTCGATAACTGCGGAAACAATCTAGCTGACCGCTGGTCAGTGTTTGTCGTACCAGTTAGGTGGCGGATTGACGTGACTAATTGACTGACACGAAAGATGTCCATCCAGATCCAAATGAGAAATGGACTATTTACATAACCTCCCCTGAATCACCTGCACGCGGATAATCATAACAAGATTCGGGAGGGGGGACATACCATATGGCCACGGTCATTTAAGAGTATAGCAGACAGATTTGACTGTTTGTCTTCCCTCCCCTTTGCATGTGAAATTGCACGAGTCGACTGGTCCTTTCCGTTGATCTACAAAAAACAATTGTTTACTTTCGTTCAGACGGGGGCCACAACGATCGACAAATCTGGTCAGCTGAAAATGTCTATCACAAATTTATTGCCACTAGTGTTGAAACGTCTAGCAAGATGGGTGATGGTACATCGTAGCTATCAATTTGTCCATCTCATGCTAGCGTGAGCTGTTACAATTTGTCTACCCAATTGCATGAAGCTGGGGGGGGGGGCAGTTCTTTTGAGAACCACTTATCTGATGGATGATCAGGGCAAAGAATACTGTCAATCAATTGTATTCCGTTGTCGTTTTCATGAATTACGTTCAAGCCAACCACTGTACGCGTGTACCCCCAAACAACCACTGTAACGGTAAGTATGCATCTCAGACTAAACCTATTGGTACTCTTCCAGTTGTGTTCACGTTTGCATGAGTGTTGATTAGAACACATTTTGTCGTATACTAATTCGCGGCAGGGTTATCTGTGAATGACACGAAATTTACCGGGATGCACAGTATACCACAAATACAAGTTAGTTGGATCGACTCATCTGTTGGATGTTGTAGTTAGCCTCCATATACCTTTGAGAGCTGGTACATGCACGTTTGTTGCTATTCTGAGAGTGATTATGGCCATCATGATGTACGGTTATCCAGCCAGATTGTTGCCTCTGAAAAAACACCAAATACGATATACCGTTCAAAATAACGAGCGTAGGCATATACTCAAAAGGTCAACAGAAACTACTAACAAGTAATCTAAAATATATCGCCTTGCAGGTTTAATGAGATCAGCGATCTCGAACTGTCTCGGAAGTCCTAATCGCGGGGTTATCGATTGGAGTTAACAGACAGTAACTGTGTCTCCTCTCGAGACGATCGGGCAACCTGATCATTGCTCACAAGCCAGAGTGGTTGAGCGTTCAGATTTGATAATTCGGACGTGTCTAATGTGAGGTCAATGGCGCAGTGGTTAACACGGTAGCCTCACGATTGGAATGTCCGGAGTTCAAATCTCGGTCGTGGCAACGATATGCACTACTCGAATCTAGTGCTTCTTTTCGAAAGACACCGGCTGGCTGGAAAGTCTATCTGAATGCGAACACTGCGATCAAATATGAGTGATGGTCAACTTGAAAATAAACCAAATCCCCGACAACTCACCAGTAATCTAGAAACCGATTTCCCAGGAGAAACGGGTTCACCAGAGTGGATGACATTCTATGCATCTAGTTGACGTTTGCGTGATATAGAAAAGACTTTTATTGGAAGCCACACCGTTCTAAACACAAATGACCTCAAGTGAAGGATGTCATATCTAGCAAACGTCTTGTAAATGTAACTGTTTTCACACTGTAATTTTTTTTATCACGAAATGTATAATTTTTTGGAGATGCTTGATTAAATCAATATTACAGTTCTGACGGAAGCATGATAAGAGACACAACTGAAGCAATACCAAAGTACATAAATCTGTTATTCGCTCACGGATTACATTTTGATGGAATTTCTATGTATACACCACATAGGGAGAAAATGACTGGTGGTTTTTAAAATAGGTTCTGCCATTACAGTTACTAAAAGCTGTTCTTTATTCAGGAAAACAATTCGTCATAGGTCGCGTGCTGCATTATTGCCTCACCACTGTCCCCCAATTACGCTTACCAAACTTATGGTAAGATAGCAGATTAACCAGTCCACCTTTCTTTTCCTACAAACACGTCCATTATGCCATTTTTAACCTCTTGAAAGCATATAGTGAAATTGTCCCAAATCTAGTTTCTGATTCGCCCCACATTTTCTGCGGTCTGTTAACTAAGTAGAACTCTCTCATTAGTACCAGACAGTTATTTAGACCTGTGTTTTTATCATGTATCTGCTCACACAGCTTCAGTTCTCTCCCACATCGCACTCACTCTGTTTACGGAACGTAACACAACCAATATTGCACCGGTCACATGAGCTCATACGAACGGTATGTCAAATAGTTCGCAAGAAACGTTTGAATGAATGAATACTGGGCAAGCTCATATTCATCAAGTAGGCTCTCAACTAAAGTGATTATCCCGTACGTTTTGTCTAGAAGCATGCAAAAACAATCGTTGATCGATCAGCCATCACAATAGTATTTCGTAAACCGATGTACCTACCGTCACCCTTCAAGGGTGATGATATAATACCCTTGATATCACAAAAAACCAAGTCAACACTAAGCCGAACCTACACGTCAGCCAAGCTCACTGTGTTGCACTCAACAATTCAAGTGCTACCAACTGCAAAAACAGATTCAGTGCTAACATTCACCAAATCAAACCATGTTGGTGAATTTACCTGTATACGTGGATTACAGTGTGTAGGTCGCACAGTGAGGACATTACACAATCGAATCACGCAACACATCTCGAATTGGTTTCGGAATACCAGAACGGGGACAGCTGGGAGTACCACATCAAAACAGTTGACTGAACCTGACAACACGGTGGGCTCTCCTACGGCTGTTCACGTTGTTTGTTACATTGCAAACAATGACGTGTTTCCTGAGGCGCTAGCTATAGGTTTAAAGAGACCGTCCTCATGAATCTAAAAGCAGATGATAATGAACCTAACACCTACCTAAGTATGTTGTTGTACAGGGGCCGATTGATAATTACATTTTCATCTTTAATGCTTCATCCCCTTTTTTCATACCAACTCCTTGCTTTTTTTGTTCTAAACTTTCTCACCATGTTGACATCACCACTGTGCCTGGTTTACTGGTGTGAATCCAGCATGAATCGACTGGCTGCATTCTGATCACTTCAGTTGCTGATCCATCAGTCTAAGCCCGACATACGAATCGCTCACTCGTCTGTCAGTTTGCACGGTCCCAACTTCCCCACCACGTTGTTTATTTCGTTTATCTGTCCAAGGTGGATGGGAAAAAATCAAAGATTCAGACGTACCGCACACACCATGAGTGCTAATTTGAGTAGGCCGATTAGTTCGGACTCCCAATTTTGTATCCGGGTCGATACTATGGCGAAAGCCTGCAACCAAGATTTTTCGTACAGTGAAAAAATTTGAATATTCAAACACCCACACACGTCCCTAGTACAGTGTTGGGATCGCTATCCACGCGGGCGGTTTTATTTTGCTTGTAGACGCCCAGTTCTTTATTTATTGGGTTACCATTTTGTATGCGTCACTTACGCGAACGACCGAAATGTTGTTCGGGCACACATCGTGCGTAACAAGTGTGCCCACATTCAGTTTCATTCGGGGACAAAGCTGCTTCAAACGCAATTACAAGTTCGCAAGAATTGTTGGTTAGAAAGTGCTCAAATGAATTATCCTCTCTTCCAGCATTCTAAAGTGGACGGTCGATAACTTTTTTGCTGTTAACTACATCTTTCGCGAACACATTGCCCATCGTAGCAAATAGTACAGAAAATCGTTATCGCTCGTATTGTTGTACAGCCTCAACAAACTATAACGCGTAATCGACTCAGATAGAAGAATCCAGCAGGTTTTTTTATAGCGAAAATATACATGTTACAGTAACGTGTTCACCTTGCCTCAAAACCTTGAGTCACACTTTATGGTACATTATTAATGTAACTCAAAGTCGAATTCATAGAGAGACTTGGAAAACGTGATTTGTTGTATTGTAACCATAGCGACCTCGGGGGTTTTCGAAGGAGTTTAACTCCGAGAAGACAACTGCCTGAAGAAGCAGTGAATTGTCTGTTTCATTTTGAACTGGTCAGTCAGTCCCGGAAATATTGCAATTTTGGTTTGTCGCTGTAAATGTGTCCCCCGTTCGCCCCATTGTTTCGGGACTAATTCGGTAAGAATTCCGTACGGCACTGGGTACAGTTCGTTCTGTTTCATTCACCATACAAGCATACACGGAACCTCATCCACTTTGGACAAGGTGATTCGTGAGCTAATTAGCACGTGGGTGACGCCTTACAATAGAAGCGTGTAACCCTCTAGCACGATGACGGGAAATGGGCCTAGATCCGTCAGCCTAAATGACTTACAAACACGTTTGCATAATACACATGACCTCTGGCCCATTCCAGCCCTGCGTTTTCGTGAACTTCAGTTAAAATTAGGTTGTTGGGTCTTATGTTTCTGGCCCGACAGATTTGTCGCAAAGTATGTGAAGAGGATGTACAATAACACAGTTTTTGGAATGCATGCTCAGGCATGGATGGAGGTGCCGTCGTGAAAAACAGTCGTTTTTCTATTCTACACACATAGGGAAACAATATCCTTCGACATGCGAAAATTCCGACCTTGAACCGTACCCACTTTGGGTAAGCCTGTCGCTCAGCTCCATTGTAGTAGTAACTCCAGCAAACGTTTGTGTTGATGTCGAGTTTTAGAATTACTAACTCATCACCGGATTCTTCATCAGTCACACTGTCCGATTGGACTCACACAATCAGGTAGCGGGTTGTCATAATTCAGGTTACAGAACAGAATAGACAAAACTGAGGAGTCCATAATTGACGGGTTTTCGGGAAAGTTCATCCATAGGAAGTCAGTTGTATAAACCAGCACTTCAGGTGACTCACGTCAAGGTTTGACAGTTCCATATGCTTGCGCGAATTGTGTATGAAGGTTAGAAAAAAGCGGATAATCAGTTAATGTCATGAGCTTTAAACGGGTCACGAACTGATAGAGGATGGCAGTGTTGCTGACATACAAAGTGTTCATTGGTGTCTAGTGGTTCATGCTTGCTCAGGCTTCAAGTGGTTTGGGGATAAATTCACCCAGTTAATTTAATAGTGATGTCTCCTACATTCTCCTTCATCGGTTCTCTGCTTTCGTTGTGATTATTTCTTGTGCCTGACATCTTGTGTGTCCCTCTTGACGTCTGTAGGAACTGAAGATGCGTTCAACATGCACCCGACCTCTGTCAAACCCATGATAAACTGTATCGGGTGGACTCAATTGTTCAACTTGTATACAGATAACTACTTCACGGGGTTGCACCGTCTTTCATGTTGCGCTTGAAGTGACGACCCGAAATTATTCGCTCCGGGTCAGTCTAGCTAACTATTTCTCTTGTCTCCCTCTCTCGTTCTCGGCCTCGTGCCTCCTTTAACCAACCCCCCGTCTCACAACCACCAGACGAGATTGTTAACACCCCTGTCCCAATATTTCCTCACCCCCACACGCCAGCATCGCCCAACCCTTGCCGGAGGTCTAATCAATTTACTGCTCTTCCCATCTGGCACCCACCTGTCCAGAGTTTTTGGCGATTCATGGCCTAGCAGTGAACAGATAAGGGTGGCATGCTTTTTCAATCTCTCCCAATGAACAAAAACCTGTCCGGCTACCCAGCTGAAACGGGTCAGAGCGCCAAACCGTCAAACCAGCCAGCCATGTAAGCATGAATGTATGAAGACTAGGTTCATGTGGAGGAAGACACTTCGATCCCGATGGGAGTGGAGTCACGGTGTCGTCACTGAATTGACTTGTTTCGAAAGGGTGGGGAAAATCGCGGGCAATGCAACAGTATCAGTGGCCGTAGTGAGTACACCCGATCCGGCAGGAATGAGAAAACTAGCAAGCATTGTTGTCTTTAATCCGAACTTTACGTCTTGAGTTGATTAGTAATCTGGTCTATTTTAACACACTAATTTATTTAATTCATTTACACATAGCGCAGTTCAGGTGGCATGAACATGTTCGTTTGTATATCATTAACCAATTTAATCCATTGTGTCGGAGGTGCACAAGTACGTGATCTTATTGTTTAGCCCACCTGTTTGTCCTACCCCACAACATCATGATTTCCGCACAAATGGAAGCTTGTGTCAATGTTTAAAATTTGTCTCATATTCGGTAAACTGGTCAAAAATCCAAGTACAAATACAAACTAATACAGGCAGTAGCCCCCATTGATGTACCCGAACATTATATTGAGAAAGACGATGAAGCTGATGAGAAACTGTGCGAGGAAGATAGCGAGTGTTTCTTAAGCGTTGAAGCTTGTGGCAAGTAGGACTGCAGAACCAACCCGAAAAACCACTGAACGTTAATGTAATTTACAGGTTAGGTGGGTTAATTATCATGCTATCTGAGATACTACTTTGGTTCTGGGAAGTTTTAATCATGTTAGCCAACAACCAAAACAATCAGATTGTGTCGTGCTTTATTGTCATTCTGCTAATTATCGTCCACCATAAGATGGTGTATTCAAACTAGAATGCGGGCTTTGCAGATGGCAAAAACTCAAACCTAAATGATGATTACATGCTAAGCCGGTCACTTTATCACCATTCTAGCATTACTCGATTAGTATTATGTAACTGGTTGATATGACCAGGGTTCACATCCACAACATTAGGTCAGAACAATTCAGACTACCTTGAGTTCATGGTTATCGGGAGATGATGTACAACTCAAATCAGTAACAAGTCAGAAGGTGTATTTAAAATTACACACACTGAAAACATTTTTAGTTACATACTCACTGTCATGCCAAACGAATTTGTATACAAATCACGATAAAATCATAGAACACTAGCAAGCCAGGTTATATAAAGAAACACTTTTCAAACGCATTACAAACTTAACGTTGCCACACAGATAAACGGATAACCTGATTGTGGTCCGACCCATTATTTCAATAAGTCTGTTTTCAGGGAAGAAATTTGCGCGATATCTGGTATAGAATCAGTCAGGATTCATGGCTATATGTAGTCTATCGGGACAGTTGTAAACCTATCGATTCGGGGCAGAAGAAGACAGAATATTGAAGGTTTGCTCCAATTAAGACTGGTTGTGTTCACAAATAAGTGATGGTTGGCAAATTATACAACTTACAATCAAGTGAACTCTGAGCACGCGATTTAACCGTTAGCAGATACCATGCCATAATACGGTAGCTCATACAGTTCGGTGAGGCGGTACAGAATAAACAAAAAGGAGAGAGTTCAAACCAGAGTTCACAGTACCAACTCGGTGTATGTTACGTGTAACAGTATGAGAAATTTTCGGTCAGTGTTCAATGTAATCAGTACATGTGGATGTACAGCACGATAACTTGACCAATGGGGTGTAGGTATGGGAGCAGTTCAGATTGAATTTGTGCAGGTTGTGGATGGGTAGAGTTGTGGTAGAGCAGGGGAACCGGCTGTAGAGGTTAGGTGGTTCGATCTTTCTGGCAGTCCTTGGCTGTCGTGCTCTCATTTTCGCTTGTATTGATCCGAACGTAATTTTCATTGACTCTGGCCAGAATAGACATCTGGTTTCTCTTAATTTAAGGTTTTGAGGTTGTATTGTGTGGCCATACTAACATATGAAATGCCATTCAGCGTCATCATTTCTCTAGAAACTCATCAACTAAACATTACAGCACTAGATACAGGTGGTTGCTTGATGTTCCTTGTATATTGACCGGGCGATATTTGGACAACCACTAGAAAGAGAGGGGGAAGGTGGGGTGGAAAAACAGCCTATAACAACACGGTAGTGAAAAAACAAACTATGATTGAATTGGCATCTTTTAAATCCAAGGAGATTTGTGGCAAAGTCAGCGGTTCGATGCAGATGAGTAATTAACAAACATTACGTAACCTTGGTATCTGTTGACTGTTAACCAACAATTTTCGAAAAGATGCACTGTTGAGATGTTGAGCTGCAGAAGACAGAACTGACCTATACGTTGAGGCAAATGAAGGAAATTAAATTAAACGAAGTTAAACAGTACAACTTAGACACTGCAGTTATCACGTCTGTTTAATCCAGCGTATCTGGCAAGTGACAACCAACGTACTTTGTGCAGTCTAGTTTGTCAGCTTGAATGAAACTTGCAATTAGTATTTGTAAGCTGGATGTTTTGTTCGGTTGCAACATTGTCAAATTACACACTTGGAAGAACCATGTAATTGTGCACCGGTGACACACTGTGTCTGTTGTTGCGTTTGTTTCGGTTCTTTAAGTCGCTATATTGGTAGTCACTCAAGGAGCTCGCGAGAAAACCTCGAGGTCTCAGTGTGAAAGAGGATAGCAGACGGATCCGTCAACACCGCGGGGCTTCTATAGAAATGATACCTTTTCTTAGACGGGACCCCTACAAAAAGAGGGTACAGTAGCTGTAAACCTATAATCCATGTGTCTCAATCGTACCTCGTTGTACATATCAGATACATATGGAAATTCCAGAAACTGATTAAACCTAGTTCCACGAAAGTCATCACAAAGTATCTTGTAAAGCTTCAGTGTTGCGCAATCATGTCGCTACAGTTCATTTCCCCTTGGATCTCAAGCTTCGATCACTCATCTCTTGAACTGAAGACTTTAGCAAATCCACAGTAACTCCAAATTATTATGATAGGAAATTTCTTACAATGCTATCAGAAAAATGACCTCCGGTTTTCAGTGGTGTATGTCGCGTCTGCGTTTCTTGGTTATCTCATCAATCCATTAAGTCAGACTTTTTACTAAGTTATTTGTGGCTGACGCTTTAAGGGCCCAGCTGGTGTCCATGAACTCATTTAGAAGCTCCCAATGGTGTGTCCTGTAATAATTATGGTCGTAGATGCGCTCAAAGTCGTTCCGATTTGCAGACAGGAAAACAGTGAAGGAGAGCTAAAGAGAGAGAGAGTGGTGGAGGTACTTGTTGAGTAGACAGGCTTGCCAAAACCACACTACAAGTGCGGCTAACTCTGGAACAGATAAAGAGATACGTTGATACTATTGATCACAAAGTTGAAAGTAGATAGAAGAAATGTGTTAAGATGAAGCAAAACCCAACAGAATTTTGGTGGTTATGAAAGTACTCGTCCAAGAAAAGATTCTAACAGATTACACAGACCATTGTTGAGAACGTCAACCCTAGGTGGAACTATCCTGCGCGCAGTGGCTATCTGTTATTGACCATTCTACGCGTAGTTCGATTATGTGCAAACGACAGCGAAAAATGCCGTCGAATTTTGGTAGACCATTCGATTATGGTAACAGCTGTTTTACAGATAGATTTGTGCTACAACTAAAAACGTAGTTCTATCCTCAGAGGGTCTGGATATAATGTACTCAATAAAGACAGACAGCGTATTCACCATATCCTGGCCTCATTGAGCACAAGCATGTCTGTTCATGGTGCACAGCCAGTTAACTCGGACTTCCACCCAAGCTGACTTGCCTAAGAAGACGAATTAAGCCAGCCTGCCTCGATGCCCGGCTGTTTGAAAGTTTGTCACATAAAGTAGACGACATGGTAGTAGCATATGATGGGAGTTTAAGGTGCTGAACACGAGCTGGATCAATAGAGTCCTTTAGGATGAGGAGAGTCTGTATATGTCTATGTGTTTTAACTCTATGAGGCGCCTCTGTGACCGATATGAAAAAAAAACGTTATCGCAACAAGTAAAATAATGTGATGACAATGAGTCTTACCTGACTGTGGTTGATCGTTTTTGTCACAGGTAAACGTAAACCAGATCATCGAGACCGTGGGGATTTTTGTAGAATGTGACCCTTTATATGTTGAACCCCTGGTAGATATCTTTTCTTGAGGTGTTCTCTAAAGCCGTCTGCTGCATTCTGGCTATATCTGCTTATAAAACTACCTTCAAACGTTACGCGTCCTTAATACTTAGCAAAATTCCAAATCTGGGCAGAGTTGATAGGACTGGTCTCAACTAGGTCTGTGTAATTTCGGTCTTGAGCTGTTTCAAACAAATTGGACAAATTTAGATTATTTTCAAGTTGCCCATCACTCACATTTGATTGCAGTCTTCGCATTCAAATAGACTTTCCAGCCAGCCGGGCTCTTTCGAAAACAAGCACTAGACTCGGGTTTCGCTCTCATTAGAGCTCGTCAGTAGTGCATATCCTTGCCACGACCGGGATTTGAACTCCGGCCATTCCAATCATGAGGCAACCGTGTTAACCACTGCGCCATTGACCTCACATTAGGCACGACCGAATCATCAAATCTGAACGCTCAACCACTCTCGCTTGTGAGCAATGATCAGGTTGCCCGATCGTCTCGAGAGGAGACACAGTTACTGCCTGTTAACTCCAATCGATAACCCCGCAGAGCATACAGCAGACTTCTGTTTGATCGTGCATGCTCTCTAGAACAATAAAGGTGTACCACATTTTGCACATTTGCTTTTGACAGAAAGAGAAATTTTCACAGTCGCGTACTGAAGGATGACGATGCTATGATCACCCAATTTACAGTCCACCGATATACTGATTTGATTATAGCATACATCCCTATCACAACAGTTCATCGATTGTTGTTAAGCTGAGCTAGGACTTCAAACTTAACAGTTTGTCTGCGATAGAATACGATCAATTTTACAGTTTGTCGAAATGGTAAAACAATCTGGTTGGTTAGCCATCCTCCAATTTGGGGATCGTGAATAAAGGCAGACGCATGCATACACGAGTGCCTGTACAATCCAGAATTCTCAGTTTTCTGCGTGTGATTCCATATGAAGGAATGAGGTACAATCAGTTACGCAAGTGAGTTGAAGCATCTGACTATACCAACCAAACTGGGCCTAGTCATCTGGTTGCCAGTAGTAAATCAAACTTAAGTGACGTACATGATAATTTTTACGGCACGTCGTTGTGTTTATCGATGAGCAATAGATCGTCAAAATTCAGTGAAGTGCAAACTCTGGAGTGTTCGCTTTAAACGAAAGCTTCGCAGAACATGGTTAGAATATTCTAAGGAGGTGATCAGCTGATTTTTGGGAAGAAGCGGTTGGTGAATAACGTCGTCGATGCCATCGCCTCTTTGACGCGATGCCATCTGGAAGTGGACCAGAGATTTGCAGACATGACAGACACCACATGAAAATTCTAGAAAGACGTGAAGGAGGTTCTTATGTTGGCGAGCATCATCTGAGGAAGAGACATCCATCCAGCCACTGTGTTCATCATAAGGATTCAGAGTGAAATGCATGGATCGAAGACGCCTAACATTAGTACTAATGAATGATTTGCCAGCCTCAAGGCTTATGATGAATGGTGCATCGAAACATGGTTTCAAGTAATTCTTACGAACGTGTAGGATCATAGGGACGGTTGTAACGGCACTCGGACCGCACTTCATTACACGGTTTTAAGTACAAATTCCACAGGCCGCTTTTCAGTCATGTCAGACAACTGATTGATGTTGATCATGAGCTTAAATCTGCAAGGAACATTCATGTTCTCCGTACGTCACTTTGTAATAAGCATTTGTGATGCGGTGTACACCCGCAGGTTTTGGTCAGCGACATTTGTCATGCAGGGATGATCGTTGATCTATTCCATTAACCATGCCGAGCCAACCCAAATTCTGTTGTCGAATAAACCAATATAAAACTTCACAAACCTTGATTATCGAATCAAGCTTTGTTAACAACCAAACCCATGGAAAACGTGAAATAACCTCCATATGCATTATGGAATTATTGTTCGATGAATGATTACTTGACATCGTGCAGATAAAACTGAAAGTTCGTGGTTTCCGACATTCGTTAGCTCACTTTGGCTTAATCTGCTTCGGACACACACTGTTACACTTTGTATGCCACTGAGTTCCGTGTTATTTGTAAGGGTTTCTTGCGGAGTTGACTGCCAGCACTTAGAACGAATGTCCTGACCAAATATTTAATGCCCGAAACCGACAGTGTACTACCCACGAACTTTAATGAATTTCGTAAGGTAGACCAAAACTGAAGTCTGATTTGTGCTCTTAAGACTAAGCTTACTCTACGACTGGCAGGTCTGTCCAAACCTAATCGCTTTTTTATCTCTGGGCTTACCTTAGCCCCATTTAATAAAAGGCAGTCGTGTATTAAACCGATGCTGTTTTCGGGAACTGGTTGACTGTGTTTATGTGGAATACGCTTTTGTGGATACGTTTATATGGATGCGCAGTCTCCTAGGCCTCAATATTTTATTTCAACTTATGTGAACCAGCAGAATACAGAGAAATCCATCCGACATCGGTTCAGCCACATGCGCTACTTGCTGAGTGTCGGGATGAGTACTGTCCCGTCGGAAACACAGATGACATGATTTATCTTTCAACCGAACGCACAGTTGTTGGACATGTAGAGGGTCTTTGTCTCGGAAGATCACTGCACTCAATAGCCGAAAGATTAGGGACAGAGTTTTCGTCCCCATAAGCTCTCTGTCAATCAGCGCCCATCAGCTGAGGCTTCCCACCAAGTTACACCCTCGAACATCTTATGGCGCCCGGTCGTGCATTGGATATAGGCAACAGGACATTATATGAAGAAATGTAAGGGATGTCTTATGCGGGTGACTTGCAGGCATTGTTAACTAAGCTGGGTTCTTGAGGAGATCCATATGACTGATGAAAAGGCGCCAATCGACCTGCGAATGGACTGATCACTTTCATACTCGTTTCCCTTGTACATGAGTGCAACAGGGTCAGCGTTGATATTCCACCTCCTGTCCCTTACACTTCGACCTGGCCGACCGAAAAAATTTATATGGACGCGAAATTGTGACCCGATAAGCGAAACTTTCAGCCCAAAAATGGTGAATCGTTCTGTTACAATGTACATCATGCTGTTATCAATGGGAAATGTTTTTTAGTAGAAAAAGAAACAATTTTCTAGATTTTTGAATAAATTGTGGGCAATCACTATGTCGTTTTATTGGTAACATTTCACTTGTGACACAGAAGTTTCCAGAGAGCATGTAAACGTTTTCAACTGGCAGCGTTTATTGAAACGCCCACAAGTTCAATATTTGGGAGTGTAAGTTAGCTGCTACTCGTGATTGGTCGAGGGCAACAACGGCTAGTTAATACTGTCAAAGACGGATTTCTGGGAGTAAAAAACAGTTTTGAGTTGGTTGATGAGTGTATCGTACTCATTGTGCTCAGGATTGAGATGATAAATGCCCATGGCTTTCTGCACACAAAGTGTAGCTGACAGGTCACATACCAGCAACTTATGAAAACGAGACAAACAGAATCCAATACTCTGTAAGAATACACTAGGTTAAATCGCTGGGAAAGAATATCTACCTAAAATACTCTCACTGAATTATCATTAATATCAATATCATGACCATGTTAGCAAACTCAAGGATAGCAGCATCGCGTGGTATGTATCGGACACATATCTCTATTAAGTCGAGCGGTCAACAAAAGAACAAATTAATCTTCCTCTATCACCATTTAAACCGGCTGGGAAGCATCTTATGCACAGCAATTGCACGATCATTCAGTAACACTAAAACCGTACAACGCCCTTCCTCTGGGATTTGTTTGATTAAGTGGACTTCTGTTCTTGCATGAATGGTCACGTAAAATACCATCCTGTGTGTATTTTATGGTGTAAAGTAAATCCGCTGGACCATTCCTTACGATTTCAGTTTGAACACCACTCATGCTCGACCGCATTTGGAGTATTCGGGTAAGTAGTTCGAAGGGACCGCTTCGAAAAGAATTCGTAGACTCGAGTTTCACTAGTGGTGTATAGCCATTTTCTGGTCGGAATTTGCACTCCAATCCCCGTGTTTGTGAAACCAATGTGTGTAACCGTAGTGCCAATAATCCGACAATCGGCATGACCACATCCCCATATTCGAAACACTGCACTCCAACTTTGTGTGAATAGTGTTCAGCTTACTGGTCATTTGGAAAAGAGTGTGAACAGAATCGATCTGTTAAGTCCAATCACCAACCCCGTGATCAGGACTTCTCAGTTATGTTGATGTCAGTGACCTCAATTGAGGACGGGCAACATTTAAAGCATACTGATAACAATAACAGTAACAGTAATAAAGCTCGTGTTTAGCGTTTCCTATCGAAGTGGGCTAGCGGAAATGCTTATCTGAACGCTAAAGGTGACATCAAATATGGATGGCATTTGATTTGAACTCTTCTGCACCCCCCGAACTTCTGTTAATCACTTCTTACGTCTGCTGAATGTATGTGATAGGAAATCACTTTTGGTTACTATCGCATCGTTTTGCCTTGTGTTCTATGATCAACCGTGTGAAGAAAATGGGGGACACGGTGTGTGTGTGTGTGTGTGTGTGTTGAAATGAGATGAGAGTAAGCAATAGGGTGACCACTTTTTTGACGGCTTCGTACTTTGCTTTTCTACTGACAACCAATTAGCAGCTACACGATGACCTTTTTGTCATTCATGCGTCCGATTCGTTTATCGCTTGCGTGACTGATTCGACCTTCACGGTTGCAATCGTGGTGAGAAGTGGATGTGCGCTCGCTCGCCAAATAGAGTCAGCCGGGCACAAATTGTAGAACAGACTAGGCGACGATGTAAAAATCGCTTCAGGCAAGCGGGTGTACTTTTACGTTAACTACTCATCACCCTTTATGGCCATCATTTTCTGCCTGTTTACCAATTTAGCCAAGGCGATTAACCATATTTTCAGGGTTGCCTGACGGAAATCCTGAATTTGTGGAATAGCCATAAATTGTGCAGAGTCCTAAACATAACATGTTTAGCTAGTCAGATTTTGGTCCATGTGTACCCCTTTCCCTGATGAATAGGCTCACTGCAAGGTTAGTGACTCAACACGGGAAGTGACATAGCCGGGTATCTGAAGCGTAATCTTTATCCACCTAGGTAAAGAATTGTTGACAGTAATATCGTGAGAAAAGCAACCTATGCAAAACCGTTGAATGGGACAGCACAACAGGTCCATCTCAAGTGAACTCAGAGATACCTTGACTGTCACGTCCGTCGGGGACGTGTGCTGAGACCTTCACCTACTAATTGAGTGCTTTTCAATTACAGCCGTATTCGCAGAACCTAAACCGGAATGCTCACCTTGGTCTGTGATTTTGAAACAGATAGCGTAATTCAACGGAGCTCGAACAGCACACAATCCTAAACAAGTCAATGCCTGAAGAATTAACGACAGCGGTGCTAAGGTTAGCACGCGTAGGGGTGGACTGACGTTTTGTCTCATGGTGAGGTGCTGCAAGACACTAACACTTAGCGTATCTGCTGGATGATGCAGTGTAATACGGGTTATTTAAAATCTTTACGATGTGCGCTAAAATCGTTCTTAACATGGTGTTACCTACCTACTTGAACGTCACTGGTGGATTAAGTCAACCTGAATTAAATTTATTCCATGCTGTGCCGTATGTGTTTGTAAATTATTACTCCTGTCAAGACCAGGTGCTTTGCTTCACAGAAAGCTGGAAAGAACACGAGAAATATCGATAGGGAACATTCGGTGAACTGGATCACTGTTGCAGTCTACCACCTGGTATGATGAAACATGCTGACACATGGGTGCATGTCTGATCCACCAACGGCACTGGGGAAGCGACTTGTATCAGTATTACACCTGCATAGCTGGCCAAGAAGATTTTTATAATCGGCAGGCACACACGCACAACTGTGAAATTTCCTCTTGTAATAGGTACAGGCCTAACTCGGACGGTATGTAAAATCGAACACGTGTCAAGATAGATAATTTCATGTTAGTGAGCTGGCTGGAGCAAATCGCGTGCAGATACATCCTTTTGGATACTTGACAACCCAGCGGACTTCAGCAGACCGAACTGGTTCGTCGGTTATTCTGACAAAGTATTAATCAAACCAATAAACAGAAGTCACCAAGTGGTCAACTATTTGTCTGGCAGGAGAATGAAATCGGTCGACTGGCGATTTTCTGTGATCAACACCTTCATTTTGAGAAAGAGACCCGCGCAGCTCTCTGTGAGATAGTATAACACGAAAGCACGTCAGATATAAGCCCATCCGCACGCCAGCCATGTATGTTAGCTTTGCACGGGGTTCGTTTGAGAGATTTATGTGGTCGTATGTAGTACACCCATGACACTCCCTCCTAATAAGAAACCATTTTCGGAGGAAGCAGACAGGTTTCTTCCGTAGAAATGTTGCTTCTTTCAGTAGATGATGCTCTACTCCAACGGAACTCTATTTATACAATTGCGACAGTGACAGTTTGGGTTTATGGAAACCCATTAGTACTAATGGGTTCTCAGCTCGATTGTTCATGATGTTCTGAAGCATCACAGAAGTACTCTGTGGAAAAACCTTGCTTCAGGATTTTTGCGACGAAGTGGTATTAAACCACATGAAGACGTTAACTATAAAATCAGCAAACGGTTATGATAAAAACAGAAAACAAACTGGCCTGCATCACGCTACTCGGCGCTTGCTGGCATGCAATAACGTAATTACACAAGTGTTCTATGGTACCCGTCAGTTATTAACATGTCACAAGACTCACCGCCTCCGATCACTTGAATAACCAACAGTTTAGAGCCGAGAGATTCCAACATATTTTAGCCGCAAGCGATCATGCGTACCGTGGCTGAGCTAGTGCAATTACGAGCACTTAACTCACACTTGTAAGGGGTCATTACTATAGGGCATAACACACTCAACAACGATCATTTGATAAGTATTGCTTAGACGTAGTTTCTGTCAACTCAGTCTATACAAATTCCCTAGGACAAACCTAAACAAATCCAATCGCAAGCGCTTCGCGGTGTTCTTGATTCAAAAAGCCAAATGGTGTGGATAACTTCATGTCTGTAAAACAAGCCTTAAGCTAAGCACATGAACGGAACCTGCATGGGACCTTAGCTGACCACAGCGAGGTGTCAAGATTGTGCACGAACAGTATTACATATCTTGTGATTCCCCTCGTAGTGATAAATTAACCAAATTGTGGTTAACCCGACCAGACGGACGTAATGTTTCTGCTTGTAGAGAACTAGATCCATTTCTGTCTTCAGAACGGCAACAATGGAAGTTTACCTATACAGAAGAGGTTCCTAATGTAAGAACGTTTCGCGTGTCCTGCAAGCGTTCCACAGTCACTAGTGTTGATTTGTAAAGTGTCTTCTTTTAAAGAGAGTACCGTGCAAAAACGGAAACGGTTCCGATCGTAAATACTAGGTCCACAATGGAAACTTCAATTCCTATTTATTTCAGCACGACGATTAGAACTAGAAATTGCTTTCCAGTGATTAATCGGTTTTAACGGAACTTGTGATTTGGAAATTGCAGAACATGAGCAGAATTAACTGAAATGTTGGAACAATGTACAGAACGCTATATGGTTGGCAAACAGGGTTAGCTCATTTGTGTCGATTTCATCCGTGGGGAAATTAAGTATCCAATATTGCTGGTGTGTGATCAGGAAGTTCGTTTCTGATTGAACGTTTACAATCGTTGCTTCAGTCGTGCTCAGTATGAAGTTATCGCAGTACTAGTCGAGACAGTGGCTTTGCAATCTTGAAGATTAGAGCTCAACCACGAGAGCAGCATCTTTGGAAGTGTGAAAAGTCTGTATAAGCTCTAAAAAGCTACCTTCCAAATGTGTTCAGCTAGTATTTGTTCATTAGGAAAAACACTGTAATAAGCGGAGCTTAGTGGGCAAAAGTAACATTGTCAGACAGCTTGTTCTTTCAGGTTAGTTCGTAATTCATAAGGGTAATCCAACTTTGAGAAAAGAAGGACGTATTGTGGTGGCCAGTTAAGTAAAGCTCAGTAACCCCCAAATAATTAGGGTGAAAGTTTACTTTATGTCTCTAAGTTGCAGAGAAAATTTTGTTGCGAGTGGTCGACAAACTGACCGATGTGGACAGCGAAATATGTTGTCCTGGGGCGTAAACGTAACTAACAAATACACTGAGGTTGAGAACGGAGTAATGGACATTAACAGTCGTAGTCAGTTCGGGTTTTTAATCCGTTTGTGCTTAATAGGAGGCGTGTCCCACAAGCAATTCGCGTTTGGGAGCTTCGATGCCTTGAATCTGGGTCACAAATTCTCATTTAGTATCACGAACAAACGCTTAGATGTGTCACCATGAGTAATTTCTATAAGAAACCTATTGATGAATACCAGGCGATCACGTTCGCGATCGGGATGATAGCACTTTGAAACCGGGCGTAAACGATGCTAGATAAAACTTAGGTGTGGATACAAGTAGAGATCTTATGGATGGGGAGGGATTATCACTACATAGACGTGGGTTAAAAAGAGAATAACACTGGCCATTTTATATCACGAGTTCTTGAAATCTACGTTTGATTAAGACAAATCCGTAGGACGGTAAGGGAATGTTTGGATACAATCGAGAGACGTACAGTCGGTAGACTAGTCGATCTAGAACGGTAAACGCTGAGGGAACTTCCGGTGTAATGTTCACTGAAGGCTTTCAACACATGGAATCAACACAGTTAATGTGTGGAAAGACTGAAGATACATTTAGTAGTCTGCAAAATATCGACTGCTCGATAATGAAAATGTGTGTAAATACATGTTGAGCCAAAATATACAATACCCTTCAAAACGAAACAGTTTTGAAAATGTAGTGCATGGAAGAGCTGTTGAAAGATTAAGCCACTACATATATGCTTTGCATAGATCTATCCTGCTGTACAGTGGTGATGTCAATATGCATTGTTCAAGTGAAGTACTCTTTACGTTTACAGGTCTAGGCTGAGTCGCAGTATCAACCAGTGGTTATCACGCCGTATCACTCAAGTGATCGGGGTTAAGTTATCTGAATGAACAACTAAGCTGTAAGTATCTACAGTAGGACAACTTGTAACGACTGAACTGAACAAGTTCTGGGGTGTAATTCAACTGTGGTGATTTGGATAATACATATGCTTTTACAAAAGGAACCAATGGAGTCCTTCCTGGGAGTTTGGTTATTTACTGCCCAGAATCCCAGCATTCTATTATGGTATTACAAGATGAATCCGATTAGTTGATCAAATCGACCAGACTCCATGCGAAGTTGAGCCACGGAACCTCATGGCCTTTTTCATTAACGCTTTTGGGTTGATCCAGACCAAAAGGGGAGTGCTACCTGGACGCTCAGATCTTGTATTCCCACTACTTCAGAGTTTTCCCAGGAGCCGGAAGCAACTCCAACTTGTACAATCTCTGCTCGTAAGTTGTCGGGCCCCTCTATTTTGAGATCCCCATTTCTAGGTGTTAGTGTTATATAGCCTGAGGTTTCCAACACGGTGGGTGGACGCTGTTGAGATTCTTGGTTCCACCTTCAGTGCTTTTTGGGACTCTCTGCTGGATCAGTTCCGTGTTCACAACCTAATACTTCGTAGTACGAATTAAATTTGGTACGGACCGATACTAAGTTGTCGAAGTACAGGAGTTGACAACAAAATTATGCACACGTTTGGCTCATCTCCAATCATTGGAGGAGTACAGAATGTGACCACTAAGTCATTCAACTATGACTGGACGTGGGCGTTGGAACGATGATATCCAAACAATTTCTCGGCGTATACTGAAATTACTACGACACTGCGAGTGTATAGTAAATTCATCGAACTACTTCTCGCGGCCCACTGTCCACACTTTATTCCCCTCTGTAATTTGGTCCTCTAGGCAGCAGAGATACCTCTTGTGTATGCAAGAGGGAGAGATAAGGGTTTGCGTTAAATAATTCTGTCACCACCATCAAGGGGTTCCTGGCGGAGCTGTTTCTTAATAAAGACGGTAAGTGAAACCACTGGGATCAGGTTGTGACAACATGACAGATAGTTCAGTTACTCAAAACCACAATTTTGGGAATCAAGTTGGGACCCACGGATCAAGCCTTGCTGTGTAAAGAATGAATGTCCATCGATAATTTACGCCGGCTTCCTCTGATGTAGCTGACCCACAAGTATGACGTACTAATAATGGGTGTTTTAATAGTTACGTTAAAATCCTTTGCGAGTCACAAAACGTGTTAACTAATCATGGGCTTACGTTGAATCTCTTTATGAAGGGCTTTTAACCGCAGTGCATCAACTACAGTGATTGTGACTTGGCTTCCGAGCTCCACTGGTGAAGGCAAGTCTAATCACTGTTACATTTCGAGAACAGAAATAGACTAGAGAACATTCCTAGTGTCCCAGCAACACACCGTTTGGTCCTATTCAATTGACCTTCTGCATAGATTTGAGCATTCTGAAACTCATCCTTTGTAACGTCTAATGTTTTACGTAAGGTCATTAGGAATTATTAGTAAAACTGTTTCTTTAAAACTGTGTACTCTATCGATGGTGAGTTTTTAAAAGTAAGAAAATTCATTGCACACTGTCAGTTGATATACTACCAGTGGGTTCACATGAGCAATTCTCTCGATTTTGCTTGCGTTCATCAGGTGCTTCTAGTCGATAAGCGTTCCATAATTCCGGTCATCGTCTTTCAAGCACCAAATTCTACTTACCAGCTCAAAGAGTACCAGTTAAGTCAGTTAGCTTACGGCGACTGATTAGGAACGAATAATCTAGCTCTTAGGACCCTGCAGAGCACGCGGATCGACTCGAAAGTCCTCAACCAGAATCATCACTTTCAACTTTATCCTTCGAACCTTTGCAGACGAAGCAAGACACAATGAGATAACTCAGATTTGAGAGTATGCACCTAGACACGCTGAGATAATGTCAAATTTCGACACTTCTAGTCGTGCATAATCGGTAATGAGGAGGATCCTATCTGCCCGATCAATAGGAAAAGCAACTGGATGAACCAAAAAGTATTTCAATTATTCCTCTGACTCACCTTGACCTTTATCCTAAGACTTTTGGTTATGTATACGGTACAGGCATTAGTGTGTGTGTGTGTGTGTGTGTGTGATTAATCCAGTCTGCTTGATTTGTAGTTGAGTTCAACCTGTAGAGAAAATTTGGTTGATAAATCTATCGTGGACAACGTTCTGAGTAGGTTGGCAGTGACAATCACTCGTCCCACTGTCCCATTTGGAATCCACAAAATACTCCAAAGAATCGACTGCCCCGACAAGATTTCTCAAACGGTTCATACTGGAATCTCAAACAGTTCACGTGGGGTTCGCTGACCTCTCGGCATGGCGACGTGGCTCAGCTGGTAGAACACTTGGTATGTTTGGACTTGCTGCTTCTGTCGTTCACTCGAATCCTAGCCCAAATTTTTCACGATCAGTTCCCTTCTAAATTTACTAACTTATAAGACTACTTTTTAATAAAAACACATCCACTGTGAATCACTGAACGGCTCAGATCTCATCTTGACAGAGAGGTCATACGTCGTAAGGTCAACGAGTGGAAGCAACAGGACAGTTAACGTATCTCTAATCCAGGTGATCGGACACTCCGAGCTTTACTGAGAAGTAGTAGGGGAACTGGTTTACATACAGACTGAATATCACCTGCAGTTGATCGCAACTGTCAGAATCCCGTAGACTGTTTGGTCAGCCCCTTTCGCAGAGGAAGCACTACACGCTTTCACGAGGCAACTGTGTTGACTACTGCGCCATTGATCTCACATTAGGCACGGCCGAATTTTCATTTGTGAACGCTCAACTACTTCCGCCTGTGAGTAATGATCAGGTTTCCCAATTGCCTCTGAGCATTACTCACGGGCGAAAGTGCCTGAGCGTTCGCATATGATGACTGAGTCGTGTTTAGTCTGAGGTCATTGGCACAGTCGTTAACACGGTTGCTCCACGGCAACGTGGCCTGAGATCATATCTCTGCCGTGGCAAAAATATGCACTACAGACAAATACTAACTGGAACAAACTTTCAGTTTAGGGCTTCATTTCAAGAGGGTCTGACCAAGAAGTTTAGTTGCATGCAAGCACCGCGATCCATTGTGAGGTATGTGGTGGTGAACGATCCAGGTTGTACTGAGGTATTGTGACGCCCTCGGACGAGTCGGAAGAAATGTTCCCCTGTGAACTGTCTGGGACGTCCGGTGTACTCACGGCTTGGTGGAGAAATGCACGCGACAAAGAAAGCACTAACTCTTTATTGAATTTGCTATAATTGCTTGCACTGGGAACATGCTGATACATATTTTAACCTGACCCGAAATGGCAGTATTGAGTCTTATTTGGATGGGCTGGTTCACAGATAATGTTCCGACTGTATATAATGTATTTCCAACTAACCTGTCCACGGAAAATAAAAAGACGGACGATGTCTCCTCGCTGGGCATCACACCAACCCGCCCACCGGGTGCAGCCACAGAAATCATGTGCGATTAAATCATACTAGGCAATGTTGTTACCACCCTACAATGTGTTAACCCTCATCACAAGCTTTACCAAATGGCTCCCGAACCGGTACAGAATGGATCTGTTGCGTTCAAATAGTCAAACAGACTGACAGTCTTATCGACGAATAAGTGTGTTCTAACTGAATTGTAGTGGAAGCAGTCAAATGGTAGCAAGACCTGTAAGCTTTCAGCTAACCAATGAAGGCAGTATTTTGGTCCAGTTTGTTGTCGGCGTGGACGGAAATCAGAAAAGTCGGCTGTCCACTGTGACCGGAATTTAGTTTTGAATCTCCCTGTTATCTATTTACAACCTTAGGAACGGTCGTGCCTATCAACTGCACCGTTCATCACACAACATTATTAAGAGATAAGGATTGAAACTGCTGTTAATCGAACTATAAGCATTGTTACATGCATTGTAACCGTAGACTCTGTCGACGTGATCAGGTACCATAAATCATTCGGCACGATAATTTTTTTGTCTGGCTGTTAACCTGTGTATATTATAACACGTTATTCCACACAATATATAAGGCAACCGACTGAAAAGTGCATGCAATGTTACATATCATGGAACCGTTTTATTACCCTGTTGATTCAATACGCTCTATCTTTGTGGTTTCGCTGACAAGCTTTAATTGTTCACCACGATAGTACTCGAAGTGTCAACAGTATATCATATGATTGTCTTCTGCTTGTGGCTATCCGCCTGTTGAGCATATATGACAAAAGACACTTTTGAGTGGGCTGACCACTTAATTTGAATGAGTTGGCTGCTTTAGGCGGCTGGATTCACCAAAACTAGCTATACGTGGTTAACGCCGGAAGGATTCGACAATGTTTAGCAAGATATGCCCTATTTACTAAGCATGATTATATCATGAGATATGCAGTTTCTAATCACAGCCAGTTGTCTTGAAATGAACAGTTTCTAACGTCCATTGGTTAATGGTTATGCGCTATCCTGTTAGTGACGATGAAAACTGTCATCATCATTATATTTTCACTAAAATCTTGGATGTGAAATTGAAGCCGACTGTCTCATCAGTCGACTAGTAAACGATCCAATGTCACACGTAGAACCTACTACTAGTCGTGTTATCCCGCTAATTGTGAAACTAGGCGTGGAAACCTAGTGCGCATTCCGACATTTTGATCAACTTTTGAATGGACTGGTGAAAAGCGTTAAACGAAACAGAACTGTATTTGATGCAAACGGCCTTGACTGGTGCCGCTTTCTTTACGTTTCATATCCCCCATTGCAGGGTAACTCGACGTTCCTCTTCCTTAGAAAATGGACTATCCAGTGCTTTGGTTTGCCCACTCGAAACAGGTCAACATGTTGATATTTTCCGTTCGCCGATCAATAGCACGCCATGCAGTAGCCGTCCACTGAAGCAGTGGAATCTAGTCCGAGTCGTCTGACCGCTTAAAAAGTACACTTTTGAAATGGTGCCATCTAGCGGAGACAAAGCAAGCTCAAGGCTGACCGTTTCAAAGCATACATGGATGGGTGACGTGTTATAATCTATCGCAAGAGCACAAAATGTCATGAAACGCATGTCTGATGTATTGATCTGGTGACTGACGCCAGCAGCAAGTTATGAGAGAAAAGATACTCGCGTAAGCCACTTACATAAGTGGAGTTATACTTTTGTCAATCGGTGTGCCATTAGATTGAAAGGTGTGGTCCGACTCTCTGTAATTACTTGAAAGGAGCATATTATTTTATCGTGAACCCCATACTACATCTGCGCTGGGACCCATCATGCGCACCCAGTTACTCATATTGATTTGTAGTTCAACGATGGCTTATTGCTTAGTCTGTACCACGGAAGTCATCGTACTGTCTTACAATAAGAAACTGTAGAGATCCGTCTGATTCCTCCAATAATACCCTCAAGGTCGCCTTCGGTCTTCCTTACTAAATTGTAGTTGCTAATGTTTTAAGCTCGATATTATTTGATTGGCTTGATATAATCCATCTGGAAACAACAATGAGTCGACTCATTCGAAATTAGGAGTTCCGGTTAAGCTTAGTCTCAGTCGTAAAACAGGTAATTTTTTCCTGTATTTAAGTTCAAACCGACCCACTAGTTGTGTTAACTCTGCTCATTGTTCATCACCCCCAGTTAACTAAATCAAGGAGTCACAAAAGAGTTGGTCAATGTTAGCATGAGCGTCAGTATAAGCGAAATCGCCCTTGAATTCTCCATAGGTGCATCAGACCATCTTAACTGATACGGTCGGATTGGTTGGTCTACTCTTATGATACCAGGCAAAACGGTACACCTGGCTAACAATTTTGAACACTGATACGGAATATGCGAGTTCTTGAGTTATTCTGGACTAGAAAGCTTACATCTCGAACTCCACATGTTGGATTTTAGTAGCCGTACGTCAACACGGATGACCATACATTCTAACCGCGGAAAACGTCCGCAACGATGATCCACACACTGACGGTTCTCTCAGGGTCATGTAGTCTTAATATAGGCCTTGACTAGTCCACTGTTCAGTACATTTTCTCAGCAAGTCGAACTTCCACGCAAACCCCCAACAAACATGGTGGAATGGTAAACCAGACGCGTAAGGAGAAGCGACTAAAACCATCATAGTTGTCTAGGTTTGGCTAACCAGGTTACAAATTACTGTCGGTTGATCGTGATAACATTTACTGAAACGATGTTGATCAGTATGGTTGAACAGACTGGAAAATTACTGGACGGTTACAATGTGCAATCACTTCAGGTTTAAAGACGACCAATGTATACCAGAAAGATAGATACTACATGTGGTGTAGATCGACCGAAAAGAATGCCGATGGGGTAAAGGCAGACGATAATGACGAGGTGTTGTGAGTAGGTCAGTTTTACTACGTAAAGTGCCCAATGTGAACAGAGTGGGAAGTAACATCAATTTTCGAAGGAACAGACACTCAAACAAACTCGTAAGCAAGAAGAAAGTAAACATGACCAAAGTAATGGGATAAACCATGACAGTAACAGAACCAGGGGAACGATCAGGTGAATTGTGTGCTTTGGGTTACAGCGAACAAACTAGTGACTGTATTGTGTTACAGCCTACACGAGCTGATCGGTGTCATTAGCAGTCGAAAATGTCCGAAGACACTGGGTGTGTGTACGATGCAAAAATATCATTTTCTTGTTTGCCAGTTTTTTCTTTCTGGCTCACGAGGCCATAGTAAGTTGGAGGTTGGCAAAACTTAACAGGCTCATCCCAGACTACATATCCCAAGCTGAAGACAACCGTTATCATACGACCATCCGATAGCTGAACGAATTATGAGCATAATATCGGACGTGGATGACCTACAAAGTAGTATATGTATTAATTGTTCTCCAGTTGCGAGTGCCTAGAGAATACTCACTTAGCTGACGGAATGACCATGACAAACGGTTGGGGTACCCGCTAATTGGGCTCATTGTGGTTGTACCAAACAGCTAAAAATCGTTTTCTGCACTAAGTGACCAAAGAGAAGTAACTCAACAATCGATATCAGATATGTCCTAAAAAGTGCTCTTTTACGCAGTATTATTGAATATAAACAGAATAACGTGATATGATTCCAAACGCTTGGGTTTCGTTAATTTTATATACTGGTTTTGCTTCAACACTGTTTGTGAACGTACCTTGAGTACGATAATAACCCTTCTCCGAAAGTTCAGAGATATATGTTAGACGGAGAGCGGAGGTGTGCTTTGCCATTATTCAGTTTTAATTTAATTATGTTCTTCGTGATTATCTCCTTCTTCATTTCTAACGGTAGGTTGCACAGTTATCTGCTGATGGATTTAGTCACAGCTTGACACGCACCATAGAACACACGACCTTCCCCATGTATGATCTGTAATCAGACTGGAGGAGTGAAGTATTGTTGTGAGTAATTAGAGCCTTACCAATGCACGAAATGCATTACATAATTTCGTGGGGGATAGCCCGTGGGTGCGGAGTTGTATTTAAGCGTCCTGACAGATTGTTAGCAGAAATCTTCAAAGACAGATAAGCCTAATTATCACTTAGGCCCACCAGGTTTCCAAAGTGGTAGACAATTAGTGTGCGGACATGAACACACACACACACGCGCGTGTGTGTGTGTGTGTGGCAGAGCAATCGCTTAATAGCGAGCGGATCCATAGGATTCCATAAAACGTTAAATTATTCGACTACTATAGTCGGTCCTTATCGCGTGCCATCACTTAATTAATGTTGAGGTTGAAGTGATGACGGACGAATCGGCTACACAGTCCCATATCATGCGTTCACTATGGGTTACCTGTATACAGTCCCCGTTTGCTTGATTGATGTTACGCAGGACGCATAGAAAACGTAACACAATCTGGTACAGTATTGCCGAAAGTGTTCACAGTCCGTTAGTTTATGAAATAACACAACTTTTGCCCATCAATGAATAACACTGTTGCATGCACGTTATATTTAGATGACACAAATCAATCAAATAAACTAACTAGAATTATGTTCAGTTGTTAGCACCCAATCTCTACATGTGTGATATGAGCACATCATTTGCTAGCTTGACTGTGTTGGCATTCTACGCGACATTAACGCGGTACCTTGGTGAACAGGTGGCCTAACTCAATGCCATCGGGTGCATCCTCAGGTTGCGGACTGGCGGGGAGGCCTTGTACGTGAGGATCAACGGCAAAATAAGCCAGTATCCTTTAGCGAATAAGAACTCTCTGACAATGAACGGTAAAACTACCAGGGCCCGGTGGAATCACAGTTGACAGCCGGATCTCCTGTAAAATGCCATATTCGGTGATACTACCACGGCACTACCAAATGATGTATGTTCCAAAAATGGTTTCAGATGCCCCATCAGAAGTATGTGTGCTCCCGAACAGTCTACGGTCCGTCCGTCTAGTTGTCCTTGCGGCGTACTGACATTCCTGATCTTCGCCAACCATAGAAAACCCCCAGGAAGGCGTACGAATCAATTCGATGATCACCTGCTTCAGCGGATACGCAAGATTTGCTGGGTACCTTGAGTGGTTGGAACCCGTTCGAAGGGCGTATGAACTAATTTGGTTAATGGTCTCCGGCCCGAATAGGCACACGCCTCAACAGACTTGCCGACCTTGGGCTCCCTGATTGCACAGATCCACCACATCAGATCTGCATTCGTTGGTAAATTGTCGAACTATTGCGGTGCTTCTGTCGCAATCTCGTTCACGGTGCACTGGAAGTCCTCGATGGTGGACTCCATCCGAACGACGTATGAAATAACGAAGCATTGGTCATCTGCCCAAATGGGCTGCAAACTTCGTTTCCCCCAGCTGGTTGCGGGTTGAGTTTCCTTTGAACTGAAAGCTCCGGGTGAGTGCCTTCATTTGGCTCTTATTCGGCCTGGGCAACCGAGAAGTATTCTGCCGTCGCATTTATGAACTTATACGATTAACAAATTCTGTCATGTCTTCCTGTCATAACTTTTTGTCCAAAGTGTCGGCGTTCAGCTTTCTTCTTGTGTCATATTTTGTCCCACTAAGCCGATTTGTCACCTCTCCTCCTCTTTTGACGAACAACTCGTGCACATATAAGAAACTCACCTCATTCGTCGCTTGAGGTGGAAGTCAGCCAAACTAGTAGTGCGTGAACCACCAAGATTCCTTTGCTTAACGGACACAAACCCTTACTCGCCTCCTCCCGACATCATTTAAGTTTATCACCCTCAGTGTTCGAAAATTATGCATACGTTTTACAAGACCTCTTTTGAATGTATTTCGGAGACCCTCGCCTTCGATATATGTTGTCCGGTCGTAACGCGGCTTCAAAATTTCAGCTCAGTGCTACATCTCCAACCTCTGTCAACAGCTTCATCATGTGTACTAGTCTGGAGATATTGCAGCTCAAGCAAATCGCCAGGCTGGTGTTGGAATTGCCACAAACCCATGTGCAAAGGAGACGCTGGTTGCCTGGATATCTGTCAACAGCCACCTTTGCGCTGTCAGACTGCAAGGCACGGTTAGAGCATCGAGAGACATCTATCGCAAACGGTGTCCGTTCGTTGTTGCGGCATATGCCCCAGTAGACTGCAGCCCAGACGTACACAAAGATTATTTTTATCGCCAGCTAACCAAACTTTTACATACCACGCGGTGCACGAACACTGTAGTACTGGTTGGAGACTTGAACGCTCAAGTAGGCAGACTAAGTGTTGATGACCGTGGCTTAGGTTACCTGCATCTTCACGTTACTGGTCGAACAGACAACGGTGAAGGTTGGTTGCAGCTGTGTGCCGGTAGCCGTCTGTTTCAGACAAGTACTAGTTTTCGACGCTTTTGACGTCAGTGTACCATCTGGTGACCTCCATTATCAGGTCAATCATGAAAACAGACTAAACACCCAGGCATCAGCTAACGGGTACGTGGCTATTCCCACGATTGTGAGTCAATCTGGAGCACCTGCGTAGATTCCGATCATGTATTTTTATGAACCAAGTTCGCTCTGCGTTTTCGTGGGTGACCCATTGGCAGTCGATGGTAAATTAAGGTATCCAAACCAGCAGGGGTACAAACGCTAGACACTAATCATAGCGCTTGTCCTTAGTCCAGGGCTCAATCCACCAGACGACTTTGAGGCTCATTTGACACGTATACGGCCCTCAATGCATAAGTGCGGTACTGCCTCGTGTGATACCATTGCTCGTTCAGCTGCCAACCACTGCGTCTCTATGCGATCCTTGGAACTTCACGACGCCCAGCAGAATACTCCATCGAGCATCGCGCAACACACGATCCGCAAGGCTACTTGCTTAAAACGTCGGAAAAAACTATATGAGGGTCACCAAGCCTCCCGGACACAACGCGTTATCGAGATCAAAATATCTGCTGCTATCTGAATCCCTCAGACGCCTTTCCATCTAATCCAAAAAACTGGTAACAGGAGGTCAGTGTGAGCGAGGTAATCTCCGAAGCCAATGATGAGCCTATGCATAAGATGCAACGGCGCTTAAGATGCTGGGACGAGAAATTCCAACGGCTGTTCAATTGGTCACTCGAGCCAATAACTACACCCTCGGGTCCTGCTTATACTCTTGGTCTGTCGAGGATTCTCCGCTCTCGAAACCAGAAGTTCCCTAGGTCAAGTTTCTGAAACGTCACAATGCGTCCGGTTCAGACGAGGTTTCTCCCGTTCTTTCTGTGGATGGAGGCCTAGCTTTAGTTAAACGGCCGACAGTTCTCTTCTAGAAACTCTGAACAGTGAAATTTTCCCAAATGACTGGGGTTTGGCTGACATTGTTCTTGTTTTCAAAAGAGAGTTTGCATTTCGTACACAAATCGCCGATGGATTAATATGATTCCTGTTGTGTCACAGTTGCTCGCGTTTATTATCCCTCGTCGATTAAACGAAACGCGTGAAGAATATATCCCTGTGTTTGGAGACGGCCACGGTTGCACTGATCATGTCTTCACACTTCGTCAGATGCTTGAACTCCGCTGTTCATATAGATTATCAGCAGTTGTTTTCATCGTGGATATCAGAGGGGTCTTCGATTCGCTTAACAGAGCTACACTCCGGGAAGGGTTTGCCTAAAAAGTACGTGAACACCCTGAAAGAAATTTACTGTTTGTCGTCAAGCTGGGTTAGGGCTGATGAAAGCGTACTTCCAACCATTAACATTTCAAGTTGAGTGCGAAAAGGTTGCCCACTCTGTTCTTCCCTATTCAAATTTGCAGTAGACGAGGTTCTAGAGTACATCCTGACAAACTCCGAATATGATGGTGTGGTTTTGCCCTCAGGCATTCGGCTTCGAGGCACATAGTATACAGACGACCTTTGTCTGATCCCTGAGGGTTCACTAGTGCACCAGAACCTCTTGAGAGCTTCAGTCTGTCTGTTTCGTATAGTCTTTGTATCTACAAAGTGTAAGGTGTTGTTGCAATACTGATAAGACTGTGCGCCTTCTCTAACCCTTGATGGTGAGCCGTTACTTGTGGTTGAGAAGTTTGTGTTTAGGGAGTTTTATCAGTACTGTCGCCGTGTCTGATGCGACCACAAATCGCACAGCAAAGGCTCGGATGGCGTTTGTAAATTCATACATATATATATATATGCATATACATATATAGACAGACAAAGAAAGATTAGGTTCGGGTTGATGACCCTTGCTCTTGAGCAGCTACTGGAAACGGATTAACATGCAACAAAATAGAACGGCACCGTAGTCATGGATCAGTTGACAGCATACTAATTTGCACTCAGTCTACGTTTTCTCCGGCTGTGTTCCCTCAGACGCATTTGCAAGTTTGCGTAAAATTCTGTTTGGGTGCATGCGCTTACTGCCGATGGTTTCATTAACTGGTTCAGCTAGGTTGAATTCAGATCATTTCGATTGTTCAGTATCAAGCATCAAGCGATCCGGCCATCCGAAAGATGCGGTTCCGGAAGTCAGTGGTAGACAACGTTGTTTTGAACAAGACGGAGTTTATTAAAAAACCATTTAGTAAAAATTCGTATTTTCCACCTAGAACGCAGCAAGATTTGATAAGCAGACTAAGAGCAACGTGTAGCAGAATCGCACACCACAGCGTGCCAATACCAGTTAGTACGCATTAGGCTAAATCACTGATAATCCATAAAAGTGTAATGCCAAAAGACTAGAAGAGATGAGATGGATAGACGTAGAAGAAGTTGGGTGTTAGGACCATTTCCATCTGCCAATGTTCTTATCGTTTTCAACTACTAATACCACAGCTGGTTGCCACCGTGTCACGATTCACAGAACTCTCTGTTAGTTCCTATCTTTTTCCCGTATCAGCAAGTGGTGCTCGCACAGGGAGGCAGGAAAACGCTGAAACCAATTGTGCTTGAATAACTCGCTGTTTGCAGCTCGCAGATTCTGTTTTTTTGTTTCGGTCACACCCACGGAGGTGACAAACCTGATCTCGAACCTGTAGTTTTGACCGATCAGCCAAATATGTAAACTATTCTAGTGCATGTATGTGCTGCAGCCATTACTCAGGTGCACACTTCAGTTCATCACATAGAGGCTTTGAATTATTAAGACATCCACGAAATCTAATTACTGCCTTATCGGATGTGTTGTTATTTGCAAATGTCTGATGAACGTAAAAATACCATACTCGTAATGTACGTGTACTGTGAACAGAAAGTTTTCGTTTGTGCTAATCGAATCCATGAAGAAGTTGGCAACGCGGATTGCATGCAAGACTGTCTACTGGTTGGCAGCAAAGAGTATGCGATAACGGATTGCGTGTACTGGCACACAGTGTGTGTCGTAACTCGTGCGAAACCCTCAAGTTTCGCTTACACTCATTGGCAAAATAGTTTTTTATACGACAGACAATCATAATCGGCTCCAGTTAGTCATTTATGAAAATTATGTTATAAATGGCTCTGTGATGTGTGAACTGAATAGATAAATCATGTTGCTTGTGTGTTGTTCACAGTCCTTGACTAACAACTGAAAATGTTTCCAAATAGTCTTCAGTTCCCGCTTCCTTCTTCGTGCGTTCGTGTTAGATTTTCGTGACAGAAATTTGTAGTTTGCGGTCACAGTGGACTAATAATCTTCTCCATCGATGTCACCTGTTTGATAAACAGAATGGTATTCCTAGTGTGTCCGCCTGACATTTTTGATCATTCTTCCTGCAAATCTTAGCCATAATACCAACATTAATATTATAGTTTATCTGGAAACTGTTAATCACGTCTCGATAGACAAACTAACTTGACAAAAATGTAACCTGAGTGACTGACGTTTGCGATAATTTAACTCACTCTAATCACTTCATGACTGTACTTCATAAAAACGGATAAAAACCTGACCTTAGAAGAACGGTGCCGATCATCGGAACTTGAGCTCCCAGTGCTTGGATCGACAGTTATCTAGAAGTGAGCTCAAATGGATAACTGTGCTAGAATTGTAGACTCGCGTCTCCGACACAGCACTCATCAAGCTCCAGACTTGAGAGAGTACTTGCCAGAGCAGCTTGCTGACCGATTTGTCGGAGAGTGCGGGCATTGAAGGCGCCAATGTTTACCAGTTGTCTTGGCCTCAGAAAACAATTATCGCCCGAAGACACATGGAAGGCTGAAGAAATAGGGGGTAAAACGGTAGGAGAAAGTCGTGGTCGGTTAGTGATGTCACTGTCGAGAGAACGATAACTTCTGATACTTCCCGGTCGTTTATGCCGCGGAAGGGGGTTGACTTGAGAGATCCCAGCCCGAGCCTATGACTGAAAAGTCTGACCTGCGAGACAACAGGATATAGGGTTTTCTTGGGGGACCCTACCCGGAGCCAATGACTCAAGAGTCTGACTCACTTGGCAGTGAGGGGCTTGCCCAGTCCGAGGGCACAGTGAATAAGACAATAATGTCTGATTCTAAGCACTGCTGCGCGCAACGGATGTACTCGAAGCTACATCGGGCTTTTGAGAGATATTTGATGTTTTTCGACCGTGTTGGACAATACACCGGCGGTCACGGTCAACCGTTGGGCGATCGAAGTGCTCTTTGTTTGAGGGTACCTTTTCTAACCCCTTCTTCCTGATACGGAAGACAGCAGTGTCGCAACTATAAAAATAGTTCTGCTGTACACCCATAGGATCGTACCTCACTGCCTAAGCACTCCTACGCGGTGAGTAGTGTGACATACAATCCTATGAGTGTAACTGCTTTTCGTCTGACTGCTCCCCTTTAGCCTGTCTGACGAGGTTGCACCTGGAAGGACCGGAGTCCTAGTCAGCATAGCCCGCCGGATCAAAACAGTACACAAGCCCGACCATCTTGTCAAGGTAGCAGTATAGGTCGGGGAACAGATCTCAATTGTGAAGCAGTTCTACTTATAAAGTAATCTGTCTGTTCCACTACTCAGTTTCACCGAGTGACCTCATAAACGTTCATCCCTACTAAGTATTCTGCCAACGAATGACCCGAGATGTGAAGTATTTTGTAGTGGACTAGGTCTCCCGTGAGATGTCTGTAATTCATTCAGCATTGGTATTAATCTGGCCATCTTTCTCGATACGTCGTTTTCTGAGCCCTATAGTTCTTTTAGTAACCCGTCTGTGAACACTTGATAAGCGCCAATTGTTTTTCAACACGGGGACAACAGGGCTTTATGTTCGTTTTCAGATGTAGGTAGATTATAGAGGCGAACCTACCGAGCAACCAATCGGAGTGGAAAGTTCCACAAATTCTTCCCAGAAGTGATTTATGTCAACTTATCACAGTCCGTGTATCGTAACCAACGAAATCGGCCAGATAATCTCTGTAGAGTACATTTTAAATAATGCCACTTGCGTGTTCCAGATTTATCCGGGGAAATGAGCGATTTAGATTTTTTTCTCAGAAGGTTCTGAGTTATTTATGCTTTGTTAGCCATAGCAGCATAATATGTAGAAAAACCCAAACTGTTGGATGCTACTGTTCCTAGTTCACTTTTGTATGCTGACACTAGAAAGTTTGTGTTGTCAAGGCAAATGCGATTAAAATTTTGATGGGGAAAGTGTATGACTTTACACTTGTTGATGTTGAACGGCGAAATATTCTCTCCGGACCATTATATTAGACAGTTCACCGCTTCTTTCGGACACTCTAGAACTCGCCAGTGCTTCCTGTCATCAGTGTAGAGCAAAATCGGAGATTTGACTGTACTAGGTAGCTAATGAACGAAAAGAATGAGCAGTAGGGGTCCTAGAATTGATCTTTGAGGAACGCTGCTGTTGGCTAGGTACCACCCTGACAGCTATCCATTCACATTGACATTGATTCTATGTTCAGTCAGATACAATCCTTTAACCTGGTGAGTAAGTGTTGGCCATGACTACTGAGTTTCCGCGGCGAGATTGAATGAGGTCAAAGACTTTGGAAAAGTTAGGCTAAACCACATTTATGACCAGTCCTGCATCTGCAGTCTTCGTACAAGTATCCTGAGCAGTCGGAGAATTTGTGAGGAATGAGTGTCTCCCACAAAAGCCACGTTGATAACGAGTTGTAGGTCTTTAACCTTAGCCCGGGAAGAGTAACCTGATAAGCTCTTCGTTAATTTGGAGACCACTGAAATCACCGCTATTGGTCGATAGTTTGTTGGTCTTGTCTGCATCCACCTTTGAAGATAAGTGTGATTGTGAACTATTTCCAAGTTTTCGGTAAACGGCCGATTGTTAAGACGTTGTTGAAAGATGCAATAAGCGTTTCTGTCTACTAGGTGGTGCGGTTTTTTACGAAGTGAGGTCGTGTCAATTCTGGACCGAGTGATTTGTGGGTTAGTAGGTTCTATAACGTGACTGTGATTTGTAACACTGAAATTTGAGGTAATTCGGTCAAGTTGCTATCAGAGTATTGACCACCTTTACAGTTGTATTGGTGAAGCAACCAGAGATTTGCAGTTACGAAATGCTAACCTTATCTCTTGTATGTGTTGCCAGTTCGAGGTAAAAAAAATCTTTGAATTCATCTTAGCTTTTCACCGAGATCGTGTTGATAGCAAAATCGATCCTCTCTGACACCAGTATGATTTAAGCTCTAACTCTGTAATGGGCTGTTTCGTTGGAAATAACAAGGTAAAGAACTCTCGGTTAAAGGTGAATAATACTAACCGACCGTGTTGTAATGTACCTATGCATAAATCTCTGCAGTATATGCACTCTTAGACACAGGCTGCGAGATGAGGAGTTAACACCGGTGAGTTGCTTTGGTTTTGACGTGACTCACTCGCAATTGTCAGTGCACTTCTGCTCGCTTGGTGGTTGAATATCCAAGTTGTCAACGCTATCTCTGGCTACTTCCCGCTGTCGACTGAGTACGTGACTCACGCAAAGTACTACCCATTCGGCCAGTCACAGATCCACCCGACTCAAAACAACACAATCGACCACATGTTGACTATTGGGGGGGACCGAAATCGACTAGTGTTTGAGGCCCTTTTATGGATCACGACTTTTCGGGTGTGGGGAACCAAAGTTGGGTGATTCAACGTTCACATGAACACACACAAAGGAAGGTGATTGTGACTCCGTTTACGCATCGGCTGCTATCTGGTAGACTGGGTACTTTGAAATGCGACGGCTTGCAGCAGAAACGTTTGCAATTTATTGTAGATTGATTTGGCGTGGTGTATCAAATTAGTAATGCTCCGATCGATCGATACGGTCCAGCATGGTAGTTCTGTTGTCATTTAACGCAAGCGGATCTTTCCAGGATGAATTATTACTGTGTTGTTGTACAGTTGTGTGCATTACTCGGATTACGGTGGCTGGTCAGGTAGATAGGTGACTTGTAGAGCATGTTGATATGTAAATCAATTAGTTTAAGCTTGGGTAGTGCTCAGTATAGGTCATCCAGGTGATCAACAGTAAGAGTCAAGTTCACGTACTTAACCGATTAGCGAATAACGAACCAGGATTGTGCCACTTTCCATGACATTCAAGTCGATTAGCCCATTCTAACTGGCACTAGCCATTTGATCTGTCCAACAGTAAGCGTCCTGTGCGGTCTCTGCATGGTGAGTGACGGAAACCACCCCGCCCACGGTTTTATCCGAAAGCTGCTATCAAATCAGTTCAACTGATGTGGGTAAATGATGATATTTACCATTTTTGATTACATTAGTTACACAAAACAATTGAACACAGTGTATAGAAAAAATTAACTTGCCTTCACTTTTTTATCCAAGAATTAGATATCGTTTATCGATCTGGGCAAGATCAGAAAGGAATAAGGGACCCATCTGTCGGGTTTCCACAACGTATTACAAAAAGTCCTACTCAAATGAGTTGACGAACTACGTCACAATTTTCTGTCGGCTGATGAAAAAAGCACACTATGTTGTCCACAAAAGAATTGCTAGTAACTTATTAAACCGATCATCAAAAGGCTGTGGTAAGTACTTGTGAATATAGAAACATGTACCAATTATTGAGTTTAAGGATTAAAATTGAGTTTCTTCAAATATGATGGAATAAAACTTGTTGAATTTTACTGAGGTACTGCGTAAGTTATGCTATTTTGCATAGTTATGAGTTTATGGAGAAATTTCTTCAGAAATTGGACAAAAACAACGGTTGCCAAGACAGGGCTGTATGAGCTGCTGGTTCTCCACACGTTCCAAATTCTCTTGAGCTTAATGATTCCTCATAAATCAGACTAACCCATTGTTTTCGATGTCGTTTGGGACTTGCACAACTAGTGTTAACTCATCCCAAGAAGTCTCTCACTTCACACACCCAAGAAAGCACTTTACTGAAGTATTCAGTTATTCACTTACTGGTAGAGTGAATGAGTGCAAATTGGGATGTGACAGCTGCTGACATTAAACTCATGTTGGCTTCAGCTATTCACTTCGATTACTTACGTTCAGCCCATGTCCGATCTAGCCGTTCCCTTCCTGGCCACCTGTATGAAGCGAATACTTCGTGTCTGCCTCTGTTTCTTATGTCTGAGTGCTACTGAACTCAACACAACACCCATCACCAGCGTTGTATGCCCGCTACGATTATTCATTCATATCCGGCGTACTTGTTTCCAACACGAAATACTGGTGTGTCATTTGTCGGCCACTGACTCAAAGAAGTCCGTATATCAGTGTGGATGTTAGGAGCAACCGAAGGAAATATGCCGAAACTCAATCCGTCTCAACATCCTAGAATGTATCGCAATTTTACAAAGCATAGTGACATAGGCAGTACTGATCAAATTAATTCGCAAATTACCTGTTAACTACAAATTTCACCGTCTGCCACTACCGTAGTGGGTTAGCTGGCTGAGTTTCATTGAGTAGGCACATTTGAGGTTTGACAAGTCACAAAACCGGTCATGTGCAGTCACTGATTCTTAGCCACTAAAAACGTACTACTCAAATCATCTAAATTTTGCTTTATAAGGGTTTAATGCATGTCAGAAAACCATTAACAGAAAGTGAAATTTGAATTTTTGAAAAGCTATTGAAGAATTGTGTAAAAACAGCCCGAAAACCAACACAAACCCATCCATGGCTGTCTTCCGGAGAGAGTTAGTAGGGGAGGCCCTTTCAATTCCTGTCGATAATCCGTGCACAGTCCTTAGGCTAGTTCTTGTTAAGAAAATCGTGAAAGTTGGACACAGCCTTCAACACTGTGATTATCCGGCAGCGTTTAATTTAACCTCAGATAAGCATATCCTGGTACAAATCTACATCAACTAAACAACTATGCTCTATAACCCTTCAGTCATGTTTAGGACAGAACATATGGCTTTAAGGCTTAAAATTGTGAAAATATCTGTGAGACATGGGTTGATTTCGAAATTGTGTCGCTGACCGTATTTGTATGCTTTTGGGTGGGGTGGAGGCACACACTTCCTGCAACTAACAAACTCCGTACTTGAATAACCCAAATACTGAGATTGTGGTGCTCATTGGAATGAATCACACGAAGAGGGGTGCAACTGTCTCAGTGGCAGATTGGACTGTTGGACGAGTAGCTCGATTATGGAACATGGTTGGCGGTTAAAGAAGTCCTTATTCCTGAGAAGCCTCTCGCCTGCTGGAACGCATGGCACAAGCTAACCTTGCTATCCAGTCAATTATCCGTTTGTGTAGAAATGGAGTGATAACTTTAACCCAATTACAGTCGATTTTCAGCCTGGATATAAACTACCCGTGGCTGTTGCAACGCATGAGGTATCAGGGCGAGTTAACTAGTGTTGCAGACTTCAGCGTTTTTTGAAGCAGAACCGACGAATTGACGTTCTAACATCGAGTTCGCTCCCTCCTAATACAAAGGTTACGGGGGACTACAGAAGGGTTTACAATTCGGTACCTGATTTTAACTTAGCTAATCAAACCGGAACAATCGTGAGGGGATATTTCAACTGAAATAAGGTTGGCGGCATCCGTTAGCCTGTCACAGTGACCGAAGTCAAAGGACGCCTGCGCTTATCCATCACTGCAATTGGCTTGCGCTGCACCAATTGCAGTTCCACTCACACACCACACATCCAGTGTAAACCCGAAGGAATAAGACCAGCAGGTGTGCCAATGGGGCCTTTGTGTCCAGCCGGCCAATGCTGGTTAGCCACTTGATTGCCTAATAAGGAAAGGAAACTCATATCTCTCAGACACAACAGAGAGAGGCTGCAATGACGAGACCTAAACTAGGAAGAAAGATTTTTGAAGTGTAATACAACAAGCGCTGCAGTATAGGTGTGCAGGTTAGTGCATCCCAGAGAATATGTGGATGAAAAGCAAATTTCTCATTGAACTACGTATAGCCAGACAGACCATTCATCATACAGTACACCAACAAAACCAAAGAAAAGAATGGATAGAAGACCACAGACACTCAAGTTTCTGAAAAGAAGAGCGGATTAATTGTCAATGACCACGATGTTGGCCGATGCAGTCATTAACAGAAGTAGAATAAGTATACCGATATGACCTACCTGAGCCTAGCGTACTCGCCGCCTCTTCGCCGACGGGGTACTATGAGTACGTTGGTGACCTACCAGCCCCAAACGGCCAGCGCATTCGCGGCCGCACACATCACAACGCCATATAGTCACGTCACCGCGACCTATGGCACCGATGGTTCCTTTGCGTACCGCACGCTTCCGCTCGCGGCCGACTGAAATACACGCATGACTGCAATCACATAGCAATTTCACAATATCACTTGCGGTGTGCCTAAAATGTTCGAGATAATGTGTTAATTACTTATATCTGAAGTGTTCATTCAAAACGGTGGCATTTTTAACACCACATCGTTGTATAACAAGTATGAATAAGTCTTGTTTAAGGGTAATAGATACACGGGTGACAACGGCGCCTCCTTGTATCTGGGCATACAGAGTGAACCGAGCTGGTGCTACCTTCACTGAGCAGTTGATTGAGTGAATTATATGTTACAAATTTTACAGATTGCTGGAATTATTTTACGCTTTTCTAGCAGTTTTCTATTAGTCTCCACTGTCGGAAGCAATTCGTTCAATTGGACTTTCGGGATAAGTTTCACCATTGTTTCTCTTCCAAAATGGACGGTAAAAGTCAACAAAAGAACACAGGGTCATTTTTCGTTAATTTGCTGAAGATGATGAGACCAGTATGTTTGTTTTGGAACTGACGAAACTACTTCTTCGAGTGTAAAGCTTAATCATGAAGGTTTCTATCGTTGTCATTACTGGCACACTGTACACAATCAAGTATTTTAGGTCTCGACTGAAGTGAGTAAACAGATTGCTAAGGCCACGTAATGTATATACTCTTCGTTAAAGATAAATGGAAGCGATAGAACTCGGAGATTAAAACTGTTAAGCATATTTATCCATGATGAATACCAACAGTGCAAAGGGTTGACCACGAAAACTTTGTGGCCATTTTTGGTTGTTTTGTTCAGCAGAATTGTCTTGCACAACCCCCATAAACCAACCAGATCGAGCCGTCCCATTCACGTAGTGTGGATTCAGGTATTTGTGTCCGACATACTAATTTACTGCGGAAGGACCACATACCAAAATCAATGTTATTTTGTAAGTGCAGCTAGATGAGTGATTGATTAAGTCTCTTGTCAACAGTTGTTTGCACCACCGTTGAAAAAATATCACCAGCAGTTAGAGTGCTCCCCCCCACCTATATCCTTCCTTTACTCTTTGTATATTTGAGGAAAACCTTGTCCTAGCAACATTATTGTTGTGATCAAGTCGTTACTCAAGGCTGTGGGCAACAGCCCTGATAAACCAAACAAACCAGATTTTGTTGGGATCTATACCAACATTTCTTCCGACACTGGAAAACGATCACCTAATTGTGGTGTAGATGAATTTCGAATGGAAACTTAATTGACTGGTCTGATGAATCGTGACTACCAGTTTCCAAACTCATGTCTCAATCGGGCCAGATTGGTGCCTTGTTTCTGTCATGATGGCTTTCCGGGGACTGATTACTGGAATCAGGTAGACGCAATCCTGTGCTTATACACTACCGGAATTCGTTTTAGCACCTTAACAGTCACCGCATCCGACACCCTTGTGTAAGCCTGCATTTCCACAAACGTGCAACACACACACACACACAGATGCACACATGCACACTGAGGGTAAATGATTGGTGCGGTAACCACCGCTAAATCCACACCTACTGCATCAACAAAATAAACGGTTTGTCAACCACCTTAGCAACATGTACAGTTTGCGGTCAGCTGAGCAGCCACAATTGTTCATTTGCTTTGTGGGGGGAGCAGACAAAAACTCACACCTTGAGTGGATCGCAAATTGGTGGGTATTGTGTGACACGCCTCGCGAACAGTTCCGTTCATCCATCACATAAAATCTGCTTACGCTATGTTCCAAATAACCAGCGCAACTAGCCTCTAGAGGTCTGAATTCAAGAGAGACAGGCTATGGGTCAAGCAACGACCACATACCCTAAAGGTGTTTTGGATTCCGACCGTGCCAAACGAGAATTTGCAGTTAGGACTATTTTTCTGTTGTACAGATAACCGATTTATTCGGCCTGTCAGTGACACTTAAATATTCAACGAACCTGTACTAAAATATACGAATGATGACTATTCAAATTGAACAACACCCAGACCGCGAAAATGTCCACTAATATTCGAGGATCTCAGTAAGTTCGCAAGTGTACCACAATTGAAACCTAGTACACCTGAGCCAGAAGTCACCTCCACATTGCCGTTCGTTTCGAATACTACACTCCGGTTCCCACTGTGACGGAGACAGCAAACAATGTGAAAGTTGCAACCTGTAGAATTTACATTGGAAATTGACAGTGGATATCAGCTTTTTTGCCACGCGTATTATGTCGTGTCTTTCTGCTAGTGTTTCAGCACACAGAGAGAAAAGGGCGCACACACATTTAAAACGGAAGGTCGCCAAAACTTGGACTTAAAGTCACAATGAAACTAGAAACATTCGTTTCTGTAACAGTCAGTCTTTTTTTCAGATACCCAACAAGTGTTACGACTACTGCTCCAAATAGAATCCGAGTCCTGTTTGAGGTTGTCGTGGCCTGTTCCCCACACCTTCCGACTAATAGAAACCCAAGTGATTTTGGTGGGCTTTGGACCTAGTGAACATAATGACCACGGAGAGAGTCGGATTTCACGTCTGACTTTGAACAGCAGGATCAGGATCAGGATCAAGTAACTGGTTCGAGTGGCCCAGGCTGATGAATGGGATCGCAAGAAACTGCGACCAACCCTTGTTTGCGCCGATAAATTTCTCTTTATCATCCACCCCCCATGTAGATATATGTATCTTGAGTAATAAGGCGTGTGTGATCCCCAGTAGATGCTTGGTTCCTTGCTCTTCGCACTCCAGTTCTAACACCATGATTCGTTACTCCCAAACTAGCCTGACTGAATGCGTGATAAGGTTACTGATAGTCTTTTTCTTCATGCCCAAGCTGATGGAGTTTAGAACAAACAAGTTTGCACTGAAAAGTAACACAAACGACGGGTTGGAGGTAAAAAGTCTCCATGGTAATTCTGTTTCGTATTGTCCACTAGACAGGCGATGTATGTTCAGGAGGCTAGTCACTAGCCGGGCTGCCATAAGAGAATCAGCTCGAATCACCAACCGTATCAACTCGGCCTAACGAAGGCATGACGGAGGCTAGTTGAGAGAATGTTGCAGTTGTGAACTAAAATGAAATGTAGTTACTACAGCCACAGAGAAATAATGCCGCCTTTTTCAATAGCATAATTACCAACAAAAATAGGTAACCAAAACCACAGGAACGGTTGACACCGACGTCTAGCTGGCATACATAAATAAAAGAGTATGAAGTGTTAGAACATGCCTCATTGAGGCAATTTGTTTAAATTCGATGAATCAATATCAGTATGTCAGTGAAATCCAGGTTGACAAATGAGCTGACAATGACAGGGTGACGTCGTTTACTTCGTTCATTGGAGTTTTCACTGTCCAGATTAATTGGATATATTCATTTCATAGACAACATTGTTTAATGTTAATACCCACATCCTGAATGTTGATCAGCTTCCATTTCTCGTAATTTCTCCAGTCACAAATTGTCTGAGTCCCACGACCTAGGAACATTTGTTAGGAATAACTATTATTTTCAGGGCACTTATGTTCCAAGGTACCTTACGTCAGTAGGGTAGGGGACAGAAAGTACTGCGATGGTTGAAATCTTCCACTTATTCCGACCCATCCACTGTTGTGTCTATAAAGGCCCAGTCATTGTGTTTGACTAGGAAAAAAGACGTGGCAAACACTATGGATTGCTTGATATACTGAAAACTCAACATGCAAGTCTGTGGTCGGAAGTGACTTGCTGTCATGTTAAATATGTTCTTACTGTCAAAAAGTATGAAGAGGGAAATCCCATGTTTGTGTTGACGTCTCATGAAATTTGTATGTATTCCATCAAGGGACTGAGTACAGTGTGTGAGCAGCGTTCATCTAGTAACATACCCGTGCTTCATTAACTGGATAGACGGCTCGTCTTCTAATAAAATACAGTATGTTTATCTATGAAGTGTCAATCTCAGTCATTCGTTCACCTCGTATCTGGTCGTTAGAACCTGCACTTTAAATCTCATGCTTATGCATACCGCTACCCTTGCCCGCACAGGTTTAGACCGATGGATATCTGTCTTTGGTACTCCAACAGTTATTACAAGAGAACATGGAAACAGTTTAAATCACAGTGTCTTCGAGCTCTCACAAACCTTATTGAACAAAATAGTCTAGGACAACTGTTTATCATTCCTACGCCAATGGGCTCGTTGAACAATTTGACCGTCAACTTAAAACTGTCCTAGAGACACATAAGGACCCGACACATTGGACATAATGCATGTTTAGTGAACAGTGCCGTGTGCAACTTCGACTAGATGAAATATTGTTTTACTCAGAGCGCACTGGCAGGCCGCGATTGAGAGGACACTGCGTTATGTAAAGAGAAACAGCTACCGATGCTGGGACTACGTATGAACCATGTGGATGGACAACACGTAGCATGTTACTGGAAACAGTTTGCTTTGATCCGTTCCCTCTTGAATGTCATGTAAATTCAGTGCCTTATTGCTAAGACTAGAAAAATGTTAGATAGTTTAGCTCTGTGATATATACTTTATAGTTTCGCGCTACACACGAACCGTAGTGAGACACTAATCCGCATTAGTGGTGCTCACATTCCGTAGTACAATCAGGGCTGAATAAGTCTATTAAACATACGAGGTTGTCAATGTGTTGCTCGAGCATCCTGCTGAAATAAAACGTGTTCATAGCCAATTGTTCCGGCAGTGATACGGCATTCTGTTGAAGCATATGGGTAAAGAGAATACCACAGTTTCTAAATGAATACGCGAATAGATGCTTTAGTTGTAACGTTTTCAGGAAAATCACAAGGACCCGATAATCTGTGTTACAACAAGCCTCACGTTGACGTCGAGTTGAAGTAAAGTGATGAGGGTCAATGAGGTATCCGAAATGTGGTTTTTGTACGAATCTATTCAGACAGCCTTTTTTTTGAGTATTTTTGAATATATATCCCTTCCCGAGGAATATGACGTGTAAAATTACTGACGCTTGTCCGCACCCGACAACTGAAGCTTCAGTACTCAAGCCTCCCAGTATGACTGATCTTTGTGTCTTTTAAGTATCCAGCGTACAGTGGATTTTGAAGTGTTACATTCTTGAGCGAGCCGACGGACTCTCTTCTGCGGCCTATTGTTTACAAGTCGCAGAACATCACTGGCAAAACAGCCATCTGGTGATGTGGACGATCGACTAATTTGTGACGGTTATGAACATTGCCCGTTGTAAAAACCTTTGCATCGGCTCACGTGCTTTGCATTAAACATGCTAGCGGTCTCCGCCACATTTTCACCATAGGCCACACAAACAAAAACCAATTCATTACGTCGTCCAGTTGTCAGACTAACGAGACGTAGTTCCAATAATGGTCGTGTGAACTGGTTCCAACATGATAATTCGTCCAGACAAATGAGAGAGAACCCCCGCCAGGCAAAGTGAACTGAGCAAATTGTGATCAACAGTCGTATACGCGGTTGACGACATCCATCTCGGATTACGTTGTCACAGTGCCCATAACCAAAAGATACTTGCATATAACACAGAACAAAAGCGGCTTGTGCTGCGCCATCTGTGGTTTCACCCACACATCACACATCCAAGGTAGACAAGAAAGAATAAAACCCGGAGGCATGTGAACGATTAACCAGATTGTATGTCAAGATAAAAGCGGAACCATTATATCTCTGAAGTATAAAATGTGGAGACTCCGATGGAATAATCCAAGCTGGAAAGAAAAACACTGAAAATATTAGCCAAGATAATAGTTCGGTGTGAGAACACCTATTGTCGCATACTAGATAGGATGAAGACGAGTTGAAACAAAAATCTCAAGTTGAATCAAAAAGCCTACGAGATATTTATTGTACACTTGAGGGAAACAAAAGGTAGAAGGCTAAGTTTTCTGACAAGAGGATCCGGGTGTTTAACAGACGACGGTGATCGCTGTTTGATACGAACGAAGAATCGCTATAGAAGACACAGTTTATTTGATCCTATTGTACTCGTCTTCAACATGATGGTGCATTGTGGGTACGCTAGTGACCTACCGGCCCGAGACGACTAGCGCAATCGCGACCGCATCCATCACTACGCCAAGTAGTCATGTCACCACGACCTATGGCACTTGTAGTTCTTTTGTGTACCGCAAGCTTCAACTCACGGCCGCCCATAGGTCCCCCAACTGAACCTCCGAACACTCGTCCGAATTGTGGTTCTCCAGACCGTTCGGTCCAAGACTGTTCTTGTTAGCTTTAAAATCGACTATACAGTGCGACGTACTTGTTTGGATAACACTCTGATATGCTACCTTCCAGTTGCCAGTACAGCGGCTGCTTTAGAATCCGATCGTCGCCCATCCTGTGAACATGTCTTAGCCAATGAACCTGATTTTGTATCAACATGACTACAATCCCGCCCATGTCCGGTCGACAGAGTGCCTCAGTGTTCGAGGCCATACTCATTTAAATACATCAATCCGCAACTGTGTTGTAAGTAGTAATTGTTGGCTTATAGTTATTTATGTATAGCTGCATTGCGCCCAGGATGTATATCAAACCTGGGGTAGAATAGAATCATGGAGTTGGTTGGGTGTTCTGAAACGTTATTGACAGGGCCATGGAAGTGAGGTGTGTCATTTTACATTTAAAACTGATTCTAGCGAGATATTTAAAAAAATCGTTACCGAACACAATGACATCGCAAAGTTCTGAATGCATAATTAGTGAGCGCAAATGAGTTCGAGTTAACAAGACATGGCGGTGCGGTCGTGTGCCAAACTCTACTTTGTGCATCGTTTGCTAACTGGGGTAAGCAACATTTAGTGGAACAAATTACCATTAACTGAACTGAGTCATACGAAGATTCACTATGCTGTCAAGTTCGATGTATACTAACTGTCCCACACCCTTATCGAGAATATTTCAATAACACCATATGTACCTAGCCCCTGATCGATGTCTGTCACGTTTTTCGGTTCGTCAGTCTGTATTATGAAGTGAGAGGATCGCGTGATACACCTGGTCATTTCGTTCATCCTTATGTACAGGCCATGACGACATAAAATCTTGGAAAGTTCTACTGATACCGTCAACTATAACGTGCATGTGAATCATGTGCAAGCATACGCACACGGGTGCGTCATCCTGTCATGAATAGTTTCTATCTAGAATTTGAAGAATCACGGTCGTAAAAACTCACGATGTGGTCGTGAACTGCGAGTAACTATTAAAGGATAACTACTGGAGTACCACACTCCGCAGTCAATCCCGTACGCTGAAACAATTACGCATTCTTTGATGTCACTTCGTTTGGTGATGAAACGTTTGTAAACTGAATGCTAAGCTGGGCGAACATCCCACTACCTAAATGCTGAACTCCAGCTATGAACGCCACCACCACCATTTCCGGCTATCAGAAACTAAAGGATTCTGCTAGGACATTTGTTAGTGAGGTTGTAGTCCACTTTGACAGTAAACTGTCTTTCCACTTACGAGATATTAATTTGCATTCTGTCATGTTCATTCAAAATTCACCAAAACCAATCATGACAGCCTGCTTAGTTGAGGCGGTTTAGTGTCTAACCAGAGCTGGATGTTCCGATTCAAGTTCCATCCAGACTTTATCTTGGACCAACCCTGGTAACAACAACATCAATGAATGTCAGTTTCTCTGTTCTGTTGCATTGTGGTCGGACTATGCGTACCAAAGTGGACGGTCTGGTTTGTAATCTCAATGAGCTAAGACAACTGCAGTGCGCAGTGCATAGGTCTTTCTTAGTTAGAGGTGGCTTTGAAAACCAAACGAACAACTGTAAGATATCCTCACTGAATTTAGTATGAATGAAGTCAGACAGTTTGGACGTCACGTTATTGATAAATGGACTGAGAATAACAGTGTTTCGAGCAAAATGTGTCATTCTCAATCAATTTTTATGCGAGCAGCCGTTGGCCCATCGACCGACCAACCCCTCACCAGGGTTTGTTCGAAGTTCCCACCAGTATGTGTCCGCCATGCTTCTTGATTGGGAGGGGGGGTAATACGTAAATCCAAACTTGTTTCGGAAAGTTGTGGTTCGCCATTACCTTACCGCCTACCATGGAAGAGTGAAGCAATCACGATTTTTCAGATAAGCTGATCTTCCCGTTGTGGTCTCTGCTTTGACGACTATAGAAATTTAGATGTACTGAGTATTTTCGGTGATGAATTCGTAGTGAACCTACTGGTCAGCCGGATTTCGGATGAACACAGCCGGGTAACAATGTTATGACACCAACAAGTTCGGCCTGTTGCAGGCTGTCCCACTAGTGTGAACCCGGATAGGGGTTCCGGTTGTGGTATTCAGTAACCATTTCGGGAAGTGCTGCAAGGTTCGAGTGTGTAGTACCCTCAGTGTGGTGCACACACACTGAAATCCACGTGTACAGGTAAATTCATAAATAAGATTTGATTTGGTGAATGCTACCACTGGATCTTTTTTCGGGATTGAAAACACTCGCGTTGTTGGACGCAGCACAATGAGCCTAAGTGATTTATAAATTTGGTTCAGTGATAGCTGAATTCTTCGTCCTATACAAAATGCTACAACTTCATTGTTGAAAGGCAACGATAGGTACATCGATTTACGAGATACTGTTGTAACGGCTGGCCAGTCGTCCGTAAGGTTGGAATGCTTCCGGGAAAAACGCAGCGGACAATCATTTTTAATGAGAATCTGCCAGAAGAAATTGAGGTTGCTGAGCACACTATCATCTAAACAGATTTTATGAACTCTGTGACATAATGCTCTCACCAGCCCACGTTTGAACGTGACTGGTGCAAAACCCTTGAAGCACAACAGGTGACCATTCAGCGTATCTTTTCCGATGGATACCTATACGGATATAACCATTTTCAGGGCTAGTAAGCTGGATGTCACAATGGATTAGAACAGTAAACTGAATTTCAGAGTTTAAACTGTTCAGATGTAAGCACGTAGGTGCAGCCTGACTGTCTGATTCGCAAATTACAAAGATGTCACCCACGTTATAGAATTTTGCGCCTTCTTTTAAAGAGAAACCATAAATATATCGACCAGCACGGGCCTAAATAGAATTCCGAAGTAACTTTGTCCGCTCAACTCGGCTACGTATCGGGGTATTGCGGGTGTTCAGGAGGAATCCCAAAACATCGAATTGTCTCGTGCTGTCGCTCCTGTAACATGTAGCTCTCGACTGTGGATCGATCGAGATGGACTAAGAGAGTGGTCTCAACGATCGTCAGATATTACTCCACTGGACTCCTTTTCTTTTGGGTTGCCTAAAAAACAAGGTCTACGAAGAATCTCCATTAAGACTAAAGTCGGAACTCTGTAAGGAACCACCTTGTTTATTAAATAAAGTTCTTCCGTGTGTTTGGTAGATCGAGGGGTACCAGAGCTTTGTAGAACACGGTTAGTTAACATTGGAAATATATGGGCGTCTGTTACAGAAGCGGTAAACCTGTGTGATAGATGTGTGTGCATCGGGCAAACTGTGTCTCTTGCTTGTATCGCGAAATTCCTCCTACATGGATAAATGGCTAGATCTCGTTTAACCAGATTTCTGTCAAATTCGATGTGGGGTTCGGTTAAGTGTCAGACATGCTTCGATCATATCAGTTCTATGACAGAGAACACAGCCGTGTTACATACGTGTTGTCAGTTTTAATGAGTTTTCTGCAGGGTATAAACAACCAATGAAGCCCAACAATAGTAGTGCAGACAAGTCTTTTAGATACTCTCTTTCCGTCAGTTACAGATATGTTGTTTGTGTGTGTGTGTGTGTGTATGTGTGTTAGATGAAGATATCCAATGCTGACTGCACAACTTTAGACACAGTCGTTTTCAATTAATCGGCCTCCATCGTTGTTATTTATTTCGCCTCTGTTCCTGGGGGTTTGTTTCTTTAATGATCCATCTCCTTGCAACATTAGGCATACCACAGATGCATTGAGTTTACGATGTTTATTCAATGGCCGGTTTGGTATAACCATTTCGTGACGGTCATTTCAAATGTTTTCTTCACGATTCAGTGCACTGAAATGTACCACCAGTGTACCACCAGCAAGAACGTGTGACACTAAGACTATGGTTGTTCGGCAACCTAACGATAAACCGTTGAGCATCAGTAGAATGTGAGTTAGAGATCTGCAGTTTACTAACAGACGCCTGTACTTCGTCTACCACCCTCTGATGGGTATTGTATTCAGTAATGCCACGCTGATATTGTTATGACTCACCAACACTTTATTAATGAACTAGACCTAGCTATCAATGGTCAGACTTGAAATCATTGAGTGATTTCCTTGGGCTGCATCACAGTCTTACACTCTAGAACAAGCTGCTTTCTGACGAATGGTGCTGGTTTTCCAGTTGGTAGACTAGGTTGAGAAAACTAGGTCATTATGGCGCCCAAAATCGATGTGCTTGTCGCACTGACTAGTAGTTTCGTGGTTTCATTTATGTGTGACAGACCGTTGGCTTTGTTGTTCATTAAAACCCAACTGAAAGGACTTGCTCCAACCACTGATTTGGTCGCAATGTGGTCACTTGATGAATGCAAAGGGTGAACGTCAGGCTCTGCTGAAATCCGTATGTTTGGACTGTCCACTGTATCTCCTATTCGTGGTCCACAATTCGGTTACTTCCTTCACAGCAGATCACGCTGTGTATTTTTTTCTATCTACTGCCAACAACCCTTAGTCCAAAGAGAAATCACATTCAGAACTTGAGTCGGATAAGTGTGAAGAAGGATTACGTCTATTATCTTGCAAATTACAGTTCCGTACATTCTCTTATTTTGGATTGCATAACGCGAACGTTTCCGTAAGTCTATTTCGTTCTGTAGGTCACATCACACACGTGCCTGTATGATAAGTCTGCGGGAGACGGTGTGAAACCCAACGCACTTTCACGCTACCTATATCAGATGTTCAGCAAAGACATCTACAGCACTTGTAGCCTGTAATTATTGGTTCGGTTAGATGTGTGCAATTAGGTATCGGAATGAGACAAACAGTCGATCATTAGAAAGGGTACATGTAGCCGGTGGCACACGGACACACGACTTGACCATCATTCGTACTTTGTCTTCGATGTCGATGAATTCATTGAATCGTAGGCCATGAACCCCAACACTGTTCAGTTGACAACGCCGTGGAATGGTAACGCGAGTTATTGATTACGCTAATGCTGTTGAACAAGGTTACCAATTCATACATTGTAAGTATCGCCCATAAAATGTCCCACAGTGTTCTAACGAAGTCCCAGAGCCTTATTCAGAAGTGGAGCAAAATTCACAGTGCTCGGCGGAAAGACGTCGTAAACAAATTTGATGTATCATAAGACGCTGTGTTTCTTGCTATATATATATATATATATATATATATATATATATATATAGACAGAATCGATTTTGATAAAGCAACTCATAAATGGTAACAGATTTCCGTTTCATGTGAATTCACTACCACCCAAAGGCCACTGCAGTTTCGTACCGCCTGGATTGGAACTCCGACCACGCTTTCATGAGGCAACCGTGTTAACCTCTGCGCCATCATCCTACGCTAAATTTGCATGTGAGTAATAGTCAGGTTACCCGATCGCTTTCTACTGACGATCTCTAACGAAGATGAAACTCGACTGTAGTGCTTCATTCATAAAACGGGCTGACTAATAAGTCACCCGCAATGCAGAACTTTTATTAAGTGTGAGTGACCTTCATGTTATACAAAATCGAAATCCCCTATTTCGCACCAATAACCGAAAAATCATTCAGTAGGTTTAATGAATTATGTAATTTCAACGTGTAATGAAGTCCTGATCACGAGATCCACGAATGTAGTAAACAGAACAGTTATTGTGTTCGCTATCGAGGGGATCGATCACTGTGAGCAGTACACCAAACCAGTTGTGGCTGACCGTTCACATATGATACAATCATGCCTGATTTGAGGTCAGTGGCACAGTGGTCATCACGGTTGTACTACCAACGAGCTCCAGTAGAGACTGACCTCAAGTGGTAATATCTATACGGATGAGTATTCTGGGATTTAGTTGATATCAAGTTGAACATCACTCACATTTGGTCGCAGCCTTCGCATTCAGAGAGACATTCCAGTCAGACTGTTTCGAGAAGCAATAGTGTTCAACTTGAAGATAATATCTTTGCCGGCGGTGGTGATTGTGATTGAAATAACGATTACAGTAGTGACTAATATCTCACGTTGTTGTTTGTCAGGGTGTAATCAGTCCAACTGTGGTTGTCAATTTACACTGGCTATGATCATAAGAGATCACAAATTTAACCAAGTGGAACTGCGTGATAAGACTACACACATACACCCCAGAAACTATTTTCTTCTTCGGTTATGCTCGTCAAATGAAAACAACGAGAATGATCTCCAAACCGATACACTTCCCAGGCTTTTAGTTACCCTGTTGAATATTATTTCGGAGCCTGAAGCTCGAGAGCTGGCGAGTTGATTACCTCAGATCTGTGTTTACCGAAAGTTTAACGTTCTGATCCATTGTGAACAGAATCACAGTTCACACCCCGCATCCAGTGCTTTCATGTTTGAGGCTGGTAATAGGTCTGAATCCAAGTCTCATCAGCCTATGTTTTTAGGCTTGTTAATCAAGTGATTTCTCACGGATGTTGCACGTGATCAAAAGACCTGTCAAAAAACATGACGTTCAAACCAGTTTCATTTGTACACCACAATCCACATCTAACGGTTTTTGAGTGGTCTTGTTTGGTTCAGACGACCCTGATTTTGATGTCAACAGTAGGCGGATCTCAGGTTAAAAATAGTCTATCAACGTGATCACATGACATGTATGACTGGGACAAAAGAAAACGTGGTGATTCCGTGCCGTCCGTCATTCTTCTCGCTCGGACGCCCTGCACTGACTGCATCAGCCACAGCCCCCAATGTGGTGTGCCCACTACAGCTATCGATCGGTCGGTGATGGAACGTGTCACTTCTGCTGGCTGGCTAGGCTTGACTAGACTTCGTAGGCCGTACGAACGAGCGTTCGACCTTTGGATTACCTTTTCTCTACGTTTGCCCCAAAAAATATCTGTAGAATCGAAGGTCAGAATGGGCTATGCGTTTGCACCGTACGATGGAACAGACTCAAACGAGTTCAGGCTAGCTTTGTCATCTGTACAGAACCGGCGTTTAATATCGCTAATCAGCTGCTTTAGTCATAGTCTGAGTGTGCACATGATGTAAGCGATAGGCGATCGCAAAACAGTGGAGCGCTGCATAAGAGCAAGGCGGGTCAGTTTCTTTATGGTTCACACACACACACACACACACACATGAGTGTTCAGTATGGAGGCTAATTATCGTATAGGTATGTTCAAACGATGGGGTTAGTAATTAATAGTGTTTTGTTAATCAGTGCTAACCGAGACCAGGCAACCACACAGTTAATATGCGTTCTAGTTGTGTGATGACCCAATCAGACAAGACGGCATGAAATATTGGGGTTTCGGTGTACTAACGAGCAACTGTTTTTAACAGTCTGGTATTTGGAGGGGAATGGACAGTTATTTCAGACACGTACAGTGAATGTGAACCGATACGTAGTTGCACCAACCCCCACAGATGACAACGTGACCCTCAGATGGCGTGTACACACATATATGGGACGGACGATCTTAAGAGCATGATGAGGAACTGATAGAGTGAGAATGCATCTGACCTCGAAGACCAGAAGAAATGAACAAACTAACATGTTCCTCTGATTGGAATCGGGTGATATCGTAAACTCTGTAAAAATTCGTCACAAAACAAAGTATATCCGATGACCGAAAAAGCTTAAAGACAAAAATTGTAGGATTTTGGTTGGCATACTTTGAACCTCACTCACAAGTGAGCATGGCTTCCGCATTTTCATAGTCTTTTCAGGCAGTTTCTTGCGAAAAGAAACACTAGACCCGACTGTCACTATTTTTACGGTGCATCAGTAACTCATTATTACCATGTGTGGGGTTTGCACCCCGGCCACCATATCGTGCGGCCGCCATGTCGACTACCACTTCGCCGACCAAATTAGCGCATACAACCACTCAGCCACATGTGCTGTGAGTAATGTACCAGTCTGGCGACTGTCCGGTAAAAGAGGGCTTAAGCACAAAAACCGAATTTCAGAAAAGAAAAAGTCGGACTGGTTCAACGATAACAATACAACAATCTCCAACTTGCTAGGAGAGTAGAATGTAGCGTGCATTAAATACACAATGGACACAGACGATGAAATCAAAAGAGCCACGTTTCGAAGTGCTCGCCGTCGAACGGATCCGCAGGATCGAGGGCGACTTAGTGGAAAAATAGAGGTGAGGTGATGCAGAACTACGATGGCCGCCGATAACACAAGGAGTTTTACGGATCGCTTACGGCCATTTTTAGCACATCAGTCCACTCTGGATTTTCGTGCGACCAACTAGGGGACACCATGTAAGTCTGGCGCATGCACTTTGGTAGCCTACTAAACCGTCCTGATATCATTGACTGGTTGACCGTGAATAGCCTGCCACAGAAAAGTGTCAAAACTTCACTTGCTCTCCACCTGGATTTAAAGGTGCAAAAGCTATTGGACAACTGCAAAACGAAAAGGCTGCAGGTAAGGATAAATTACCAGGGGGAATTCATAAGAACAGAGAGTCAGTTTTGGAACGTGGTTTTGCTCCATATGGTTCATTTTGTCCGGGGCAGGAAGAAATTCCGTGAGAGTTTAAGGATGCCCTGATCATGCCTTTGTTGAAAAGAAAAGGTAGCAAGCGTTGCACTGAGAGTTATCGAGATATCATTCTACTGATCTGCGCTGGATAAGAGCTAATAAGACTCCGGCTGAACTGACTCGATGCGAAGTTCTGGAGATCAACAACCCTGAGGGGTAATATAGATTCAGAACGAATCGCAGTACAATCGACATGGTGTTCGCTGCACGAGAGATCCAGAAGAAGAGTCGTGAACGCAACCAGACTCAGTGTGGAATTCATCAAGCCGTTTGTCTACGTGAAACGGGAAGCATTATAAAAGGTGTTTGGTAAGTCTAGATGTCAAGATACGTTCGGTAATGGACAACACCCCTAAGGAAATCCACCCGAGGTGGTTGAAACGTAGAGTATTACAACTTGCTCGTAACGTTGTGTTATTCGTAATCTGTTTATCAATAACATGTTAAACACGACGCCCAAACTGTTCAACTTCATTCGTACTAAATTTGGTGCGGATATCTTACAAATGATTAATACGTCCGGTAAGTTAATGGGACTGCTGTATGTGAGAATGAAGGCAAGGGTGCCACCGTGTGGATGGACCTCTGGTGATTTCCGCATTGTCGTTGACGTGAAGCAGGACCATGTCTCAGCCAGCCCATGTAGTCTATATCTGACTGCAACACTGACAGTTGCTATTCAGAATTCAGGGAACGGATGGGCGCCTGTTGAAAATTTGACGTTTCGGCGACCCAAGCCTTCTACATAAGTCGACAATGCTCGTACTTCTGTTTGCGGATGACAGTACGCTACTTCCACAGACTGATGATGAACTACAGCGAAGGACTATATCTTTCACTGCTTCAGCATCCAAACTTGGTTCGTATATAAACACAGGTGAGATATTTTCTTTCTTTGAGCCTTCTCTGAGTAAACCTGCTGTGCCCACGCCTGGAATCTACACCACTGGAGGGTATTGTTGGTGACTACATAGACATTCGCTACCTGGATAGCAATCTGTCGATGGACAGCGGTTTTCCATTCCGGGGGACGAAGGATAGCACTGTTCTCGGAACCACAGCCTGTGGATGACCAGTGAGCTGTTTATCTGCCATGCAATGGTGTCGTACGGCTGTTATACTGCACAAAATGTTTGATACTTTACCAAAAGCCTATGCGGTAGCTTGATAGACTTCATCTACGATATCTATTGCGTATCTAGGGTATTTAGTGTTCGGACATTGTTCCAAGATAGTCTGGTGAGGAGACACAGACGGTACTGAGGCCATGCGGATGCCCAGTCAGCTTCGTTTGCTAAGATGGACGGCAAGCGGATTCTGAATCGACTGCTCTACAGCCAGGTAGTAGCAGGTAAACAGCATCCTGGTGGTCAGAGGCTGCGATATCAGCGTGTTATCCGAGTAAATCTTTCACGCTTCACTGTTGATTTTAAACCTTGGGAGGATTTGGCCTTTAACCCGTAAAAGCACGATTCGGGCGGGCTTTCGAAGATTTCATGGGTGACAGCTGGGTGGCCGTTTGTAGAAGTCCGCGGTAAGCAAAGGGATCATAAATTGCATAGGTCGTTGTGACATGACTATATGGTGTTGTGACGAACGCCTTCGAGAATGGGCTGACCGTCAAGGATTGTTAAGTTACCAGCGTATTCGTAGTACACCGTCGAGGAAGAGGCGGCGAGTACGTTAGGCTCAGGTAGGTCATATCAGTATATCCATTCTACTTCTGTTAATAACTGCATCGGCCAACATCCTGGTCATTGAAAATTAATCCGTTCTTCTTTTCAGAAACTTGAGTGTCTGTGATCTTCTATCCATTCTTTTCTTTGGTTTTGTTGGTGTACTGTATGATGAATGGTCTGTCTGGCTTTACGTAGTTCAGTGAGAAATTTGCTTTTCATCCACATATTCTCTGGGATGCACTAACCTGCACACCTATACTGCAGCGCTTGTTATATTACACTTCAAAAATCTTTCTTCCTAGTTTAGAGCTCGTCATTGCAGCCTCTCTCTGTTTAGTTTCCGAGAGATAAGAGTTTCCTTTCCTTATTAGCCAATCAAGTGGCTAACCAGCATTGGCCGGCTAAACACAAAGGCCCCACTGTCACACCACACTGGATATGTGGTGTGTTCGGAGAACTGCAATCGGTGCAGCGCAAGCCAATTGCAGTGATGGCTAAGCGCAGGCGTCCTTTGACTTCGGTCACTGTGACAAGCTACTCCGAATCGGATGCCGCCAACCGTTTATTTCCCGTGAGATAAGAGTTTTACTTCTCTGTTAGTCTACAAAGTGGCTTATCAGCGTTAGCTGGGTGAAGACAAAGGCTCTCAATCACAGATCTGTTGGTTTCATTCCTTGGTGTTTACACTGTATACATGATGTGTGAGTGAAACCAGAAGTGGCGCAGCACAAGCCGCCTGTGGGCAGTACGTAAGCGTCATCTGGTTCCAGTCGCCGTGACAGTCCAATCTCAGATGGATACAACCATCTAAGTGACTTTGTTCACGCTGGATTATGTTGAATTAGCTTGCTGGACAATAGCCCTAGGCAACCTGAACTGAACACATTACCACGAGGACACTGAATCTCATTTCCGGACAGAAATATAGTGCACAACATGTCGATGGCCCGATAATCAAACAGTACACGGATTTATAATTCAGTTAGGCAGTTTATGATGAAAGCCTGCAGGGAATTGTTCAACGGTGCATATCGATAGGCGGCTGTTCTGCTGTTGAGATCGTGCGAAGTGTTAAAAAGAGGTCCCCAACTCAGCTTTTGTTGAATGTTTTGTCAGAACATTATGCAAGTCTCTATGGAGTTTTGACTTTCGAGCTCCTTTGGACTCTGGTGTACGTGGCGTTCGTATGCGAGTTACGCAACGTGAGACAAACATGGGTAAGCAAACGGTTACGATGGTTGTTCGTCTTGGTATCCGAAGCAAACAATCGATGCCCAGAAGTGTGAATTCATTTTGAATATAGTGCATATCAGAACAATCTCGACAACGCGTTTGAATAAACAGCCTCAATGCAAACGACAATTATCGACATACTCCATTCGACAGATGCGGCAGTAGATGGTGTAATTTGCAATCAGTTTGTTCTGTTACATTGACGTCCACAAATCACCGATTGTTACAAGGTCCCGTTTGCGTCTGGAGCTCCGGTACATGCTTCAGAATCCGAGTTCGTTTTCTCAGCTGTATATCCCGTCCAGTGTTGCAATTTTCAAAAACCAGACAACGTGATGAATGGGGACCAGTCTAGCGATTGTTTTGACGTCTGTCTGAAGGGTGCTCTAAAGTGCATGCAAGCGGGTCGCCAGCGCGAAGTACATAGGTGTGTGTGTGTGCTTGGTGGCTTGTGTGCAAGTCTCACGCGCATTGCGCAGGCGTGCAAATGATGCAACTGTCGTAACAGCAGATTGATCCGCTTTGGATTGCACCACGGGAACTCGGTTAGGGTGCTTGGTCGTGGTTCAGGAAACAACCTGATGGAAAGATCGTAAACTACACGCCAGCCCAAAGCACACATCACAGGTGGGGGGCGTTTATGGTACAGACTTCTCATGTGTGCGGAAGAAAACACCTACTACGTTTGCTTTTAGCATAGCAAGCTTGTGAAAACAGAGGTGGTATTGGAAACAGACATCACGTGATTCGGGTAATGGGGTGCTGGCTTTGTACCTACTTATCTTTCGATATACTCAGTCATCACTCTGCCCCCCTACAGGTCGTCTGTGCGTTCAAATGACAAAACTTGTTAGCCGGACAGAGCTCTGGATGCATGAACATCCGAAAACAGAAAACACGACCATGTCGTGATATAAACAACGATAACATCTCTTGTATCCTCAACCTGTGTAAAATAACTCACATGCTGAATCTGGTGACCAAATTCAAAGTTAGCGTTAATGGCACATTGATGTAGAGCCACAAATATGGGTAATTTGAAGTTTCAGATTCAACTGGATTATAGTTAAACTCAAAACTTTTAGAAATTCCTTCGTATGTTGGAACATATTCAACTGAACTGTTGAAGAGATAAGCCACAATCGTATTGCGTACGAATCGTGTACACATTTGTGAGATCAATAGGGTAACTCTGTGCCAAATATGACAAAAGACTGTGATGGGTATTTCTAGTTTGTTACATGTCGTGCTTGTGAGGTACAAACGTGTGGAAGGTGCTGTACACATCTTAAACTGTAATAATGACACTCGATTTGATTGTGACATTCTCAGTTTCTAAGTTCAAAATCCCCCTAGAAAAACGTATGATAACCAGGTGGCCACATCGACCACTACTTTTCAAGGTAAGAAGATCAGAAGATTTGTTGTGTTCATCCTGTAACTGCAATTTCCAGTGGTTCACCTTATACACTTGTCTGCTAGGATTCCTCAAAATAGTGTCAAAATGGACTGATTGGCGTTTGGGACATTGGAACCAAGTCATCAGTCTGATTACCGTCTGGACGACAAATTGTAATGAGCTCGAAAACGTACATTACCGCCTGAGTCCGGGTATATTTAGAAGGGTGAATCCGGATCCATCAGTCAATCGCAGTTGGTCCGTGTTAATCTTCATCACTCAGAACAATATGACTATAAGTTCAAGACCATTTGATTACACATGGGTTTCGAGGTCAGGGTTAATCGAGTTGGTCGGGAGTGACAGATAATTTCTTACTTATGAAGGAGACGTTGTTGTGTATCTTAGAATTTACTGTAGTTAACTTCACAGTTATCTGCTACTATAGCTAAACAGTTGAATCCACTCAAAACTGATGCAAGTTAGTTACATAATCCCGACAGTTGTGGTGTTGCCTTTTCGTCAGAATAGGTGCTGTGAGGTCGTCGTTTTGTTCGAACGGGATAACTATTCTTTCAGTTAAGTGTGGTTTACTCAATTACCTATATAGAGTTACCACGGACCGCTTAGTTGTTGACATAGTCCCTAATTCAACGTTCATGAAGAAGAGGTTTTCGAACTTCGTAAACTTCAGCCATTCATTTGCAGTTGATTCCACCTAAATCAGACGTGGATTGTGTACGCAAATAACAGACAGGCCTGGCATGAATATTCGCCATTCTTCCTTAAGGACTAATGGTAACTACAAATACTGTCTATCATTTGGTCGAAAGGAAATCACAATCCTACGGTGGCACAACGCCATGATATATAAATGGCATGTTAAATTATGCATAAAACATTTCTATGAACAAAGTATTCTTCTACAATCAGCTGCTGACTTCATCTGTGGCTTGGGAGCGCAAAGTGATTTCGAGAATTATGTTTGAGATTAGCGTTGAAACAGCAAAAGCAATTCGTTTGGTTATTTTCACATTTCTGGGCGGTCCTAAATAACACGTGGATTGTTTGCAGCTGGTCTGTCAAGTTTGCCGTTGACCAGGCTTGGTGTTTGATTCAACCACATGTCAGATCAACTGAAGCCAGTAGTAAAACACAATACTGTTCGTCTCATATGAATTAAGTGACAGACTTGGTGATATTTAAGTTGGATGCTGTCAGACTACTCACAACTAAAAACTAGAAGTAACCTGGGCTTGGATTAACGGATCCTGGTTTACAAATTACATTGGTACCTACTAACTACCACGCAACGTCTACTCCACATTTTATAACATGTTTAATTCCGTTCCCGCCAAAATTGGGATTTAATTGGACAGATCTGAAGGCTTCGTTTGCTGAAACACGTGGAACTAATCTACGCGTGTCATATAAGTCAGAATCACTGGCTTTTGGCAAACAGTCCGCGCTATATGCACGACAGGCAAGATCCACGCATGTTGCAATGCCCATCATTGGAAAGAACGGCCTAGCCACTCAACTAGGGTATGGCGAACTTGAGATAGTGGGCATATGTGATTGGCTCAGTGCGATGACACCGCTGCGCCGAAAGCACCTTGGAAGACCAATCACCAGTCACCAAATTGTGATTGGTTCCCGAAACTGATGGCCACATAAAACCGCTCTGGTTCTATTGGCACACACAATGTGGCGCTGAGGTAATGGCGGTCATTGGTGCTGGTGTCCAATTTGTGGGTTCCTCCGGTGGTGCCGAATTAGTGTCATTGAGGTGCATTGACAAATTATCATTGAGGTCACATTGTTTCAACGAATCGGACACCTCCGGATTTGTTAGTTGTACTGCTAGCACGTGTACGAGCGCATCGGATCGCACCACCCTTGACTATTCACCAGAAGCAGTCAACGAAACTTCCGACGTGAAAATGTCCTCGCGCCGATGTTCCTCCGGACAAAAATTGGCCAAATTCATCAATGCCCTTACGCCATGTCGTGGGCGGACTGCTCGGCGTAGTTATTCGTTCGGTAGCGTGAATAATACCAATGCAATAAATCCTCAATGGACCAACATTAGTTACACCAAACCAAATCTGGTGAGTTTAAGTTTTTGTGATCTTCGACTGTGTTGACTAGTAATGTCTGAATGAATAAGTCAGCAGTTGAGTGATATGGTTGTGCAGTACTAAGTTAATTCATTTAGAGGACAGCAAACAAGATTCGTTATTGTTGACATACTGTGTATTTCATTGTACTGCCTTTCGACTGTTCATTTATATCAGCAGGGACTGAAATCCAAGCGAAGGTGTTTTTGAAAGTTAGACAGGTGTGAAGTTTCTAGTTGTGGGGCAACGCAAAATTAGATGGTAACAGCCCGTCCGACTTAGTCTTTCCCCATTGTTGTCATGTCCAGCTTCCGACCTCCGCCAAGGGACGGTGTAAAGTGTGATTGGAGCTGAATCACTGATCCCCTCATTAGACCGGGGTGATTACTGCTTCAATCACTCCTGTCACATCAACCGTCTGTTCTCACAGCCATCTATACCATCGTATCAATCGGAACGATTCTAACTGTCCGCAGTAGTCCACCTAACGACAGCCTGCGGTTCGGTCAGTTAACTGACGCGACAGATTGTAATCGCATGGGCAAGCACCTGTCAGCATGTGACCGACAGGTCTGCCTACGTTTTTGCGTTCACACTGTTACATTCGGTCTCGTATACCAGAGTGACCTTCGTGGGCACTTATCAACTTGAACAATCCTCTTCCAAGTGAAATTGAAATTGAAATGAAAGTACATTCAATCCAAGCGGAAAAATAACCCCTGCTACGGTGTTGCTTGTCAAGTGTTTACTTATTGCAATTCGCCGATCACTATAGGCTCGAGGGTCATCGACATCACCTTGGTGACCAATCGTGGTCATTGTTTGTATCGTCTCGTGTTGGCATGAGAGGGTCCACAATGACTCTCAAAAAAGTGCATTTGTTGTTACCACCCTAAATGTTATTAGTGTGCGGTTGGTTGTTTCCTGTCTGATTTTTTCACGGTAATCGGCTCCGAATGTCAAAGCTAATCGGTTCGAAGATGAGCATGTTGAGTTTTCACAGTTAAGCTTGCCTTGTGTTGGGAGGGCATGAGAAACAACGGTAGGTGTATTCACTGCAGTGACAAATTCCAGTTTGTGTTTTGTGACTACCACCACGCCGATCACTCGCGCGTCCAACAACTATGCTTTTCAACAGACCGGATTTCGGGTCAGCAGTTCCTTGCGGATGAGCGGGTGCCCTGAGGACGATGCTGAGAGTTGCATCGGACAGTCTGCCGCGTGTACCTAGTTTTTACGTGTGTACTTAATTACAGTTTTCACTTGTCAGCGCTGCCTGCCACCACTCACCATAGCAACTCACACATGCGGAGCGCTCAGGGGACTGATTGATATGGGTCATTTCTAATCGGTTTTCCATATGGATTCGGGAACATCTATAAAGTAGAGGGAGAATGAGGCGGAGACGAATACTATTTTTCACTATAATCTGCTTTCTGACCGGAACAGAACGAACCTATCAACACTGTCAGCCTAGCAACTTATATGAGCATTGTCAGCCCCAGCTTGTTATAACAGTATAGATACCATGGCAACACGATAGCTATCGTATCGTATGACGGTGGTAAAGTTGCACGTGAATAATGATCAGATTATGAAGTTTTCTTCTAAGAGTACCGATTCCGACTGTATGTTGGATACAATACGGTAGTCGAGTTTAACTGAAATGCTGTTGTAGTGTTACGCGGACTGTGCACTGTACTGCTAATCGTAACACATTTTTCTTCACTTAACACATTTCCAGATTTAGACAAGATTCGAACTAGAGGCCTGACAAGACTTTTTATTCACTCCTTTTTTCCATGTGGGACTTGTAGAAAACTGTGGCCTGTGGTGTTACACTGCTTCTGATTTACCGTGTGTCATGGCCTCCATTCTCAAAATGAACAGTATAGCTAAATAGGGAGATATACCGGAGTACGAAGATTCATTCCACTTAATAAATGAGGACCTTGCCTCGATCACGCATCTTTTCTAGAATCAGTTTCTTTTGATGCAGAAATTTAATGAAACGAAAGTCATCAAGTCTTAGCAAGATGGCACAAATAACCTTGCTAAAAAATATATACCATACGACAAATTCAACGTTGTCTCGCAAAACATTATTCACACTTGTCTCAATGACACGTGACTTGAAAGTACAGTCAGTGGTGCACAAATTTGCACACTTAGCAGATACGTATTGAAATACAGAAAGACGTCTAAAAATTAAACACATATGGAATTATATATGGTCAGTTAATATGTCAGAAAATTCAGTTGTTCAAGCTATTTTTCTCTGGTATGAATAGAAACCGGCACTTTTTACACTAATTTTAAAGGATTTCTTATTACTGGTATCGAATGGTTACAACTTCCCTGCGGTCTGTATTGCCTGCTAGTGAGAGTATTTTCATCCAAAGGTTAGCGATATCTGAGTGGAAACTAAGGAACGTAATGGGTAAGCAAAATGAGGTAATCACATCGAATAGCCTTAGGCTACACGGGTAGTGATAGGATTGTCATGCGATATATGCTTTTCTCCGTTCACTTGTAATTTGAAATGTAACGAGGTGGGATTTGCCAGTACAAAAACGATGGCATTACGGCCAATTACATAAGACGACCCATGCTAGCAAACCGTCTCAAGTAGATTAGACTCCAGATTTTCAAGTACAAAATTGCACTGATAAAATTCAGTCTGTCAAGTGGAAGTTGAAGCATCCCAGGATCAAATCTGTCGCCCGTGCTTTTTTTTCAGGGCTTGACCTCTAGTGTGATAAAATTCCATGAAAGTTGTACGAGACCGGAAGAAAGTATTCCCTATATGTGGGTGATACTTCTTGGGGATACAAAAGTGGTGATATGCACAAACTTGTGAATTTTCTGGTCCACTTTCTGTGTCTTAATATCATGGAAGCCCAATGTGGTTGTTTCACTTGTGATTTATTGCTAATCACAGTTTGTGTATGCAGCTTTAGTGTGTGGTCCATTCTATGCAAACGGTTTGTTTTATTTTCTCACCAAAAAGAAACTACTTTTTTTTCGTTGTGTCTGATTCCTTTTTCGGCTGTTCAAACGATTCATTGAGAATCCGTTTGAAGGTCGATTATTGTGACTGAAAGTCATGTAGCAAACTACGGTGTTTGTTGTCACTTAGGGGTAACGCATTAGATTTAGTCAAACCGTCTATGACTCTCGGGTGACAGAATACCGTGATATCCGGTTCAGTGACTTTTTACATACAATACGGGTACATAGTTCGAGTCCTGCTCTATGTTTCGAAGGTCGCTTGTTCTGAGGCTGATCACTTGTTGACAATCTTGCCCCAGGTGAATATTCCGTCAGCTGATTCCAGATACGCTCACACAAACGGTTTTGGCTGACGGTCATGCGCTCTTTTTACTTGGTTGTGAAATCATCAGGAGTGTTCATTTCTGTTGTACACCTAACTGCTTTTATCCAGAATCTTCCACGAATCTTGCAAGTGACCGTCGAACTCATGTTTGTCCTATTGCATTTAAGTAAATTTATTTGACACGAATATCTTGTCTATCTACGAAATTTTACACTAGTGCAACGGCGAATAATAACGAAAACAAAACTATCAAACCGTAAAAAACCCCGATGTATTTATTCTTACTGTTGGTCCCTTTCCCTATTCTAGGTGTATCGCGTTGCCCTGTTTATGTGCCTTTGCCACAGGTAGTTGTTCTGGTACCGAATATCCCTTCTGGTTGATTGCACACCAGATGCATTCGTTAATTTCCATTGCCATAGGCTATCCATGATCACAATTGCCATAGTGAACATGTTTCGTAAGCTACCGACACGACACTCGCTTGACCGCATCTATGAGGATGAGTCTCGAATTGACGGTCATCTCAGACTAGTGTAATCATGATCATTCCACTCCTTGTTAAGCTCAAGTGTGTTGTTCTGGAAAGGGTGATTGAAGTTTCAGGTAGATTAGTGGGCGTTTGCCAGTGTCTAGTGGTTGTTGGCCCGGAGTGTGGTGTAGCCAGAGCATGTATCCCACACAGCATCATTCACTGTTCAGTTACCATTAGAACGACTGATAGGTTCCGGTCGCCGATCAGTCAGCCAGTACTTCAACTAATAAGCGTTTGATCCACTCTTTTACTGCAGGTCTACGCCACATCCCAATTCGATATATCTCACGACGTAGCTCGTCCTGTCGGACAGTCCACTGGGACTATCTCTTCCAAACACGAGGCGGGGTTCTCTGCGTGTGCGACCCAGTTGGACCAATCCACAGTGAAACCAACAGTGGAAACTTACGAATTCCGACGTCGCTGGCCAGCATCATTTGTTGCACTAGTCACGAATTATTTGGGCTTTCTACTTTTCACTCCGGAAGACATTGAACAGGTTCGCGACGCTCTTGCCAAAGAAGCTCGATACACAACTCCGATGGAATTGACAACCGCTGCGACCACCACCACCGCCGTCTCCGCCACGTACCGGGCATTCACACCGCAGAAAAATGTTCGATCGAGAGAAATAAAGAACTATGGTTTGTTTTTCCCATCATACCACACACTTTTAGTTCAAAGTATTCCACTGTGATTGATTTCATTTTTGTTTGAGTACATCTGGACAGACATTTAAAGTTACTGTTTTCATGATAAGATTGGGGACTCCTGGGACGAGTACAGCCCAGTGCAGACCTTTTCCGATAGGCGAATTATTGCACATACCCGTGGCATATACAAGTGTACTTGTACATATCACTACTACTACCGAAAAATCATACTGTCTCGTCTTGTTATTTTGCAGAGAAAGACCTGGAGCATTGGTACGTGGTCGTCAACACAGTTTTACACTATTTACTGAAGGATGAACGATGTGAGTTTCCCTCTACCTTGCTAGTTTGTTTATTTCAGTGTACCGAACATTGGTGCAATTTTTTAAAATTCTAACTTTGTAATTATCTTCTATTCCAGACAAACATCGTTTCATATTGCGTCGCCCAGGTAATCATTCTAATGTGAACGGATTGGAACGCATCCTATTTCCTCCTCGACACCGCCCTCTGTCAATGAGTTTGAAGAACCGATGCACAGATCATCCGGATGAGCGTCTACATCATCCGGCAATGGTGTCTGAAATAACAGAGGTTTTGAATCGATTCGACGCTCCAGTGATCGCTTGTCTCCTCGCCCGTGTCCTACGTCGACATGGTGTAGGTCTGATCCCCGTCTATCTGCGACGTTTGTTTCTTCAATTAGTTAGCGGCGTAAAAGAAAACGAACCTCACCAACGACGCGCAATCCGTTTGCTTTTCCAACTCGTATCAAGGCGTATGTTGCACTCCGTCATACAACCACTGTTCGAACTCCTTGCCCACATTGCGAATGAGCCTGCTTGTGAAGTAGACGAGTCCAGTTTGGCTGTATTATTCTCACCCGTATTCTTTCTGGACCGGGCTACTACAACTCCAGCCGCACTAGCCAATCCGCTGCCTGTTCGAGTTGTGCAATTGTTTGTCGGTTTCGCACGACGCGAACTGCAAACTAATCAATCCGTTTCACGCTTGTTCCAAGTGCCCGTTCTCTTCCAAGACGATTGCGTGCGTAATTTGCGGCTCCATATGGTTAGTACAGGCGGTTTGACATATATGTGTACTTTTGTACTGTTGACAACTCGCCTCACTGTCTGATCGGACTGCATTCGCAGGCGTCCCTCCAGCAGTTTGTGTTGACATCTCTTTTTCTGATCGCCACCAAGTTTTAGAATGATCGTGAAAATCGTGGGCAGCCTGGTGGGACGAAGCTGTGTGTATATGCGGGTATTATGGGCCGCATCGATTCCTCCTCACCCGACCGTTGTCGTACACGTATCCGCCTGGTGAGCGCCACATATCAACCACACCCGTTGGATCACCATATTCGCTATTCAGTCTGCTCGGCTGTCGACCGGAACGCCAACGGTGTTATTGTGTACGAACGAAACGATTTGACCTAGTCAATTTGGCAGATGTGTGTCGGCGTAGTGATGGCACGAGCGGAAACCGTTAGACTACATATTGCCTTTGTATGGTATATGCTCATTATCAAAGTTTGTGCTACGTACACACATACCACATACTAGGAATACAATAGACGTAGGCGTGTCGATTAGATTAACTCCCATGGCCTCAGGTATAACACGCTAACAGAAAATTGATTTTTCGAACAGATACGATAATTTGTTTCCGTCTTCTTTCTGTCTGTCTTTCAGTCACATATTCTCACGACCTGTGTGCGAAAATCACGTTCTCATTGTACTCGTACACAAAAAGGATGCGATTGACCTGATCTTGTGGACGGTATTTGTCTGAGGTCATCCACCGCAGGGCATTACAATATCTGATTTTCACAGTTTTGTACCGTTTATAAAAGTGCGTTTCATTTATGTGCTGTTGTACGGTATTCGGTCGTGTTTCACCTCTCCACTTCCACTCTGGTTAATTTTCATTTCAGACTTGTGATAACCCACCACTGTCTTGCGGTCTGAAGTATTGCGTGACCATGACTCCTAGTCCAAGATCTCAAGGCAAAAAGCCAGATGTTATCCCTACCGCATCGGTCACATGTCCAATCTCCAAGTCTACGATGCCGATTGTGAGTACACAGTCTGTTTTAGCGCTTCTCATGCAGAGCGCTGTTCAAAGAATCTCTTAATCTGTAATACGATTTTGTAAATGTCACCTAATTTTATGCTAGCGCGGAATTCTCAACTCTTGTAAGGTTCATCCTCTAGTTGGTCCAACTGTTTCAGTTAAACGGCTAACAGCTCACATGGCATCATCGTCAGCAATTGATCTCACACCACAATTGGCGGAGCGGTTTGAATATTTGCTTTTAGTTTTAACGATCTGAGAGCGGGTTACTCAACAATGAATGTGTCTGAGCGAGCAGTCATATTGCATGGTATGTGGTTAGCGACGCAATTGGCAGAACAATTACCTCATGAACGTGAGTCGGAATGCAAATCCTGTTCATGGCAGGGCTGTGTTCTACTGGCGGGTCCTATCACGAACGAAAATCTTGTCTAGTGCTTCTGGCTAAACACGAAAGATGGACTCATTTATTGGTAGCCGTGAATTGATTCGTCATAATTTCTAGTGCGTCATGTCACATTGTCCCCCNTTTCCCCCCCCCCCCCCCCCCCCCGAAAACTCATCATTCCACCTTGGCTCGTCTGACTTGTAGGTAAATTTGACGTCCACCTTCATGGCCAAGCGATCCAGGCAGCGTTCTCCGTTCGTGATGGGTGATTACACAACGCCAGTGCTTAAAAATGTAAGTTTTATCATCATTTTACTTGACCAGTACACAATGCGAGGTTTTATTCCACCAAGTGGTTTACTCTCATGCCTGTTCCTAATATGTTCCACCCGCGTTTTTCCACCATATTTACTCATCACAGGCTTTGCATAGTCCAACACTAGATTTTCGTGTTCGACGCACTCCTACGAATACATTTGCCCGCAATCAGTGTCTCCAAGTTCTCAAGTGTTCTCCTGCCTGCATTACGCCTTCAGAATCTGTTAAACGCACTGTTTGAACGAGGACACATTTTCCATTTCCCCTACCTCCTCCCAATACTTGTACAGCTGGATGATTTTGTATAGTTGACTTGTTCTTTTTTCATTTAATAAACCTAACGGTGGTTCTATTTTGCACAATTAACAAGTGTGCCTCTCTAGCTATCTGTCAACTTCTGTCTTCACATCCCATCGACACATGGACACGGTACTGTGTACAGATTTTGTGATTTCTTTTCAATGTTGTTTAAACATGCAACAACGTCTTCAAATGCGTTCTGCCCGCATTTGCATGTTTGGTTCGTGCTAGAACAATGTTACTACCCACCGACTCCTCGATAAGATATATAGGCATTAAGTAAAGCTTGAGGATAACAAATTTAATTGATTCCAACTAGGTATGATTGAGAGCAAATAGTCCTTGACCGCCTCGTGTAACACCATTAGGCGTGGCTATTATAATTTCGATTTTGAAAAGGAATTCGAATGGATTGAAAATACCACAGAATACCTCAGACAAATAGGACCAATTACGAATTATCACTGATTTGCAAAGACGGACGCGTTTATTATGTTTGGATCCAGAATGGGGTTTGGACATCCACTTCCTCTGGAATAAGCTGATTACACCCCACACTAATTTTACGACAATTATTGTGGCATGCGTTCGGACTGTCGTAAATCGTGACACTGAATATCGCTCATCCTGTCTTTCATACCTACTTCGTTCAGTTCAGTTTGTAGGAGATCGTGTCTCTGTTGTCGTTTGTGTTAGAAGTAATTATAGTCAGATGGACGATACAATTCCTCAATAATGTTCTGTTGATGTTTTAATTGTGGCTGTTTGAGTCTCCTGCATTGTTCTCTGGGACGGCTCGCACAGAACTTTAGACCTACTAGCTGGGAAGTCGGTCCTTTCGTGTGGGCAAATACAATGCAGGGACCACGTGGTCTGATTAAGTGAAGCCACTTTGGCGATCTGCTGCAACCGAGGCTGCCAATGCTAATCCGTTACCGCCCTGCTGAATAACCGTTTAAGCTTTGGGAAACCGAGTGAGTTATGAGGACTTCAAAATAAGACGGATGTGGCCATATGGTGACCTCATACAGTCGGACTTGTGTTTTGTGAGTAGTACGACTATCTGGAACAGATCGCATTAGCCTTCAAAGCAAGTTTGACAATATGTGGCTAGAGGCCGAATGTACGCTCTGCGTTGTGAGTTATCATGGGTGCAAGACTTGTTTTCTGAAGCATGTACTAGCATTAACAAACGGAGTGCTTTCCATTGTTTGTGACCACCCATCGGTTAGGATCCGTTGGCTTCCGAATTCTTTTTCCCAGTATAGCTTTCTACAATCGTCGTCCGTTGCTGTTGCGTTTCGGCAGGTGAATTTCAGTTGTTGAGACTGATCGACCAGATTTGCAGAACTGGATGATCACTCACACAACTCACAAAGCTTGGTTCTGCTGGAAAATTTCTAGCCAGATCATCATAATCATTCTACAATTTCTGGATAGCATGCCTCTATCGCCAAGATGCTTTTGACTCGACCATGTGATGATTCTCACTATAAAGTGATTGCATGCGAAGAAGTACCTGAATGCAACTATCGGATGGTCTACATCACAGTAGGCAGTGTAGTTTAACCATTAATTCATGTGGAACCGTAACATTGTGCATATGCTCCTTCGTGCTGGTTCTCCGTTTTGTGGTATTTGTCGGTATTCAAAGCGGTGATATTTGAAGGCACATACATTAGCTAATTTATCAGATTTGCTCCGCTAGACACACTTACCGGTTATTGGAACACAGCCAAAGTTTTAACCTTCTCGATCATCCCCTTCGAGGAGTAAGGTTAACGCTTGCACAAATTCGATTCCTTATCACAACACCTGCCATGCCAGTGGTTGACTTTTGTTTCATTGTCCATTCGCAGCTGGACTATCATGACGTCACCAACCCATCATGTTGAGCGCACTGTCAACCTTGAAATATAGGTAACGCAGCGGGAGCGGAGTATGGATTCATCGGCCTTAGGGAACCGGGGTGAGGCGTCCAAGACGCACAGCTATCACAAAGCATGCGTAAGCTCGTTCATTCGGCCCAGTCATTTCACAGGATGTGCGCTGAATGCCGGTTGTCCTAACGAATAGATGGATGGATCAAACCTAGCCCTAACGATCTCGCATCCGAGTAAGGAGGTGGATTAATGTGTTCAACTATGTGTAATGTTAGATAGTTTAATGATCCGCCGGGAAAAGGGTTGAAATATCGCCACACAAATGACCATCTCTGTTCACACCCAACGTGTCATGATTTCCCTCCTTTGTGACGTCCCGCTAACAGTTTCTCATGTTTGGACTTCACCTTTCGGTGACTTGCTCTCATTTTAAGTTGCGCAATAGGGTTTACGTGATATTACACTCATGCTTAATGTTGCTTGATATTGGGGAGGCAATGTGTAATATACCAATGTCTTTCCTCTTACGGCTCTGTTCAAATGATTGTTTCTGGGTCTGGACCACTAGGCGGAGCGCAGTTACGTAATAGGAAATGTTGCATTGTGGTCGAAAGCCTGTGCGGAGGTATGCACTGACAGATCCTGTAAGCCAGTCAGGAGACGGAGCACCCACTGAAAATGACTGTTATTAAGTTTTCTGACTCTAGTGCGATTCGCTAGAGATATTGAAGAGTAGCAGTATGTGCGATGAAATCGCGTGAAACCGACATCCAGAGATGTTATCTGAACGGCTTGTATCGGTCACCTAAAACAGACTTGTTTTTCAGCTACTCTATAGTAGTCAACGTGCTGGATGATAATATACACCTGCTACTGTTAGTGCTGACCACGGTTGTGTATTTGAAAGCCGAAACTATTCAAGAACTCAACCGGTGAAACCTAATAATCAAACACGGACACAGACAGTTTGTTTCACGAACTGTTCGCAAACACAGGCTGAGTGGTTAGAACAACCTGGGGTGTGATGATGGTGAATTAGGAGAAGATAGTTCGGTATAAAATGAACAGGTTTCGTGGTGTTCACTGCTATGCAGGCGTGTGCTCGAAAAGAACAGTGGATGCAACTAACAGAGCCCGACACAAACTTTGTGATCACGGTTGTGAGAAGACAGACACGTGTGGATGATAAGATAGACGAGTAACCCAGGCCGGCTCTGTGATAGATCATTTATCACTGTCAAGCAGCCGGAATTTAACAATCTAAGACACACTAAAGTGCTTACAAGAAAGAGAATGAAGCAATGTAGTCAATCACCTGTCTTACTCAAGCTGAATACGATGGTATGATAGAAAGTTGACGACAAATGTACACAAAGACGATATGATTACCTGTGTGTACATATGTGATTATCATCCATTTACGTGTTGCAACTATTTAGCAACGTTGAGGCCAGAGTAGGTCCAGTAGGTTTTTGTATTGAATGACAGATCAAGTTTAATTAGGATGACCAGCCAAATCGTTCACAAAAAGACTAACGACAAAAGATGGGAGGTTATCTGAGCTGCAATAAATGTTTGCCCACCAAATTACAAGGAACAATCTGGAGAGCGGTTAGTCGATGCTGCATGGATGCTTTTCTGTTCATGAATATACTAACATTGTCAGTACGATAACATCAATTGTATCACAGTCTATCACATCAGTGCGAGTCAACTAATTAGTTCAAAATGAGGTACACACCACAACCGAAACCAAATAGATTTCTAGGGAACTTAGGAGAGATTGACGTGTAAAACTCGTGATAAGTATGAAATTTCACACCAGATATGCACTCCGCAACCATTGGTTCGTGGTAAGTAGCTGGTGATATCACATTGTTTGCTTAGCCTCAGTACTACACTTTGGAGCGAATATGTAGCCAATCCATATTGTGGAGTGCCCGATGCCTTAAATTCGTTCATTGGTAACGGCTGATCGAATAAGTATCCTTAAAGTGACGCACACGATTTCGACTGAACAGAAAAGGCTGCCTGTTATAGTTATGCTTTGGGAAAGAAATTGTGATAACACTCACTGAGGTTTTCATAGCCCATTTCTCATAAATGACAGTCAGCCCTTGTCGCTCTGAACAATGCAGTCACCAGTGTATTAGTCCGTAAGGCGCTAAGTACTCATCTGTCTCTTTAACTATTCAACATCAGGATGACGTGAGAGTCATATTCTTACTCCCTTGTTCTGTCATCGATGGGTACACTTACTTGGTCATACGAAAATTACAGACCACCACAGAATTCTTGTACACAGAGAGTTGGCCACTGGCTCAAGGATCAGACTTGTACTAAGACTTTGCATTTAAACATAGGGACTGATGACGTTGAAATCACATTCGGGGAAACAGATCACAGCAAGTCGATGATGGGTTAGTAGACGGGTGCGCCCAAGAGTGCTCAGATTGGTGACCATTCGGAGACCTTCAAGAGTTCACGTAGCGACCAACGTGGCATCCACGTAATTGATGCATGATCATCAAAAGTAGGCTGTGATCTATGGTATCTCGAGTTTGAAGGATGACACCATCGTCATCATCTTCGATGTCAGCAGTAGTAGCCTTAACGGCGGTGGCAGCAGTGACAGAAAAATCAATAGCGATTTCATGTTTTTCCCTATCCAAGCCTAAAGGCAGGTTTCCAGCACTCAACATGTCTAGTCTGATCGTTTTGCCCATGACTGTCGTAGCTACCATGGGACATCACATGTGCCAAGTAACAGGTTACCATCTAATTCAAGCCGGACCTCCTTGATGAGGCTCTGTAGGGTTATATAAATCAAACGCAAGGAAAATGAGTTCCTGTAATGTATCGAGTGAGCAATGCTAGTACTGACCGCCCGGTTCTATTTAAATAGGGATATAGATTTAGGTAACAACGTACTAAGTCCAGTCTACAATGATTGTCACGATTCGTCGTTCATGTTGTTGAGAGTTAATCATATTTTAATGTTTGTATCATTTTGTATGCTTGTGTTACTTTTCTTATCTTGTCCAGAAAATCTTACATTGCAAGCAATCAGAATGATGGAACTCTTGCATCAATAGAAATGTAACAGACATCTCTCATAAACAGTGAGTTTGTTGGTTGTGTTAGACGAAAAGTTTACCCGTCTGTGCAAGTTCCGCTATCCAGTAAACATGTATAGCATACATTTACATATTTCAACAAATAGCTGCTAACCTGTGCAATAAACAAGAATTCCGCTCCGGGAAAAATTGATGTCACTCACGTTTAATCTAATATGGCTACCGTCCAGCTTCTTCAACCAGATGGAAGGGAAATTTGTGCGGAACTTATGGTACGACATGAGAAAGGCGTGTAACTTAACAGTTTCAACAGTAGGTTAACGCAAACTTAGTATAGCGTACTAAACTGCATAACGTTCTCACATTACGCAGGCCTATGTTACTAATGGTTTAGATACGATAATTTGGTAGCGCTTACTACGAGGCCAGTGACACAATGATCAGTACAGTTGTCTCAAGGAAGCGTGACCGTAGTTCGAATCCCTAAAGTGATATTGGCGACCTGTAACAAGAGTACACTTCCAGTCTAGTGATTCCCTTTGTAAATGGATCGATTAGGAATTGTGTCTGAATGGGTGGGCTGTCGCCAAACGTAACTGACGCTCATTTTACCTTGTAGTTTAATGAAATATTACATGATTTGGAACAGTGATCACGTAACTGATAACAAACACGTCGTCCTTAACCTATATTGACCGTTTTTCTGACTCACAAGTCAATTTTTTTCATATTTATTGTGTTGTAATTAGCCTGATGGTCAAACACAGAAAACAAGTCTTGTTCACTACTCTGTCGTTCTCATGACTTCAATGGGTATTTTCGACCGAAATATTACATTCAATATGCACGTATATCAAACCAATAATAAGTTATTCCTCTAAAGCTTTATCTGGAAAACCCTCGGGTCGTTTCGTGAAAACATTACGGCAGTCAGTGAGTGTTGAGCCCTTTAGTCTTGTATAGACCACCTTTATTCTACTGAAGTCGTTATCACTTATCGTTCTCTTGCTTCCTTTCTGTCCCATGTTGTACCCCAATATGTCTAGAGCTGTACAAATTCATGCACCTTAGACTTAAGAAAATAGTTTCATTTTTCTGTGTCCGGGAAAATAGTTGACATGTCACTTAGCTGCCTTTATCGACCTAAAAATATCATTTATGGGGTTCATCCATCCAACGTCAATCGCAAGAGAACGGCCCGGTAATTTAGTTCGCCGTCAGTGTAAGTCAATCGCATAACCAAACACATCTGGTAGCACGAAAACATTCCCCTTGAATCGCATCAAAGTTTCAACACTCCTAATCCAAGCCGTCAAGATCCGAAATCTGTAACTCACACAGTTAAATGATTTCTTGTTCCCAGCTTAAAGTGAACACTTTTCAGCATGTTTATTGGTGTATGTGATTTTCACCCACACAACTGGTGTTGACGGTTAAGATTGGGTTAGTTCGAAGAATTTGTCCGCTGGCGGACTCTCCGAATAAGGGAGGGTGAGTTATTTCACCATTGTGTTGATAAATAGCTTAATTTTCGTAGAATAAATGAGAGATGTTGGATCGGAAACTACTAGAGGTTTAATGAACGTCTTCCTGAACACAGTGTTCCACGTGAGATGTTCTGTAATGTGCTAAAGCCAAACCCTTTAGATGTGGATCTGAGCCACACAAGTAGTGCAGTCTCTCAGGCTCCATATCCATACCTCATCGAGGAGAGATTAGATACACGAGGTCGTGCGCTTGCTGCGTGTTGTCAATAGAAAAAAGGGGAACTTGAGCCGACATTGTAACATTGCCTACCGCGCAGCGAACAGTGTATCCGGGTAAGGTAGCCAGGAGAATCAGTTTTATTTCGAGACCCGAAGAAAAGGGTGTTGAATCTAGAGGAGAAGCTTACCATGTGGTTAATTCATCCGCTTATCCGCCTGGAGCGTGAATAATTGATTCATTCACGGGATACCACAAGAAAGAATATTCTTCCAATAGATCCTAACATCAGTGAATATTTTTGGGACTGTTTAAGACCATACGTCAGTTAGCTTGCTGTGTTGTCACATTCTTGACAGTCTGACCGCTTGTACATTATATTAAATCAATAAGACTTGGTGTTTGGGCCCGCGTTCGGTGTCTGAATCCGTATGTCTGTTACTGATCTATTATTAATCACGTCAATCAATGGTAGTAAACGATACCGATGTGGACTGTGTTAAACATTCTCATAGTGGAACCGGTTGTGCCATAACTATGTAGTCCTAATCTTTAAGTCGATTATGGCTCTAAAACATGAACGCCAAAGGCGGCACAAGTAGTTAGAATGTTAGCTGCCTATGACATTAATTTGATCTGACTCTGTATGGTTATTGGTATCTGGCGGAAGATTCTACAGTGCAGTTTCAGTTATTGTGTTCTGTGCACGTTTAAACAACATAGTCCTCATTGATACCAGCAAGCGTGTGCTTGAACGTGAGCGATTTCGACTTTCACGGACTAAAATAACCGCAACTAACCTGTTACATTGCCTAGTGGCCGAACAATCCATTCATTTCAAGTACTCGATAATTACTGTAAAAATTGAATTTATTCAATGATTTCAGTCCAAGGATAATGAGATCGATTGGAGAATGAAGACAATTATCGACTAGAATGACATGTGAGTTAAATTGTAGGAAATTAACCCCATATTGACATTTGATGATTCGATTCGGCAAGCGGCACAAAATAACTAACAGCTGTAAAGTCTATGGTTACTTTTGAGCACATTCTGTCTAAGCAGTTTTAGCTAGTAGGTAATGCTGCCTTAAAAAAAGTTATTATTCTCAAACACTGGTTTATAAATAGGGACACTTTTCTCTTCAAAAAATATTGTCAGCATCGTTCTTGAATCATACATCACTTGTTTCAGATGTCACAAGACAAGAAGACAAGAATTCATTCATAGTGTCCTAGGTTGTTCAACAATAAGGCTCGATGGGACTCAGCCGTGTACTGGGTAAAGACGAGTGGTGATGCCACGAGCATACATTTGGGATAAGCCCTGACTCACTGAACACAAATACGGACAGTGTCCGGTATTATCTCCCACTGTATACGGAAATGCTCCCAGTGGGACTTCGCGTGAAAATGACGCATATCCTGAGGGAAATCAAATGATTAAATTTCCGCGGTTGAATTGCTTGTACACCGAAACTCTATTAAACTGACTGGTCGAAGGGCAGAGCAAACACATTAGGTAAAGGCACTGAAACTTTTGGTAATAGGGGGAAACACATGATGTGAATAGATGTGAGCAATGTGTTTGTAAAAGCTCTGATATTGTCGATCCATGTCTAATTAGAAAATTCGATACGGTTTCATTGAATTTGTGGAATATAATGGATCTGCACCCTTAATTTGGCACGTAAATGTGGTCAGTCGGTTTAGGGGTGAGGACTGTCGGTAAGTCGTTCACTTAGCATGTGGGCCTTACATTTTCAAAACCAGTCTTCTTCAGCTAAAATCAGTGGCATGCAAGATGTGCTCCAGTTTTCACATAACCCAAAACTCTACGATTGTTCAGCTGCATAGACATCGTTTTGTTTGATCGCAAGATTTCAAGTAAATGGCATAGGATCCTGGACCGAAAACTTTCAAGGGAATAACTAACATGGCGTCGCAGGTCTAAACCTAACTACTGTTACTGCATGTGCCTAGTTTTGGGTAAATTGACAACACCCTGCCCACATGTGACCTTGTGGCAGTGATCGTCTTGCGAAGTATCCGACAGAAACTTAACCTGAAACGAAAATTTACACTCTCGTCTTTATACCCACCTATATACAATGGTTAAACCTTCTTCTTAGTGACTGAGAACTGTATCGTAAACTGCAACGTCTTGCAAACATTGAAAAAACCCAACATGGCCATCCCTCATTCACGCACATACGTATTTACTCACACTTGTGGTTTATGGACTTAATTGTTCTGATGGTGATTTTACAATGGTTTGTTTGAGAAATCCGTAAACTGTACAATAAGGACGTTTCGTGATTTTTATCGTGTTCCATAACCATCCCCTTCTTCCACACAAAAGTAACTCCAGGCATTTTTGGAGTTCACTGTCTAACGCGGACAATTCGTTTTTCCCCATTGATCTCAGTCGTTCCTGTTAAATGAACAAAGATATTGTTGTTTTGGGTCCTCAGTCAAACTCTGTGATTTCATCCTTGTCTTAACCAACCGGACAATGTTTCGTGTTAACCGACTAGTAATGAGAGAGCATATTGAGTTCAGTCGCAAGGTCCGGACCCAAATTGAGTAGACTCACTAATTCCATCTTTGGTGTTTCCTTACAGCTGAAATTGGGACTCTCTGCTTCAGTCTGTAGTTTTTAACCCAACGACTAGGATATTTGGATGGAATTGAAATTCCCCACTGAGCTGTATCTGGGATTCCTAGTGAGTAGTTGAGATGTTAGTTACATTCGTGTTAAACTTCGTTTATGCTGGAAAACAGATTTCGCATACGCATAGGTTTTCCAAATCAGCCTCTCTCGGATGCAAGCGTTAGACTCATATCATGCTCCTGTCAGAAGTAGACGTGGGAGTTAGCAGGCAGCGACTGTTTGCTACCACAAGGGAAAACGGTCAAGCATCCATACAAGATAAATTGTCCATGCCTGATATGAGGTCATCATCACAATGATCGCCACAATTTCCTCATAAAAACGTAATCGGAGTTCAAATATGAGGAATGGCAAGGATATGTACTAGTGATCAGCCCTAACGGGAGCCAAAACCCGAGTTCAGTGCTACTCCCAGAAATGGCCTGACTTGTACGTCTATGGAAATGCGAGAGCTGCGATCCGTTACGAGCGATATTCAACTTAGAATGAATACTCTTTTGCGATGCGTCAATCGAATTCAACAGCTTTATTAGGAAGGTGTGTGATTGTTACTTGTATGCTTGGGTACTCCGCGATACTGTAACTCAATATTTAGCAGAGACTGTTACGGACAATGATGACGAATGAAGCTCGGCGGCGTCAGCACTGCCGTTAACTGATACACTTTTCTACAAAGCTTTAACGACTACTTAACCGAATTTACAAAGGTCCTCAATAAGTAATCTCGCAGATTCTGCCTACGTTTCATGTACTTCCCAGCAATCTGTTTGTGATCACGTTTATCTGCGCCAAAGGTGTACTCGTCTTGTGCTGTACTGTTTCAACATGGACGTCGTAAACTCTTATATTAGATCTTTCATTCTGAAATCCCAACCGCTCGTATGTGTACAGGAGAACTTCAGCGAAGTACATCCGGCAGATTGAAAGGCATCGTGGTTAAACTCGAACCCCTGGGACTGGATTCACGAGAACTACGACTAACAAAAAGAGCCTAACATCCTTACAAACTGTATCATCATCAATGATTATAACCTGAAAATTTTCTTCCGGTGTTTTTGTAATAAATACATTCGAAGAACACGATCAAGAGGAGTAATTACCTTCCACTGTTTTTTGTCATTAGACAGAGTCTAGGAATTTTGAACTGAAAGATAATCGATACAAATCGTGACCCGAAAAAGTGTAACGTTGAATTGAGCAAGATGATGTGATCATCTTGGAAACTGAAATGTGGTTGTTCGCAACTGATTCTCCCTCGTTATTTGTTTGTGTTGCTTAGCCGTTGAAAATCCAACCCCAGACAATTAAAACAATACAGAATGCTCCGTTTTCCAGACGGGTTAGAGACGAGCTGAGTGACATGACGCCCTCATCGTCACGTGTTACCCGCAAAATATGCGACCATACACGGAGGCGTTTTCGTAATTACATATGAGTGTGACGACGGTGACCGATTCTTGTGAGGTCGTGCGAACAGGCTAAAGATGTACGTTTTTTATGCCCAAAGGTCATGTGGGGATGCTGGAGCCTTGCCACATCCCTAATTGGACCGGCATACCATCGCTCAGATGACTGACATGAACCATGAGGGTGACACGGTTCCTTCACGCATATCGATAAAACTGCATCGTTGTCTGATAGCCAGGACTGATTGAGGACGGTGGGCCACAGTTGTGTTAGAATATCTTATCACATGAGGTTGTCTCAGGTTCGGCTTCTCTGTGCGGATCCGAACATCTAAAAAGAACTTCAGTTCTGTGATCACCCCTGCGCAAGAACTCTTCCTCAGGTGAGTCTAATTATTTCCGTTACTAAACTATCCATTCAGCAACATGTTGGTCACAGTAACTCACCGTTACAATGAGTGTTATTGCCTACTGAGAGATTTTGACAGGCAGAACAGTAGTATTGGTGGAGAATCAGTAGGGCTACCAATCCCGATTATCTGTGGTGTAAATCAGGGAAACTACGAATTACGGTCAATTTAGCTTGACACACACGACCAACACAAAACGTTACATAGTAGCTGACAGTTACAGACAGCTGTCTGATGTTTATTCCTCGGGTCCCAATCATTGCACGATGAATGAATCGGTGGCGATACGCGCTGTCTGTAAACATTCATGCAGTGCTTGTAAGAGTGCCTGTCCTTCCGACTAATTCGCTTTCAGTACTCAATTGAAATGTTTATCTTCAGTGTTGTGTTGAGCAGCCAAAATTCAATTTTCGATCGGGATACGGATGCTAACTGTTGTCACTGTCACCGCAGCAGCAACAGGGGCGAGAAAAACAGCATAATCACATCTGAATCAGTCCACCTGGAACATGTTGTAAAGAGCTTCAGTTAAAAATTCATATAATGGTCAGTAAAGACTCTGCTTTTAAATCGCATCACACCACCTTCACGAATTAATGAATTCTGTGGAACATAGAGAATAAAAGGTCAAAACAGTTTGGAAATCAAGTTCACAATTTGAGCTGTGAGAAGAGAAGAAGAATAAATTGAACAAGTTCGAACAAAAAGCTTTCGTTGAATCGTTAAAGATAATCAGTGGAGATGGAACGGCAATGTTTCAGTGATCAGTTTGATTAAGACAGAAATGAATTCGGTTGCTGCTATGACTCCCAAGTAAATCTCATCTCTAGTCAAATATTGAGATGAATTCTTGTTATCATGTTCTTGAAGCAAACGTGTTTACCACTGATTTGTTGTAACATCATCTATTAGTCTCTTCATGTACTTATGGTGCATATGCAACAGTTCACCAGCGATTTCAGTCATAAATCTCATCCGAAGTACTGTCAAAGGCAGCTAGACTGAAGTGATCAGCCAACCGTGTTGTTCAATTCTACATGTCGATATTGGCTCATCAATAGGTCTTCTTGCATCGCCAAATCAAGCATCAACGAGGGTGAGCATCAAGACTAAGGTTATTTTGCAGATTGATTCCTCTATTGGCTTGTTGTATTGGCTGACAGCAATGGTTACTAAAACGGGAGTGCCTTTGTTCAAGTATCACTGTTCTCACTTCTGACACAGTTTCGTGTAGGCCAGTCCGATGTGATGAATCAGCTCTTGAAATATCTATGGACAATGAACATAAAACACGTGTTAAGTGAATCGGCCAACAGAGTCACCCCAAACTTCATAGCACTTCACGCGCAGCAACAAAGTGTTGTGAATGTCCACCTTAGTCTGAGCGATTTCTGCTTATCTGTGTGTTAGTGAACAGGGTGCGCGTGCTCAACAATTGAAGAAGGTGAACCGGGATCTTTCATTCTATTGTTACGACGACCAATTTGCACACACACACACACACACACACACACACACAGAGAGGCATAAACTAAGTTACTTCATTTCAGCTGACATGTGCTCAGAGCACTCAAAGCTGTTGTTACATAGTGGCCACATTCCAACGAAGACTGATTGACGGGATGAACCTGTCATTGTGTATCCGGTCGCGGTTAACAACCAAACAGCTCATCCATGTAGGGTGTTGGAATGTTTGACCTGTCCTGAATTTAGCCAGCACGCGGTAATGAACAGTGTGCTCGGTTTCCTAATCTACTTTCGCAGTAGAACTCGACAAATTCATTCAAAAGTGGAGTAAATCTAAATATCTCGAAATACTCTCTGTTTTAACATGTATTGTCCAGTTAATTACTAACTTCACTCCATGATGTTTCCAACTGGTCAGGTTTACATCATAAGTTCATACTCACTTTTACTTAACAAGCCGGCATTCAGTTCGCAACATAACACGGATCGCTGACAAAAGTTGCACACAATGGCACTAGCACTTGCTTCACTGGTGATCATACTGTGGTCTTACATTACCGTATGGTCGTTAACAATTAATACTCGCCGATGGTCTAGTCTCGTAGAGCCAAGTTAATAAGCGAAAAATTGTATTACTAAATTTTGCATGAATCTTTGCCGAATTTAATTCATATACGTCAGTCTTCAAAGTACGCTCTTGTGACAGTTTCACCTTCATTGTTCTGCTCCGTAACTTTCGATTAACGTTAAATTTCCCTGGGTTAGGCGGTTCAACTCTATCGCATAGTCTAGTGCCCAGTTGAGACCATGTTTTTCACGCTTGATAAAAATATATACAGTCATGTGACCGTCCAAAAACGCTGTATAACTGCTGTCTGCTAGGAGGTGACGAGCGCGTCATTGAGTTTTGGGATCCCACTTTGGTCATGACTAACACTAACGGGACCCTACCTGTTTTACGGTCTACTCAACGGTGTTCGTTCTTTCAATCCTGTTGATAAAGCTGGATGGAATCTTCTCCGGTCATGTGACACTGTGAACGTACCCTTACTTCTCAAACAAACCAGTGTGATTACTTGAAAAGTTCATACTGTGTTGCACAGTAGTGAGCCTGATCTGGACTTGGAAAGTGATGACAATCATGCTCGCAAGGATTCTTCTGGATGGGATTCGCAAAGTTCTCCTTCTTTTTGTTCGAAAAGTGGTTGTACAGAGTCACCGTTGAAAGGTTGGGATGGACACGTGCCCAGTTCGACGTCCGCTATTTCAGCCCTCCACTCAAATCACGCTGGACGTATGCGTTAATGACGCAATCGACTGGTGTCAGTGTCCTCGACATAATTGGGCTCACAGACCTAGGAGAGCCTCTCTCTCAGTATGAAGTGAATACCCAACCCGGTTAAGACAGCCACACCAGATGAGTGGGAGCAGAACAAGGGACTGAGTGGAGAGGAGGCACAGGCCAAATTTAAGCAATGACACTCATTTGAAGCTTGGCATAACGTCCTGTCCGTGGATTACTACTTTGGCAACAGACTCGCCGAAATGAAATACATGTCAGATTCTAAGACCTCGCGCCTGAGTCGATTCTTGACAAACAACGTGAAAAACTTGATAAGCTCATGTGGCCACCTGTTTCACTCTGTCGACTGATGCAACATACAACCGGGTGGTAATATAGAAATATACTGTGCCTTTCATTACGGGTGGTTGGAACAAGGGAGAGTTTATTTATTACTCTGGTTGTCAGTTCAAATCACACCAATGACCTGTCGTCACTTGTGAACCGAGCATACCTCTCAGTTTGATCAGACTAATTCGCTATTCTTAACTACTTAAATATTAAACGTCTAGCTCAATTGGGTTTGATATATTTGGTTGTCTGTTTTTGTCATACCGATCAGCTAACACTTGCGATTGGTTGAGATATCAAGTCAGCGTGACGACGACATCTCTGCCGAACTTGTAGGCATTGGAGAACATAGTTACTCAGATGTAGAAACGCGTGTTACAGATTCTCAACCATTGCACTGTCCACCTTTATTCCAGAAATAATTACTGTTCGGCGGAAGTTTCAATATTTTGATGTTTACATGATATCGTCTAAGGTGTTTCGTTTTGTTCAACCATTGTGTGACAACTCGCAGGGTGCGAAAGATGTGAATTCCCCCGGGGTGATCATCACTCATAATCTCTCAAACATCCATCCATAAGGTCGACAGAGAGCACTAACCCAACCAGTCATTGTGTGATCGGAGGTACTCGTGTGCGTAGACGGTTTATTCCACTGATCTCACAGTGAGAATGATCGATGCAACATTGAAGTATCATAGGGAGGACTGTTTTATTCACTCTGTTGTCTAAACGAGGGCATATCGTATCCACCGTCTGTGCATTGACGAACTTGGAGGCAGTACGGTACATGTACCACATACCGCACACTGTACAGGCTACAACAAGGCAAACAGAGTGAATGGAGAGAAATAATGCAAACGGTGTTAGTCGAGTTGGTCATTGAAAGCGGCTAAGTTGGGTTGTTGCATTAGATCCGCCATGAAAAATGACTACCACTGATCAGCGTCGGCTTCCGTGCGTTATCAGGGTAAGCCTATTCTTTTCAACGAGGGCATTGTAGTGTCATGATAATACCACTCAATAAACACGAAGTTGCTGCAGTGATACGATATCTGGGAATTTGTGTGTGCGTTCAAAAATATGATTTTCAACTATGTAATTGTCCAACAAACTGACTATGGCTCACTTGGTTCACGGTCTGATGGAGGACCACATGCTTTAAATGAGCTGGATATTTTCGATTGCACGATCAATGGTTTGTTTGTGGTCTTTTTGGGAGGAAGGTAGACCGAGCAGAGAATTTACATCCCCAGGGGATTTGAAAGAAAAGTGCTTTTCGATAAGCTGAAAAAGGATTACGCACAACCGAAACATCTGATCGACTGACAATGTAGCTAAAAAGGTGAACGTACCGATCGTTCTGGAGCAAAATACCTTTACTTTTGAGTAAATTATGGCTAAATGTGTTCTTTTAAGTGCGCACAACTTTGATGATCGTTTTGATCAGTAGTCTAGAACTGAAACAGTCTTTCAGTTTATGGACAGTCAGTTTGTGGTTGCTGTTTTGGAATGAATGCGGTTGAACAATGTAAGCTGCACTGTTTGCATGAATAGGTTGATGACCTTCATCAGACCAAAATGTTCGGGTTGAATTATCTGCTGTCAAATGTTGTGTATGAAGAGCTTATGTAGGGGGAACGCGTGCATGACTGAACAGTCTGAAAGCCACCTCCCTCGACGAACTTTTGGCTATGACTAATCGTTTCTGTATCCTCACGCAAATCTGTCTACCTCATTCAAGACATTTGGCATAAAAGCCATGAACTTTTACATAAACCGCACGCAACTTGGCCAGCCATGCTGTCCTATTGTAAGACCGTACAATCATCATCATCATCATCATCAGCTGATGGAATTGCCTGCTAACTTTGAGGGGTATCCCCACTATGAGTGATGTAGAATTAGCAGGACCGTGATTGAGGGGGGGGGGAGATCGTCCCACACCAGTACAAAAAACAAGCACAGAAGTAGCATAAATCTTGTTCTCTTTCCAGCTCAACGAAGACAGGCGATAAAATCTGTCTTCTGCAGCCACAGGATTGGAAGGATGCAACATTCAGAGGCCAGTATGTCGCTGCATCCTTATCAATAAACTACGTGACGTACATGGTTGTAAGCTAGACCAGTCTGCATTCTGTGACCCCGGAGGAACAAGTAGAAACGTTCGTATGTGTTAACCAGACTTCAGATCGTGGGTTCCTGCCCAATCGTACAACTTCACAGCAATACACTTCTATTTATAAGTGGACGCACAAAATCAGAGGCATTATTATATCCCGTTACAATGGTGCCCCATTAGATTGCTGCATCCACGTTAACGTCGTCCTAGATGTGCACTGGAAAACACTGAGCAAGGTGTGCCCAGTGATCATGAAAACAAATATGAACAATTAGGTAGTCGGAATTTGACTGGAAATATCGAGTAGTCGAAACGTTTTAAGACAATATATCTGTCAACTTGAAATACGGAATGGCGGTATAAAATTTTGCATCATAATGCTAATCGGGTTCTACTGAAAATTTCCTCGTCACCAGCCGATTGTAATGTGATAGTAGCTCGGAGCAAACGGTTGTCTTCTAGCTGTCATCTTGGGAATCACAGATATGAAACAAACAATCAACTAAACGCTCCAAAACCGAACTTACCCCCCTTGAACGCTAATAGTAGCGGTCAGAGGTCCACTGTAGTTTTGCGTAAATCATTTACTCCAGGTTAACATAGATCCAAGTTAGTTATTTGTCAAGCATCTAGTAATTAGGTTGAGTACTTCGAACGACCAGAGTAGAGTGTATACAAGTCACTGAACGGAGTGCAATGCAAACACGCACCTTCTAGTAATCGTAACCTCAGGATGACTTAAGGATAAATAGATTGTCAAACCATCGATGAAAACAATCGGGAGAACATATCTTCTAACATATCGTCAAGCCAATGGCCAGTACCCCATTGAACATTAAGGTTAGCATAAGTGAATTTCAGTTGTTCGTCAAGAATACTGAACTTGGGTTGGAAGATAGAAATAAATCAATGAATCCTTAGAGGAGTGTTCTAGAGAATCAGCCCAGCAATGGAGCAAAAGAAGTCCAAAATTACAGTCAATTTTAACAGTAGATCTGAACTCGAAATACACTGATGTGAGCAACACAAGTCAGTTGGTTGAGAGGCAGAGGAAGAATAGTTTACTTAAAAATTTCCATCTCATAATGATTGGCCTTACTGTTGTGTATCTGCTGCTGTTACTGTTCAGAGTAATGCCACGAAACTTCTGAGATTAATTTTACAAAACTGCTTTGTGTTAAATTAATTTCCGACCGAAAACAAAGCATCGATACATTTATTGGGCAATAGATCCTTCGATCATGTCTCGTGCTCATGAGACTGGACATCCGTACACGCAATAAGGTGAACGGTTATGATTCTCTTGCTAAATCAATGCCCATCAGTAGGTGATCAGAGTTTTCATAGGTAGTGCTGTCTGCCGTCGCTGTCGCGCTCCCTAATCCCAAGTAGGGTTAACCGTCTTGCGGGTCTTCGTGGGTTAACCTCAGTTTAATCCTGTCAAGCACTTAAGGTCAACGCTTGGACCTTGAGTGGCTTGGATAACAATTACTCCGATGAAACTGTCAAGCTCAATAGGTCGGTCATCCGTGAACAGTTAATGACCCATGGAGTTCATTAACTAATTTGATATGCCAACCCTCAAGACGTTTTGCAATCAGGATTAAGGCCAGTGTCTTTAAATCGGTTCTTCAGATAAACAGCTCAGGCATGTGTCAGAGTTAGCGGGTTTGACAGAGATGACACTAGAGTGGAATCGATCCCGAGATGATTGTGCTTTGTCGCACTTATCGTTGGCCAGGTCAATGAACATAGTGATTTACATGAGTAAATAATGTTGACCAATTCGTCAGGATGCAGCAAAATGCAATCAGGCGTACAGACAACGTATGATAATATTCTGTGTTGGTGTACTTAAAAACAGAAAACATTCCGTCATGAGATGGGATTAGGACATGGACAACTAGATTACCCAACCAAGTTCGACTAAAATTATGGTTTGTGGTACTACGTCGGAATTCAATTCGGGCTGGAACCTAACGAATTACCGTGAACCACATTTCCTCACAAGCGTTTACGTAATTGTCAAGCAAATGTACTGCATAAGCCACTACATAGGTGAGAGATAGTCTGAACTTTACCAAGACGAGACAAAGGATTACTGTATCAACGCAATCATCTTCTCATGACTCTAAACAGGCTGGATTCTCATCCGTTTATTCAGGACTGTGCTGAAAAGGTGTCTTTCTGTTGGTTTTGTTTATTGCTCTCTCTCTCACTCTCTCATACACTCTTTGATGACTGCACCCTTATCAACCTTTGTTCATATCACCTGTTCTTCGTCTCTATTGTTCAGTACCAATTTTCCCGTTCATTTCGCGCTGCACACTGTTAGTACGGGCTCTAACCTCCTGTGGTAATTGACCAAAGAACTGTACAATCAAACAATGTCTGCTTATTGAATCGTTCTTCCTTGCGTCTCTGTGAGCCTTCCAGTTACCGTCGGAACGAATGCAACACTCCGTTCGCCAACAATTTCACCGATTTCGCTGGTTTCAGAATTGGATGAGACTCCTTTTATTCTGTCAGTTTGTTTTGTTCACTATTCCGTTCTCTCTCGAAGACTTTTTTTGAGTTGTTGCTTTTATGTGTTAAGACAATTCGCCAGACGCTGGTTGCTGATACAAGCAACTTTGACCGAAACAGTAGTGTTGTGAATCCAAAAGGCGGACGACACTAAGGTTGCTTTATTGGAGAAACCAACACACTACTTAAGCGTCTGAGCACGACAAGAAACGGAAACACTCATTTGCACACCATACCCTTCTGAGGATACTCCAGTCGCTCTAGACACCACGTATCAGTTCCGTCGTGTAGCGAAAGCCATTATATGTCATTCTGTCCTCCAAAGATCCATCCCGTATCTCTGCCGTATTTATCACGCGATTATCTCGATCCGCGATCATCTCGAACCGCTGCTACTGAATAGTGGTGTGAGTAGTATGGTGCGACCGTATCTCCTCACTACA